>OX123187.2:70456946-71009617 GCA_944739405.2 Euclidia mi | reverse complement strand
GATAAGATTTTTCAAATTACCTGGAACTTTCGAAAATGTACCTACTACGTTGCAATGTTAAATCCTTAACTCAGGTATGCGTGATAAAGTCGAAATTTGATTAGCTTAATCTATTATTATGTTGATATTTTTTAAAACATATTGGTATGATTGTTGTTATAATGTATACTAACTAGCAGAACACTTTTATCTGCGTTATTGGACGATGTATTATTTCATTGAAGTCTATGGTTAGTAGTTACCTTCAAGGTAATTTTCAAAATGGTAAGCCGTCATGAATCTGCTATAGTGTAACCAAAAGGGACATATTCCTAGGGTACTTACATATGGTACCCACATGATATTTTATTTGTTTAAATAAAACCATAAAAAATCATCATGTAGGTAGATATGAGGTAGTAAAAATACTTAAGGCGGGCATCCCTACCGCTTGTTTGCATACGGCGCCACTCTAGGCATATAAATCTCGGAGACGGCCGAGTTACAATACTGTTAGATATAATTAACGTGATCCCACGATTTCACCGGCGTTATTTTCATTATCTCGACAACAGCGCCACCTATCGGTCAATTAGCCCAATTAGTCCAAGTGCAACCCGACTAAGTCCTATAACTTCCATTGAAAGTCCTATTAAATTGGTTCAGCAATGAACTCGGGACAAACACAAAGACTACTATAAAATTTGTAATACTTACATATATATACTTGGTCTAGAGACCCTGACTGCTAAGTATGTGGGATCAAGTCCCGCCTAGATCAAATTTAATGTTTGTGGGAGGAGCATGATCATTTTATCATCCTTCTACCGCAACTATTTTGATGTTTTTTTTAGTTTATTCCCCTCGTTTATAGTTTCTTGTCCCTCTAAGAGTGACAGAAGCTATATCCAATGATTTTAATACTGTCACTTTGGCTCTTTAGTTCTCTATACAATAAATTTTATGTCACAAAACCACCTAGTAAACCAGAATTTTTAAATAACTTAAATATAATATTAGCCATAAAACTTCCGCTTCGCACAGTCAAACATACTTTTTTATCCTCTGATTAATATTCGAGAATGTGTTAAACAAATGTTAACCCCTAACGCGGACGGTTTAACATTACCACGCGTAATTGAGCCTGTTACGCGGCTCGTTAAGTTCTTCTAGGTCAACTAAATCCGCGCTTTTACACATCTTAAATATGCCGCAAATACCAAGGCATGACATTAACATGGGGTGAGGGTATTTTTGTTTGTATTTCATGTCTCTTTGCTTTTGTTTATGCTACGCTAATGTGCGAAGCTGTGTTACTGTGTCACCGATGTGATCTAAGAGTGAATGAAGAAATCGTATTCCAAACGGTAATGAGTTTTGAATTAGAAGGACCAAGTCTACGAATGATGATAGGAGGTAGGTACCCTTTATTTTCAAGATCAAAATATAAGATATCCTTAAGAGAGCATTCCTTATTTAAAAATAATTGTTTCTCAGTAGTACTGTAATACCGTCATTTAAGCTGTTAAATGATAGCCTATAATCTACTACAAGTGTAACCTATTTGTATGCATAAATTTACCAAATCTGGTTCAGTATGATTGGCAATAAAATAGATTGTAGGTAATTATGTACACTTATTCTGTAATACGAGCATACAAATTATGTTGCGTAATATTCATGTAACTCCGTAATATTATATCCGCACGTTACTAAAATTATCCAATAAAAGTAATATTTTTTTATATCCCCGAATAATTGAAGGCACAGGCAACAGACCGATACGTAACAATATACCATATTTAATAGTACGTATAAGAATTACAGTAAATCATCTGCATTAATAGCTAGCCGTATTAAATCCACGTATGACGTGAAAGACCTTTTGTTACTTCTACCGCAATGGAAGTCTCTTCAAGCAAATATTATAATAGTCATCTATACTAATAATATTATGCAAGAGATTTTTTTGTTTGGTTGGTTGAACACGCAAATCTCTGAAACTATTATTTAATAAATGTTTTTTTAATGCTGGATAGTCCATTTATCGAGGAAGGCTATACGGTAGCACAACATCACGCTATGAGCCAAGGGTAAGGAGCTTTAGCATAAATAATAGGGACAAAAATCAATTCAGACACTTTAAATAAAAGGTCAAAAACAATTTTTTGTTCAAGTTTTCTATGAAATATGCACTAGTGACGTCATATTTTTTCGTAAAGTAGAGTACTAGCTATCAATATATTTATAATAAAATGTAAAATGGAGTTTTGAAATTATTAATTAATTAAACTGTTGTGAAACATGTTTTACTAGATATAAGAGCCTATACAATTCATTTTACTTACAGGAATTATCCCTATTGTAACGTGAGTGTAACCAGGCCACTGTAAGTATTTTATAAGAACGCTTTTGATGTTAACGTAGGTCTTCACCACCCAAAAACAACAATTATAATAAATTTCACAACCAAATCCCTATGTGTTCTATTAGAAAACTCATTATTACAATCGAATTCTTCTAGCTAATTCAATGAAAAACCAATAAGTCCGAATCGCTTAGAAAACCCGACCCAACCGACCTTTGACCCCAAGGTCAATTAAGCCTGAGCATACTAATTACGCACTATTTGAACTTATCGTGAATTGTTCGTTCGATTAAGAACAATTTCTATAAATATAAGACAAAGACAATAAAAGGTAATTTACACCTACCGAGGCCTATATTTTAGAAGCAATTGAATTCTAGTTTAATCGAGAATTTATATGATTGTTTCTCCACCCAATACAAGATCCTTTGCAAATAGGCTTGTAGTATGATAGTGTTTGACTATTGATATTATGATATCGTCCAACAATAGAGCTTTTGTCAATTTATTTAATGTCCTGAGCTTATGCTCAGTGCTGTGAAAGATTACGATATAACATGTGACATCACATAGCAACATTTATAATGTAAATGTTACTCATAATTCCCAACATACTTGCTGTCGCTACCCAATTTTCCTCCCAATTAGAAATAAAACTAAGAAACATACGAGCATCTCTCCTGTTTGCACTAAAATACGTGAGGCCTGCTCTTCCAATGAACAGGGTTAGCAAGCCTAGGATATGCGCGGTCTCCGAGGCGACCTAAAGCTGAAATACTGTTGCGGATACCGGGTTGACGTTAGGCGAACAATATATAACGGGCCACATCAATTCTCAGGCCGTTTTCTACAAAGCTCTTTGTTTCACAGTAATGGCTCTTGAAGAAATCTTCATAAAACATTTGTATGTTAGTACCCAAAAATGTGTTGAGCACTATAATATTATGACATTGGGATATTATTTTTTATATTATTTTTTGGATGTTTTAAATTGCATGTCAATTTTATTGTCCTTTGAATTTGACTGGCTTTTTTGTATGGTTATAAGGGATCTTGACTACTAAGCTTGGACGTCGTGGGTTTGCTTCCTATCTGATAATTTTGTGAAAATTGTTATTGGATAATGAAATTAACCCTAGTATTTTTAATACTGTAAATATGTGAAAGATGAGTATAGGAAGTTATGACGACAATTTGACCTGTAAATAATTTTATTATATTATAGATACCTATACGTTTTTAAAGCCTATGGGAATTTCGTCCGTGCCTGTTTTAACCTTAGCACCTTTTTTCATTTGAACCTGCGAAACTTTACGAGTCAATCGTCAACAAATTATCGTATATCAAGAAAGGTACAGAATAATTTGGGCCAGTTATTAGATCGGATTAAATTAAAGCCTATTATAATAAAATATTTATTATTATTATCATTCATTATTTTGATATAAGAGAATATGTAGAATATATACCTACCTATACAGTTTCCAGTAAACAAAAAAATACACATAAGGTACTAAGTTTAAACCAGATAATCTAGATATCCGTTTAACATTTTTCACAAGGCCTCATTGGTCCGTGTGACTGGTGCAAAATAAATAGTGCTAGTTTTACCCAGTAATTAGGTTGCCCGTATAAATGGCAGCCCCGGGTGATAGATATTGTGACGGCCGGTGTCATGTCAAAATGTCATCACCACAGTCGCCAAGGACTACTGACGTCTACACGACAAACTAGCCGGTCATGAAACACAATAATTTATTAGCAAAGAGGTTTGAAGACTATTTTATTATTTGGAAACGACGTAATTCGATGACGTATACACTTTGTAAGTGTTCGCCAAATTCACCAGTCATTGACAACAAAGCGATGGCCGTGCGGATAACACATCCCGTTCAGGTTCTGATGGCGTGGGTTCAAATCCCAGTCATAACAGTTATGTGGATTATGGTTTTTATGAAATTTGGAAAATGTTTATGAATATTTGGCAAATATTTAAAAAAAGATTATTTAAATATTTCGAGTAAAAATTAGAAAATTCTCGAAACTTTAGGAAGGAATCGAAAGGTTAAAAAGTGACAGGAGATGGAAAAACAATTGAATAATGAAATAACAATCGAAATTAGTGGATCTAGAACATTCCTAGGGGTATATAAGGCGGCATAGACGCACTGAGCGCCAATTTAAGTTGAGAAGTGGTAAAGTGGAAGAAGAAAAGGAAGAAGTAAGAGAAAGAAAGAAGTAGTAGTGAAATAAAGTGAAGTGAAAGTATAGTGCAGTGAAGTGCAGTGCAAAAAACGCTAGTGATGGTGCTGTCCGCGTCGAAATTGAACGATGCGTCGTGTGTGTGAAGTCAAATAAAGTGTCATCAGTGCTACTCGCTGTTTCCTTCCAATCCCGTTACCCCGTCCGTAACAAGTGGTGTCAGAAATGGGATTGGAAGGGTCAAAGATGCCAGTCATGCCGAGGGAAGGGCCTACGACACGTGCAAGGGCTTCCGCTCAAGAGCAAGGCGACTCTAGCCAAGAAGTTGTGAGCAGGGATGCTCCTTCGCAAGGAAGCGGATCTGAAGGAGGGGTATCTACGTCGGCAAGCGCAGCTAACCCTCTATCTCTCGCAGACCTCGTAATAATAATCCAGTAAAACTCGCAGCCGCTTAAATCCGAACTCCAGCAAAACTCGCAGCAGCTTAAATCCGAACTCCAGCAAAACACTCAGCAACTCGAATTCAAACTACAGCAAAACTCTCAGCAAATCGAATCTAAACTCCAGGAGAACTCGCAGCAGCTTAAATCTCAGCTTAGCGAGATAATGAAGAGCCAGGGTGAGATTCACCATTATATATCGGAGAACGCTCGTAAGATCGCCAAGATGGAGTTGTGTATCAGTGAAGGGCAATTTCGCGTGGCTACTATAGAGGAAGAGGTGCAGTCCCGTATGGTGTCAGTATCAGAAGAGATACACACCCGCATAGCTACCGTAGAGGAAGAGTGCAGGAGGATTATGACCAACGTCCCTTCAGTCGCAGTCGCCTCATCGGGTGCTGGTAATTTTAAAGTGCCTTCTTTCGTTGGCACCTCATGCTGGGAGGCGTATAGGATAGGAGTTTGAAGCCGCTTCCTCGAGCAACATTTGGGACAGAGAGCAGGCCAAGATTGCACTCGCTCTGGCGTTACGCGATGGTGCATTATAAGTGCTACAGTCCGCGGGGAAAGACGCCACATATGAACAGCTCATCGAGGCTCTAGAGTCCAGGTATAGAGACGCGCATTTAGAATTTGTATTCCGTGCTCAGTTGCGTAACCGCTGTCAGCGCCCTAACGAGTCATTGCAGCAGTGGTCTATAAAAGTAGAGAAGATGGCAGGAAAGGCTTACCAGTCGGCAACCCCGGCAAAAGTCTAAAGCATGCGTCTCCAGGCATTCATTGATGGCATTTATGACGATGAGGTCAGATCTGCCGTTCGTCTGAAGCACCACGACAACGTTAAGGACGCTTTAGCGCATGCTCTAGAAGTGGAGGCTGTCCGTCGAGACACTAAGGGTGGACGAGTCTGAGTTGTGGCCGCAGAAATGCAGCGAACGGAACGAAGATTTGTCCCAAAATGTTATAGTTGCAGGGAACCAGGACATATCAGCAGTAGCTGTCCAAAACGTAAACGTAAAACTGACGCTACTGTTCAAACGTCAGAACACGACCAGGAAAACTAATTCCAGCCAGGGCTGCGGGGCAAGCGCTGGCCGGTATACGAAAAGCCCCTAAAGTTTGTATCCGACAAAGCACGGATGGGAACAGCCTAACCATTGATGGAGCGGTCAATGGCGTTACCTGTTTGCTAACCTTGGACACCGGTGCGTCACGAACTGTTATAGAAACTCATCTCATAGGAAAGAATGGGAAGATTCTAAAACAGTCAATTCGACCTCGACTGACAACGGCTACCAGCCAGCACATCCCAGTCAGGGGAGAGCAAATGGTGGCTTTCAAAGTAGGCGACAAATTATATTGGCAAAAAGCACTGATTGCAGACATCGTCGACGACTGCATTGTTGGGCTAGACTTCTTCAGAGATCACCAATGTAGATTGAATATTAAGTGTGGTATCCTCAAGTGAGGGGACGTGGAGATTCCAATGAGAGGTGGAGGCACGAGAAAGGTTTTGTGCCTCAAAGAGAGCAAGCTCGCACCTAGGTCACAGACATTTGTTCCTGTCACATTACCTGCCACTTCGAGTCAGCGACGTTGCATAATGATAGAAGACAATGGAGATCACGATCCATGGTTGCCAGCATGTGTAGTTGTTGCTTCTTCACTAATGGCTGTTATACCTGTCCTAAATTTAAGTGATGAAGAAAAAGTTTTGAAAATGGGTTCTGTGATAGGAGAGTCCGTGGAAGTCGCTTGGTTACAAAACTGCCAGGAAACCAAAAGTCTGGCTGAGACTAACGTTAACGTGGATAGTGTTTTAAAAGGTTGCAAAGACGATCTAACAGAAATCGAAACAGAAAAAACAAAGAAATTGCTGATACAGTACGTCATTTTCTCAAAGAACGACGGTGACATCGGAAAGACAGGAGTAGTAAAACACACCATCAATACGGGGAATGAGCAACCGATCCGTCAACGCCCACGACGTGTACCTTTTGCCAGGGAGAAGGAGGTAGAGGATATGATTGAAGATATGAGGAAAAACGGGGTTATTGAGCCATCGACTAGCCCGTGGTGTTCGCCGGTGGTATTGGTAAAGAAAAAGGATGGATCGACTAGATTCTGTATTGACTATCGAAGATTAAATGATGTACCCAGGAAAGACAGTTATCCTTTGCCTAGCCGCTTGACCGCTAGTGCCAATTCGCCGAATTCACTTGATCGCTCACGTTCTAAACAAAATGTCGCGCCGCCGCTCGCCAGATGGGCGCGCTAACATAAACATTTATTGTTGATAAGTCGGTTACATGAGTAAGTTGAAGTGATGTTTTTCTTCAACGTTATAAATGACTCTTTCAAGTCGTATGAATTCTTTGTTGATATTTACTTTCTAATTTATTATACTTAGCAGCGAACATTGACTATCGTTGAAAAAAACACTTTGTGTATTTTAAACAGGATTATTTTAAAAAGTAAATCGATGACATACATATTTTATGAGTTTTCACTGTAGAGGGATTCTATCTACACCGAATTATTTTAAAAATACATGTATCATAGTATAAAAACATTTAATTACACGCATACGATAAACACGTAATCACGGAGCGCGCGAAACAAAGAGTGGCATTTGACATAATTTTTTCATTCCGGGTTAACGATTTTAAGACTCGCTTCGTATTTTTTGCATGAAGAAATGTTCAATTATTTGAATAGAACAGAGAAAAAGAATTTAAAACATTACGTAATAGAAAGAAACAGTAAATTCAGACCGAGTATAGCGCTGTAACCAAAAAGGGAAAATAGTCACATGTGCGCGGTCTACGGAATTTCGAAAAAGGGAGAATAGTCACTGGTCAAGCGGCTAAAATAGACGACACGTTAGACACATTCTGCAGAATGAAGTGGTTCACAACAATCGACCTAAAAAGTGGTTACTGGCAAGTGGAAATGGACCCAAAAGACAAAGAGAAGTCAGCATTTCCAATGGGCTGAGGGCTTTGGCATTTCAATGTCATGCCTTTCGGATTGTGCACCAGCTACTTTCAAAAGGTTATTGGAACACATCCTTGCTGGGCTTTTAGGGGAAGCTTGTCTGGTGTATTTCGATGACATAATTGTAATGGGCCGAGACTTCGATGATCATCTCACGAAGCTAGAAAATGTACTCAATAGATTGAAAAATTCAAATCTGAAGCTCAGTCTTAAAAAATGTTCATTTTTCAAGCGACATGTTATCTACTTGGGTCATGTCGTCTCTGAAAATGGCATGGAGAAGGACCCTGCCAAAATTTCGGCGGTTAAAGATTGGCCCATGCCTAAGGACAAGACGCAGGTGCGCTCATTTATGGGGCTTTGCTCTTATTACAGACGTTTTGTGAAGAATTTCTCGAGCATCGCAAAACCCTTACATGAGCTGACGGAGCGAAAACGACCATTTAATTGGGATGAAAAATGTCAAACTGCTTTCGAGGCGTTGAAGATGCGTTTATGTGAAGCACCAATTCTTGCATATCCCGACGTCAATGGAAATTCATTGTTGACACAGACGCAAGCAATGTGGATATTGGTGGAACTCTTTCCCAGAGACAAGGAGATCAGGAGGCTGTTATTGCCTACTTTAGCAAATCGCTGTTCAAACCTGAAAGGAACTACTGTACCACACGAAAAGAGCTTCTAGCGATAGTGAAAACTCTCCAGCATTTTAAAAAGTACTTGATCGGAAGAAAATTCCAGATCCGGACGGACCACGCAGAGCTTAAGTGGCTTTTACGGTTTAAAAATTGTGAGGGTCAGGTAGCTCGATGGATAGAACAACTTCAAGAGTACGATTTCGAAGTTGAGCATCGTGGCGGAAAATCTCACGGTAATGCTGATGCCTTATCAAGACGTCCCTGTGATAAGAGCTGCAAGCATTGCGTGCGACAAGAAGGAAAAGAAGAAGCTGCCGTCAAGGTAATTAGAACGGATACCATCGACGGGCGATGGAACAAAGAGTTCATTATTGAATCGCAGGAAGAAGATAAAGATTTAAAACCGATACTGGAGCGGCTAAAGAATAACTTTCTTCGGCCAGAATGGAGTGAGTTGGCTGATACTAGTACCGTGACGAAAAGTTATTGGGCGCAATGAAACAGCCTAATAATACAAGATGGACTACTTTGTCGAAAATGGAAAAGTGCTTCTGGAAGAGACAGTTCTTCAAACAATAGTGCCAAAATCAATGATTCCTGAAGTTTTGCGAGTTTGTCATGATGGCCCATCTGGCGGACATCTTGGAGTACGAAGAACCTTACTGAAGATTCGTCAACGTTTTTATTGGCTGCACTGTAGGGAAGACGTTGAAGACTGGTGCAGGAGATGCGTTAAATGTTCTTCAGTTAAAGGGCCACAAACTCGGAGCCGCGGAGCACTAAAACTATACACTGTAGGAGCTCATTGGGAAGGGATTGCTGTGGATGTAGCTGGATTTCCTTTGACAGAAAGTGGTAATCACTACATTCTGCTGGTATTTCACGAGATGGCCAGAAGCTTTTGCAATCCCCAATCAGGAGGCAATTACAGTTGCGACAAAATTAGTAAATGAAGTATTTTGCCGATTTGGTTTACCGTTAGAAATCCACAGCGACCAAGGGAGAAACTTTGAATCGCAACTCTTTCAAGAAATCTGCAAGATGATGGGGATCCACAAAACTAGGACAACTCCGTATCACCTTCAATCGGATTGAATGGTGGAGAGATTTAACCAGACATTGGAGCGCCATCTTGCTAAAGTGTTCGATAGCCATCAGAGAAACTGGGACGAATATATCCCACTATTTCTTCTGGCTTACAGAGCCGCTGTACATGAAAGTACGGCAACAACCCCGGCACGAACAAATTTAGGAAGGGAGCTACGACTTCCAGTAGACCTTCTTGCTGGATGTCCTCCGGGAACGCCTAGCTGTGTTACCGATTATGCATGTGAATTAAGAAGAAAGCTTGAAGAAATTCATGAATACGTTAGAGAAGAGAATTTACAAGCGGGAGTAAGAATGAAGACTCGATATGACAGACGCGCAAATGCAAGAGAATTCGAAGAGGGAACTTTGGTGTTGGTTCATAACCCGGTCCGATGTAAGGGAAAATCTCCGAAATTACAGCCAAGCTGGGAAGGACCATTTACTGTTATATAGAAAATTAATGACGTGACCTACAGAATTCGGAAGACACCTAGAAGTCCACTGAAGATTGTTCATGTGGATAGGATAGCGGTAAATCATGGATCCAACAATGCTCGCGACGAGCATGTCTTAGAGAGGGGGTAGTGTGATGGCCGGTGTCATGTCAAAATCTCTTCACTACAGTTGCCAAGGACTACTGACGTCAACACGACAAACTAGCGATCAAACACAATAATTTATTAGCAAAGAGGTTTGAAGACTATTTTATTATTTGGAAACGACGTAATTCGCATCAGGTATTTACATACCTTTTTTGCTTGACGTTTCGAGACGGTTGCACGTCGCGTGGTCGCAGGCTGACTGGTGTAGCGATGTCACGTCTCCGAGTACGAGGTAGAAGATTCTATTTCTACCCCCGGGTCGTTGTTTTTCGAAGTACCGGCGCAAAACACCCTAACCGTATCTGTATATTAAACATTCACCGACTGCGCAATAAAGTTGGGTGTTGTTAGCCGAATCACTAGATTCCACGCCGATGACAATTTGAAACTCTCACTCTCTCTCTCAAAACTTACTCGTTGGTCTTCTGTATAATCTGCCAAACAATATGGATGTGTTCTATGTAGCCTTTTAGAAATCCGGCTTGTTCCGGTGGCTGGAAATCGTCGAGTTTTCTGGCGAGGCGGTTTGTTAGGACTCTCAAGAACAACTTGTAGACGTGGCTCAGGACTCAGGAGTGAAATGGGTCTATAGTTTTTCAGCAAGTTCTTATCACCTTTTTTGAAAAACAGAATTCATATTATGGGTATCATGTATGGGTTCGATTCCTACTAGATTCGGCGCAAAACATAATCTTCTAATACAAAAAAATACTTCTACTATACTTAACTGGCAATTAAATTAGGTACACTTATCTCAAACCAGTTCTGAAATATTGTACATCGTCTTATTTAATAACGTGCAGAGATGATAATTTGGAAATAAGTTAACATTCGTCCCTCCAGGAGACAAATATAGTATTAAGGTAAAAAAATAATTTTTCGTCTTGACCAAACGTGGAACTACAGGCCACTGACCGAGTAAGCTATCTAGGAACTATAATATTTAAGCAAAAAGGTATAGTCTCTTGCAATATGTAACTCTAGGAATATCCCACAAGGCTCGTGGGTAACAGATAAATTGAAGTTCTAGATATAGTAATTATGTAATACACCTACGCAATACGCAAAGTAAAGAACATTTTGTTGTATCGAAATACAGATTTATTAGGTACACACATTTCTGTGTATTGAGGTCTCCGATTTAGGTTGGGCCTAGATAAATCTCTTTTCAAATATGGTAAAGTCCCAGTCGCATAATTATTTAAATAAAAACACTTCTAATAAGCTAAAAAACAGTTTTCTAATAAAAAACACTACTTACTTACGTAAAATACACAAAAAAACACTAACATAAACAAATCACGGAACTGCGCGCGAAGCGTGCGCGATGCAAATGTTTCGACTGTCAAAGCTAAACTATGGATGTACAGATTATACAATATTTTATGCTCAGAATGTAGAAAATGTATCAAAGAACGGAACGCACTAACATTGTTCATACAAAAGTCGTCTCTAAACAAAAAAAAATAAGGTATTTTCTTGAATGTAAGTGAGCGGCCGCCGGCGGCCTCTTGGGGTTTAAGCGCAAAAATTTTGGCGCGGCAGCCGGCTGCCTGTCCGGAATAAGTGAGTTAAAGTCTTTAAAAAGCTTTCGTCTGATTTCATGGTTCCGTTCACATTCCATCAAGTAGTGTTGGACATCGTCAACCGTTCCACAAATCTCAAAGTTGGGTGAATCAAATTTTCTCATCATATGTTCAAACTTTCTTGACAGAATGTGACCAGAACGCAATCTGAGTGCTTGGACAACTAATGGCCTTGTTAAATCACTATCAGCAAACTAAGAGGCAGCACGAGGGGGTTCACTTTGGATGGTCTTATACCAGATTCCCTTTTCTCTTGACCTTCTGTCAAAGTATTATTTCCAAAGATCGTAACAATGATTTTTCTAAATAGCCGGCTAACATGAACAATATCTTTAATAGTAATTCTTAGTTATGAATAAAAAGTTTAAGTAAATTATAATATGACGGCTGGTTGCCGTAGCGGGAGTGTAAGCGACTGCTACGTCGAAGGTCGCGGGTTCGATTCTCGCTCAAGTCAAACATTTGTGTGCATGAACATGGATGTTTGTCTTGGTCTGGGTGTTTCTATGTATAATATGAATGTATTTACAAAAAAAAGTATATATGTATGTTTATCCATTATCTAGTACCCATAGTACAAGCTCTGCTTAGTTTGGGACTAGATGGTGTTGTGTGAATGTGGTAGAATATTATTATTATTATTAAAAAAATTAATTCCAAAAGTTAGTAGATTAATAATTTGCATAATTTTAATTAGTTTAACGTTAAATAAAAAAAAATAGTTTGAAAAGTAAAATATTTGTTATTAAGAAAAAAAATTTGCTTGACATCTAGAATAAGTTTAATATAATGATCTCATTATCATATTTTTAACCTTTCGCAGTTGTATCAAACTACCCAGATATTACGTTGCCCTTTAAACTATCAACAATAACAGCACGCTATTCAATAGAATAGCATGCTGTTATTGTTGATAGTTTGTGTAGTGTAATTACTATTGTAATTAACATCATCAGATGAACAACAAAGCTTAATTCCATTTAAAATTATCACGTAAACTTATCGTCTGACATAGTCACTATAAAGTCGGTCTCAAACTTAATACCTACGTAGCACACAAACTGAACAGTTATTACAGCAATGAGGGTACTAATCATTATGCATATTGGTCTAAGTAGCCCATGCACTCATTTACATAGCTTACAAGTCAGCCAGAAATTATATCTGCAGCGAACAACGTTAGTTTCTTTAATTGGAGATGATTTACGATGGAGATAAGGGTATTAGCATCAGGACTTTTTCCTTCGACGCTTGAAGTTGTTAAGTCTGCTGCACACAGTGACGGTGGCACGGGCTGCTGGTTTTTTGTCGCGCGGCTAGTGTCGCCGGCTTTTGTCGGGCGTCGGTGCCGCCGGCATCGACCGCAGAAAGCCGCCGGGCATCATTCCAGTTGTATAGAACGACCACACACAAGTAGCAAGTTGCTACCCGCGCGGCCTGCCGGCCTACCCGGGCGGCCATGTCGGCGGCTCTTTCGTGCGGCTTGGGCGGCGGCTTTGAATGCCGCCGGGTTTACGCGGCTTGTGCCGCTGGCACTTTGTATGGAGGAGGAGCCAGGAGCCTTTATTTGGGTAATAATGAAGAGCAAATTAAAAATAGATAAACTTAGAACAGTTAAGAAGGGCGAGTTGTGGTGTTCTATTATGTGAGGGGGGAGAAGATCTTCTGACCAAGTGATTATTCCTGGTGGACCGTGACCCTATGTATGAGAATTATCAGGTGGATTATAAGATTTTTAAGCATGCCTTTGAAGTTCTGTCGGTGGTGGTTAGGTATTTTTGCCTAGGCTAATATGGATAGATTACTTTTACAGCTACAACAGTGTGGTCGCCAGCCAAAATGACAGGCTATACGACTGGGAGTGACTAGAGACATGTACCATATGAAAATTTACGAATATAAACCAATATTGGGTTAAAGCGGAAATAGGTACAATATCAAGTTTACTATAACAGCTAATAATAAAACTCAGTCGAGTGACAGTCGGACTAAAAACACGAAGTGTTTTTTGTAGTTTTTTATCTTCTACTATGGTACGGACCTTTTACTAGTATTACGGCTCGCAGTTGAATGATTTCTGATCTTAGCTTTCTCTAAAAGTCTTACAAATGTATTTGAGTTCGAAAAATCTTATTGATAGAGACGGATGGTAAAATATTGGAGTAAAGCAAAAAAATATGTCAAGAACAATAAAGCAAAATAACTAAAAAACTTGGAAACGTAAAATATTTGATATTTTAGTAACAACTACGTTTGTATCTTCAATCAAACTTCGAATTATGTTAAACTTTTGGTACCATCTGTTATTTAGTTTGACTTCGTGGAAGTAATTTAAGATTGTTTAATTTTATAACGAATTGCTGTCACTGGAGCTCAACAGTCTAATTACATTGTTAATTATATCTTAAACTGACGACCGGTTGGCGCAGCGGGAGTGTAAGCGACTGCTACGCCGAAGGTCGCGGGTTCGATTTCCGCTCAAGTCAAATATTTGTATGCATGAACATGGATGTTTGTCTTGGTCTGGGTGTTTCTATGTATAATTTGTATGTATTAACAAAAAAAGTATGTGTTTATCCATTACCTAGTACCCATTGTACAAGCTCTGCTTAGTTTGGGACTAGATGGTGATGTGTGTATGTGGTAAAAAAAAAATAGGGCAAGTGCGAGTCTGACCCGCGCACCGAGGGTTCCGTACGCATTGCATCGTGTATCAAGACGAATTTTGCCCGTTTTTTATGTCGAGTGCCGTTACAGAATATTGCTAAAATAAGTATAAGAAAAGTGTTTTCTACTGTTAACATGAATGACCTCCTTAACTTTAGCAGTAATCGCGAAAATTTTTAAGTACATTCCTATCTACATAACCGTTCTTGGAGTTATTCTTGTCTTCATACTGTAAGACCTTGCTTCTTGCAAAATTACAGTACTCTAAGTCCACATTGGTGCTAATTACGCTAGTCCTCTAAATCTGTATGAGCGCCCATACAACTTAGAGAACTATCTTAAATGGAGTCTACTATGTATGTATCCTCCCTTAAATTTTCCCATTTTTTATTTTTTGTAATTTTTCCTTTATTTGTGCTGTAAGACCCTGCTTTTAGCCAAATTTCGTGATTCTAGTTCAACGGGAACTACCATATAGGTTTTCGACCTGTTAATATTAACAGACCTGATGTGGATCTTTTTCATAGTATTTTGGCGGCCCCTCTCTCAGAGGTGGCCAAACTTGTATATAATATGTACAAATGTTATACATTAGTTTAGGTATTATTTTTTTACAATAGGGCTGGCATATCTACAGATGAAAGTCCTTTACAAATAAAGAAAAAGATAATCGCTGCATTCATGATATTTTATAATATTTATGTGAAAAGAGGCTATTCCTTGTTGCCCCAACGCTTCCTCGAAAGGCACAACGTTTTCCATGGTCATATGAATAACTATGCATAATAAGTTAAATGCTGAACCATTTCTTTCAGTTTCATTTTGTGACAAATATAAAAGCCTATTTCTTATGATATGATGAATGATGAACTCACTACTAGAGTTATTTTGGAATGATGAAGCTTAATTTAGGTTATTTAGGCAAGAGATTTCCTTTGAAGAAACATTAAGGTTTGAAAATATAATGTTCCTCTGTCTTGGATACGACTAAACGAGGGGTATATCAATGCAAATTGCGGCATTCTGAAGTCTGTCTTAAAACCTGCAACGAATATATTCAAAAGAATATATCTAAGAGGAGTTTGAAAATAATCGATCCACTTCCCTCATAAGTCAAGCGAGACACAGAGAGTGAACAGTTATAATGGTGAAAAGAAATAAACGCGACGGACATCAACATTGTGGGAGCCTTCTCTTCTTCACAATTAAAAAATCTGCTCATCATATTTTATGCTAATGTTGTCAGACGTTGAACATTGACACAATGTAGTGAGTTAAGTCAATTAAATAAAAACAACTTGCTCCTAAAGTGCCCACGACTCATGAGAAATTAAGCAACAAAGTAAACCAGGTCTTAATAAATGCGACTTGGCGACGTTATGTGTGTTAGTAGGATGCGTGATAAAAACTTATAAATATGACTGCCTTTAATTGATATACGAGTATCATGTGGCAGCAAAATTGCCATTAATCTAGAAATTCTAGAAGATTGTCGTAAACATCAATTTGCTGGTTGAACAACCTAAACGCCTCATCCGACAGAAATAGCATAACTTAAATCACAAACAATTGAAAAAAAAACTAACCAAGACGCGCCAGGTTACTCAAGATGAAAGGTCAAAGGCAAAAGGTGCGAAAAAACGAAAAAATAGAGCTTAAGTGAAAGCTGAAAATAGTGGCACTTTAGAAAAACGCGGGAAAATGCAGATAGTGCCTATTCGTCTCGAGATTTTTTTTTATATTAGGTCAGCTTGAAAGAAAGGTTTATAAATAAAAGGACATTTTTATTTCGGTACTTTTGACCGTTGATAGTTCATAATTTTACAAAGCGTTTAGCGTAAAGGTCCCGTTTAATCAATATAATAATTGTTGTACATACGTGCACTTGTTCCCATATGCATTAACCAGCCTTAGTACTTAGTACTTAAGACTGACAATAAGAATGTAATAATTTTTTCAGACCAACTGGGAGTGGGTTTGGGTAGTTTAATTGATCATCACACTTAGCGACCAGTACAGAACTTTTGTTCACCTGGAGCTCAGTCTTGTACCCTAGTTGATAAGATTAAGAATGCCGACTTGAATGCAAACTACTATCATCATGTTATATGGTGACAGCTCATAAGTCTCCAAAAACAGTCTCATAGAATTAACAGACTTAATAATAGATCTAAGCACAAAAATAGGATGTAGCTTTATTATTTGTGCATTGCCTTATTCATATGCTCTCACAGATGACCAAAATAGGCGGATAAGCAAATTAAATTTATTATTATACAATAGGACATGTCATAGTGACAGTATTTAATTTTTTGACACTAATATTTTTATTAGTAATTTCTTTTTAACAAAAGATACTATGTTTCTTTCTTATGTACATAGGCGACAACTTGCTAAATTATTAGCATTTAATTTATAAACTGACAGGAGTACTACTAGAGTACTTAGGAATTTGGTAGATAATAGTTATACCAATAGTAGTATTGACACATCTATTAGTTTAAACTATTAGATGAGACAACAGATAGGCATTCATGTGTTTTATACTTAGTTCATCAAAACATATAAGGCCTATCTGGCAAAGAATTAGAAATAGATTTATTTTTAAATAAACATAAGATTAATATCTTATGTATTACGGAACATTGGTTGCGAGGTGACCAATTAATATTTAACAATCAACATTACTCATAATATTTTATTTTATTTTTCGAATGCCTATGCTTCTCTTGGTTTGTCCAATGTAAGAGAGCCCACACTCACAGTCTATTTTGTAAACCCCGGCCTCTTGTAAGGGTAACTGACTCTTGACAGATGGTAATAATTGGCTTATCTTCGATGGCGGCTTGTAGAAAGTTTTGATTGAAGCTCGCTTCAAGATGTAGTCAATCTTGTCGGTCACGCCCTTGATGTATGGGAGGACAGCAGGTTGTCTTTTTACTGTGGCTGGCTTGTTCTTCGGGGATCTGTGACGTTGGCGCGGCGATAGGAGCTTGTTGTCTTGCAGAACTTGCTTGACATGTTGAAGCTCGGCGTCCAGGTGTTTCTTGTCACAGATCCCCCGGGCTCTCTGAAATAAAGACATTGCCACGGTAGCTAACTGTGTAGAATGGTGGTGAGATTCACCGTTTAAGTACCTATTTGTATGTGTCTTTTTCCTATATACAGTGAGGCTCAAAGAGTTGTTTTTGTTCCTGATAACAAGTACATCTAAGAAAGCTAAAAAATTGTTTGCCTCTAATTCCATTGTAAATTTGATGTGGTTATGAATAGAATTAAGATAATCTAGGAATATATTAACACTATCTGTTGGTAAAATTATAAAAGTGTCATCTACATACCGCTTGTAAAACCTTTGTGTGATGGTGGCAGTCTGCAGGGCTCGCGCCTCGAAGTCCTCCATGAAGATGTCAGAAACAACAGGCTATCTGTTATGGGATGAGAAATACTACATACAAGTAGACGGTGTGGCAATGGTCTCTCCAGTATCGCCTGTTGTTGCTGACATCTTCATAGAGGACTTCGAGGCGCGAGCCTTGCAGACTGCCACCATCACACGGAGGTTCCACAAGCGGTATGTAGATGACACTTTTACAATTTTACCAACAGATAGTGTTAATTTATTCCTAGACCATCTTAATTCTATTCATAACCACATCAAATTTACAATGGAATTAGAGGCAAACAATTCTTTAGCTTTCTTAGATGTCCTTGTTATCAGGAACAAAAACAACTCTTTGAGCCACACTGTGTATAGGAAAAAGACACATACAAATAGGTACTTAAACGTGTGAATCTCACCACCATCCTAAACAGTTAGCTACCGTGGGAATGTTTTTGTTTCAGAGAGCCCGGGGGATCTGTGACAAGAAACACCTGGACGCCGAGCTTCAACATTTCAAGCAAGTTCTGCAAGACAACAAGCTGCGACCGCCGCGCCAACGTCACAGATCCCCGAAGAACAAGCCAGCCACAGTAGAAAGACAACCTGCTGTCCTCCCATACATCAAGGGCGTGACCGACAAGATTGGCTACATCTTGAAGCGAGCTTCAATCAAAACTTTCTACAAGCCGCCAACGAAGATAAGCCAATTATTACCATCTGTCAAGAGTCAGTTACCCTTACATGAGGCTCGGGTTTACAAGATAGACTGTGAGTGTGGGCTCTCATACATTGGACAAACCAAGAGAAGCATAGTTATTTGACTAAAGGAACATATGTATAGCTGACATTAAACACAAACGCTCGACGAAGTCTGCTGTGTGTGAACATGTAGAACAAGGAATTAACCATTACCTGCGATTTGATAAACCACAGATATTCGAAAAAGAACACCGCTTTATTCCAAGAATGATACGTGAAGCTATTGAAATTAAAAAACATCCTAATTTCAATAGGGAAGATGATTGGAATGTTTCTACAGCTTTGGACCCTGTTATCAAGCTAATGAAACCCAAGAAGGACAAAGTCACCAGAAAAAATCAAGACACAGTGAGCACATTCTGCGTAGATACATAATAACTCCAATAGTTGAAAAATATTCGGGTACTTTGAGATAACTTTTAAATTCAAGACAAAGACAAATATCACCTCAGTCTGCCGTGAACATGAATCCTGTAAAGAATTCGAAACGTCGGCTAGTTATAAAAATGTAGTTTGTAGATCATTCGTTTTAAATGTAATAAGTAATAACCAGTGAAACCAATATAACGCGATAAAATCCGTAAATTGTAGTTTAATTTAAATGTGTAACATTTGCGTAAACCCAAGAAAATATTATGTCAACCAGTACGGACTGGAAACAGCAACAAAAATACGCCGGTTAGAAGATCTACGAACCAAGCGCGCAAGATACATAAAATCCTTGAATTTCTTGAAGAGATGCTGTGATCACGATCTCATCCCTGCCTGCTGCAAAATATCAGCCAAGAACGACATACGTGGGAGCGCTAAGATCCTAAAACAGGGAAGTCAAAAGTTACTCATTCAAAAGATACACGAACACCGCGCTGACTTACGCAGAATAAATAGAAATGTTGAGAATTAGTCTAATGAAATATACAGATTGATAACTCCATTTGATTTTGAAAAATGCATCGATGCAATAAATAACAGAGAAACATCAAAATATTACGCGTGTAAACGTAACAAAATAGAAAAATTTGAAAAATTACAACAAAAATCAAATGCCCAGTACAAAATGAAACAGAACGTTTTTGCACGGATCAATCACACGCTACCGTCCGCCGATCATAGACAAACAGTTGTCAATCTGTCAAAACACACATTAGATCAAAACACCGAAAAAGTATTGAGCAGAGGTTTAAATTATGCTATGACTCCATCCAGAATACCGTATGAGACCATTATTTGCAACGTTGAGGATTGTCTAGTCAAGAACAATGTGAGTAAGAAAGATTTCGAGGCCATACGTCAGGGCATTTCTGCTGAATTGCGTCAGTCGAAAGTGCCGAGAAGGAATCTACTAAAACCCAAGTATTTCGCACTGAAGAACCTGCGGGCTAGACCTGAACTAACAGTACTCCGAGCAGATAAAGGGAATGCAACGGTAGTGATGGACACGTCCGATTATAAACAAAAAATAGAAAATATTTTGTCGGATGAAAGTACATAAATAAATTGGTTAAGACGGACCCTACCAACAAAATACTCAAGCAAACGAGTGAAATTGTGAAGAAATAATCCGAACAACTGAATCTGGACGTGAAATACTTAATACCATCGTGTGCAAAACCTCCTCAATTGTATGGTCTACCGAAAATACACAAAGAAAATGCTCCACTGCGCCCTATAGTCAGTCAAATAGGGACACCAACTTACAGATTGGCTCAACACATTGCAAAGATTCTCTTGCCACTCAGAGGCAAGACGAGAGCACATGTTAAGGACTCCTACCATTTTATCAGTGAAATAAAACACCTACATCTCTCTGACAAGGAACCTATGGTTAGTTTTGATGTACAGTCATTATTCACATGCTTACCGGTCTATGACTGTATTGAAATAACTAGAAGGAAGCTAATAGAGAACAACATGCCTGAGGAATATGCAGAAATATTGAAACACTGCTTAACAACTGGCTATCTGTTATGGGATGAGAAATACTACATACAAGTAGACGGTGTGGCAATGGGCTCTCCAGTATCGCCTGTTGTTGCTGACATCTTCATGGAGGACTTCGAGGCGCGAGCCCTGCAGACTGCCACCATCACACCCAGGTTCTACAAGCGGTATGTAGATGACACTTTTACAATTTTACCAACAGATAGTGTTAATGTATTCCTAGACCATCTTAATTCTATTCATAACCACATCAAATTTACAATGGAATTAGAGGCAAACAATTCTTTAGCTTTCTTAGATGTACTTGTTATCAGGAACAAAAACAACTCTTTGAGCCACACTGTGTATAGGAAAAAAGACACATACAAATAGGTACTTAAACGTGTGAATCTCACCACCATCCTAAACAGTTAGCTACCGTGGGAATGTTTTTGTTTCAGAGAGCCCGGGGGATCTGTGACAAGAAACACCTGGACGCCGAGCTTCAACATGTCAAGCAAGTTCTGCAGATCAACAAGCTCTGACTGCCACGCCAACGTCACAGATCCCCGAAGAATAAGCCAGCAACAGTAGAAAGACAACCTGCTGTCCTCCCATACATCAAGGGTGTGACCGACAAGATTGGCTACATCTTGAAGCGAGCTTCAATCAATACTTTCTACAAGCCGCCAACGAAGATAAGCCAATTATTACCATCTGTCAAGAGTCAATTACCCTTACAAGAGGCCGGGGTTTACAAGATAGACTGTGAGTGTGGGCTCTCTTACATTGGACAAACCAAGAGAAGCATAGGCATTCGACTAACTGAACATTTAGCTGATATTAAATACAAACACTTGACGAAGTCTGCTGTGTGTGAACATGTAGAACAAGGAACCAACCATTACCTGCGATTTGATAAACCACAGATACTCGCAAAAGAACACCGCTTTATTCCAAGAATGCTACGTGAAGCTATTGAAATTAAAAAACATCCTAATTTCAATAGGGAAGATGATTGGAATGTTCCTCCAGCTTGGGACCCTGTTATCAGGCTAATGAAACCCAAGAAGCACAAAGTCACCAGAAGACATCAAGACACAGTGAGCACATTCTGCGTAGATAGTAACACCAATAGTTGAAAAATGTTCGGGTACTTCTAGATAACTTTTAAATTCAAGACAAAGTCTAATATCACCTCAGTCTGCCGTGAACATGAATCCTGTAAAGAATTCAAAACGTCGGCTAGTTATAAAAATGTAGTTTCTAGATCATTCGGTTTAAATGTAATAACTAATAACCAGTGAAACCACTATAACGCGATAAAATCCGTAAATTATAGTTTAATTTCAATCAACATTACTCAGTTATAAATGCAATCGTAAGAAAGAAGGCTATTCGTGGTGGCTCTCTAATATATGTATGTAATAGTTTGAAATGTAAAGAACGTAAGGATATAGCTAAACTTTGTATCGAGCGCACTGCTGAGATTTCTTGTGTTGAGCTTGAACGAAATATTGTAGTGTGTGTGTATCGACCACCACAAAGCGACTTCACTCAGTTTGAAAGCATTATAGAGGATGTTTTAAAACACATAATTTCTAGATTAGATTTTAATGTTAATTTGTTAGAAAACTCACCAATTTGTACTAGGTTAGTTAGCTTATTTAGTTCATTTTATTTAAATGTTTTGTTCTCTGAACCAACCAGAATAACCTCACATTCTTCTACATGCTTAGATAATGTTTTTTGCAATTGTCTTTATTTAAGTAAGGCTGTTTTTACTGACTTGACATCGGATTACTGCGGGGAAAAGGTTGTAATTCCAACGAATACAACTCCTAAAGTACAAGAAATTACATGTAGGCCAATGACCTCTGCTCGCCTCAAACACTTTAGTAATGATGTTGCTGCAAAGATTGCCAGTATTGACTTAACCGTTGATGATCCTGATGAATTATATACATGCTTATTTAACACTATTAATGATGAGTACAATAAATGTTATTAACAGAAGACATTTGCAAGGAGCATTAAAGTAATTTTTTGTGATTGGGCAACAGTAGGTATATACAAAAGTAGAGCTAGGTTGTATGATCTGTATGGTATGAAGAAATACAATTTTAATCCTAAATTTATTAAGTATGTTACAAATTATTCAAAAGTTTTCAAGGGGACATGTGCTTTAGCCAAATCATTATATTTAAGCAATCAAATCAAAGAATCCAAGAACAAAATTAAAACTACTTGGAACATTATTAACAATGAGACTGGGAGAGCTAAATTGGTAGATAACAATTATGAATTAAAATTTAATGGTGAAATGATTACTAGGAAAACTGATGTTGCTCAGACATTTAACAATTTCTTCATAAATATACCAGTGAAAACAACCAGCTGTCTAGATTCATGTCCAAGCAAAGTAGAAATGTTGGTTAGGGGCAATGAGAATGAGTGTGATGTGCTTTTTAATTTTAAATATATTGACACCAATGACATACTGAAGGTATTCAAGACACTTAACAATAAAAAATCTGTTGACTTATGGGGGACATTTCGGTTATACTTGTTCAACACATTATTTCTAGTTTAGCTCCATATTTAGCTGCAATATTCAACAGATGCGTAGATACAGGGATATTTCCTGATCTAATGAAACACAGTAAAGTAATACCATTATTCAAAAAGAGATCCAAGAGCGACCCTAGTAATTTTCGGCCAATTTCTATCTTACCTGCTATTAGTAAAATTTTCAAAAAGATTATTTTGCATCAATTAGAGAGCCTTTTTCACACAAATAATTTATTTCACAGTGAGCAGTATGGCTTCACTAAGAGTCGCTCCACCGTTGATGCCGGTGTAACTTTGTTAAAGCATATTTTTAATGCTTGGGAAAACTCGAAGGATGCCATTGGTGTTTTTTGTGACCTGTTAAAGGCGTTTGATTGTGTAGAACATAATACACTTTTACGTAAATTGAAACTTTATGGTATTAGAGGTACCGCACTCAATCTTGTTGCCAGCTACCTAAGAGATAGAATTCAGTATGTAAATGTTAATGGGAGTAGGTTACTAGGTTTGCCAGTAGGAATGGGCATTCCACAGGGCTCTATTCTCGGTCCATTTCTTTTTTTAATATTTATTAATTATTTGCCGTTCTTTGTTCAAAATTTATGTGATATTGTTTTGTTTGTCGACGATACGTCACTAATTTTTAAAGTTGATCGTAATTCAAGTAACTTTGATACCGTCAATAACACTCTTGCACAAGTATTAGATTGGTTTTCGACAAATAATTTGGTACTCAGTTCTAGCAAAACGAAATGTGTTAAATTCTCTTTGCCTAATGTCAAAAGTGTTCCTACTAATATAATTTAAATAAGGAAACAATTCAACTAGTCGAATCAATCGTATTCTTCAGTGGGGCGCCCAAATATCCTGTCTCGCAGTCAAAATTAGTTCTGCAGCGTTTGCAGTTAGAAAAGTTAGGCAATTCACAGATATAGATACTGCTAGACTAGTTTACTTTAGTTATTTCACAGCGTTATATCTTACGGTATAATGTTATGGGGTACAGCTGCTACTGATATACAGACTATTTTTGTCATCCAAAAGAGGGCCATATGTGCAATTTATAAGTTAGGTGCTAGAGTTTCTTTACGTGATAAATTTAAAGAAGTAGATATATTGACAGTTGCATCGCAATATATATATATGCTAACTTAATGTACATTACGAAAAACTTAATTCTATACCGCAAAAATAGTGATTTGCACAAAGTGAACACAAGGAATAAGCATAAACTAGTGGGAACTAACTATCGTTTACATAAATTTCAGAACTCATTTGCGGGGATTGGTATACGATTTTTCAACAAATTGCCTCTTGATATAATGAATTTACTCATGCATAAATACAAACGGACAATTAGGAACTTTCTTTTATAAAGGGGTTATTACACTATTAAGGAATTTTTAAATGATAAGTCACCATGGGGACAGGCTTAGGCTATATCCGAATTTATATAGATACCTTGCTTTTCAGTTTTTTTTTTATATAATATTTCTAGTTGTTTTAAATAACTATTCATGTATTATTAGGTCATTCAACTTACTACATTTACATTTGCATTGTTGTACCACTAATTTTATTAAAAAAATTTGCTTCTGTGTTGGATGAAGGTAACTTGTGATCATGGGCTGTACACTAACGTTTTCGTAAATTTTGTCTATTCATTTACCTACCGTCACTTTCTGTAGCATACATTTCCATAATAGTTCTGAACATGATCGCGATTTGCCTACATTATAAGACGTAAGTGGATGCTCCTGTTACACAAGATTCACACTGGAAGGCTACTACAGCACTTAAATTGGTAACTGATTGATTTTTGATTTTACAAATATGTACATGGCTAAAATGTTTAACAGGCGATCAAGCAACCGGTAAATACTGGTAGTACTTAAATCAGAATATAATTTTGAAGACTTCGTTTAGGCATGCGTATACAGGGTTGATACGACGGTAACGACGACGGTAACCGCGTATCAACCCTTTATATTATATTCAAGATTATAGAGTCCCCATAACTATTACTTAATCACTATATATCACCATGACGGCCGTGACCGACGGCTTACCGTGCTCACCGAGGCACAGAAGCGTAACGTAAGCGACAATCAAACAATTTAATAGCACATAACTTCGAAAACCAGTAGTGCGCACTCTGGCTTAGAACTTCACTTCATACATTGTGCATGGCAGTCTGTTGGTATCTCGATTAGACTATCGCTCTATCGCTGCCTGGAACTCATTCATATTATAGTGGTAGAGTCTTTTTTTTTTACAACTCCCGCACTACGACTACACCCTGTGTCGCGGGGGACTTTACAAACATACAACCAAAGGACACAATGACCACCCAGATTCGAAACAACAAATTATGGATCACACAAAGTGTTGTTTTGTGTGGGAATCGTACCCACAACACTCGCGCAGTGTCAACACTCACAACACTCGTGCAGTCATAGTAGGAGCTATCTGACCTTTGCTAATGAGCCTGTCTTATATCATTTTGTGATTTATTTACTTTGCTCTTTCCGATGTTGGTCACCACTTGGATGTATAACAGGCGTAGCAGAATATACAGCAGAGTATATAACTACACTATATCTTGTCCCAGCACAAAAATCAAAACAGCGCCGCAGAGACCGTTGGACAGCCTATAAACTACCTAACCTCATATTTCTGAGATAGATAAAAATTTGGCCAGTCACAAGACAAAATATTACGGCAAACCGTACTCAAATATTCACTTAACACGCGGTGCTAGGCACGAATCGGTAGATAGAAAATCAAAATCACTCATAGAACACGGCACTCTTTTTCCTGTTCTTGTTACAATTTTGTCACGAGACAAGACTTGGCGTTACGTCACGCCACTGATGAGGGTTCGCAAAAGGGTTCGTACCTGTGTCAGTATTGTGCAGATATGTGCCTCAATTGTTCGAGATACGTGTGTTTCTTACAATACGGAGTATTATGGATTTTGTTGTCATGGTGAATATGTGAATCAAATGTAATCCCGTCTTATGTAGAATTGTGACAGCAAATGAAGCCGTAATTAGCACCAAACCTTGTTTAGTGGTAATTAGATGTGATATTATTATTTTATTCAATGGCTGAAAATAGAAATATGTAGTACGAGTGGGTCTTTGCTCTAAAGTTAAATATTACAGGCTCAAAATAAATCAAACTAATACAGTTTTCGGTTGCAACAAAAATAAAAGTAATTCCAAGTGTAACAAGTGTGTGTTGTAGCATAAATAATTAAATATAAAATTCTTACAGAAAAATAATGTAGACTCTTTAAGTATTGACTTTGACATCCATAAGCGTCATCTTGTGACCGAAGTGAATAAACGATTTTGATTTTGACTAGAATTGTATACAACTTCGATAACGCTGAGACGATGATGGTGGTAATATTATGTCGTTCAAACCCAATTTTGTGCAAGGAATATGTGTATTCCAAACGCGACTCAAGATTTAATCTAATCTTATACTAATATATAAAGCTGAAGAGTTTGTTTGTTTGTTTGGTTGAATGCGCTAATCTCAGGAACTACTGAACCGATTTAAAAAATTCGAGGAAGGCTATAAGCTATATAACATCACGCTATGAGCCATGGGAGCGGAGCAGTAGCCTTAAAAAAAGCGGGTGTAACCGCGGGCTCATCTAGTACTAATATACAAAGCTGAAGAGTTTGTTTGTTTGGTTGAACGCGCTAATGTCAAGAACTACCGTTCCGATTTAAAAAATTCTTTCAGTGTTAGATAGGTAATTTATCGAGGAAGGTTATAGGCTATATAACATTATGCTATGAGCCACGGGAGCGGAGCAGTATCCTTAAATAACGTGGGTGTAACCGCGGGCATCATCTAGTATCTTATAATCATTTTTTTGTTATCCATCCTTTTAGTGAGTAAGTATATCCTATTAGACGTACATCATTTAGTATTATACCATAATTTCTAACCCATTTCTCTATAATGGAACATTAATACATACCTAACCGTTACCAAATTATTGAACGGTAAACACAATCGCCGCTGATGTGACCACTAGTTAATAGACATAGCACGCAACAGTCTGGACTATTGGCTTAGTGTAAACATGTTTATTAATATTAAATACCACAGGTCTAAATATTAAAGACTAATGTAAATATCACACAGGTAAAGGTTGACCTCTGATTAAAAATTTTGCTACTTGATTTTTGATCATTCTTTTTTTTCGTGTGAGTGTGTGGCAAGCTTTTGTGTTGGTGTTTATTCCGCCCGAAGGCTTACGACATGGCCTTATGATTCTTGTCCTGAGACCAAGTACCCGGACCGACAGCTTCACGTGCCCTCCGAGTCACGGTAGTAGCCTGATATAAATGCCACATGTAGTCAGCCATCCAAGTGACATCCTGTGCAAACATTTCTTAACCTGTTACGAACGGCCAGTCAAGTAACGCTATGAGCGCTACTTGAATTTTGATGCGTTCAAGGGAGGCTAGTCGTGTAAAACATATACCTACATACAATAACAATTATGTATCCCAAAAGTAGTAAAATACTATACTTCGCCCGTGTCTTCGAGCGCCTGGGTGGCGACCTAGCAACAAAAAGTAGCCTAAATGTCATTCTGCTGAATAAGCTGCATAACTGCAACCTTTTATTAAATCCGTTCAGCAGTTTCTGTTTTTGCTTGAAAGAATACCAAACCTCGATACATCCATTCATGCTTAAAGTTGTGCATTGATAAGAAGTAAGTTTTGGCTCCAGCGGGTATTGTGACGTTAAACTCTAAATTGTGACCTAAGTGTCTAAATACACTATGCCGAAGGCACGCGGCCAAAGTGCGACATGAAGATGCCTACAATGCTATTTGAATTACTGACGACACATTATACCGAAATTATGTTGCGTTATAGCGTACAGCTTACTTCGGTCGGGTGTAAGTTCAGCGACACATTTTCTAGTACTAGAGCACAAGCGTAGTACGTTGCATGAGCGTAAGTTCGGCTCTTATGGTGTGTCATATCAGCCGAATACATCGGAACGTAAAATCAGCCGTGGCTGATTTTACGTTCCGATGTATTCAGACATAAGTTCCACGGAACTTCGGTCGCGTAGCTTCGACATAGTGTGTTTAGACACTAAATGTTATAAATAAATCGTATAAACTGTCGCAAATGATCATTTTCTTTATGATAGAAGCCACTTATTGCTATAATTGACGATATTAAATAAACCATATCAAACTGACAACGCCACCTAATATTTCATTAGTAATTACCGTCACAATGCATCACATTGGTTGTAACAATCGCTACGTATAGGTATGCGAGTGGATCGTAAGGCGGACTGCAAACATGTGTGTTTACTTAGGTCTATGTTAGTTCTCTGTAGGTACACCGAGCGCTGTCACCGAAAGATTTATTGGAGTACTATTTTACTAGTGTTTTATATTGGTGTGTAGTTATGTTGCTTGAGAGAGTTAGTTATTAATTCTAGCACTCTTATATTATTCGCACGTTCTAACACATAGCCTGATAGCACAAAAAGCAAACGTGCAAACGGTACGCTTTAAGGCATTACCAACCTTAGGGTTGGGAAAAGGAATAGGAAAAGTGTGACGGCGGATCAGGAATAGAGGACGCGGCCACCGTCACTCTCACTCACCAAACGAAACAACAGTATAAGTACTTTTACTCTCTCATTTCGTTTCTACTCCTACTCCCTTTGTCATCTTCGCGATAGGCAACGGTTTCATTGTGTTTTCGTAAACAACCACGTATATCAGTCGGGTTTACTACTTACCCTCAGTTGAGCCACCGACTCTTCTGTCTATTGCTGGCAATAAAAAAAAATACTTTTATAAGATAACGCTTTACGACCTAATGATTTAAATCAATATAAATAAGTATGAATATAAAAATAACGTCCTTTTATGCGATTAAATTGTTAATTATCGTGTGCCTCGTGCCTCGGAGAGCACATTTAACTGTCGGTCCTGGCTGTCATGAAGATCTTTGACAGTCGTTACGGGGAGTCAGTACCCTTAAATAAACTGGTACTGGTCTTAACCATGGAATATCGCTATCCCTTTGGGTTGCGGAGATCATACGGGAGTTGCTCTGTGGAAAAGTTGATATTCTTTGGTTGCATCCAAGACTTACATGCCTTGAAGCTCTTGATGACAGAATATCAACTAATAACTAATAATAAAATATTTGTGGATACTAACTCCCCGTAACGACAGTCAAAGATCTTCATGACAACCGGGACCGATGGTTTAACGTGCTCTCCGAGGCACGAGGCAAGCGATAATTAACAATTTAATACGCACATAACTACGAAAAGTCATTGGTGCGCGCCGTGAATTCGAACCCGAGACCCTCTGCATGGTAGTCTGTTGGTACCTCCACACTAGGCTATCACTGCCCTGCCTACCATATATATATGAATGGCAACAAAAATATTGATTAATGAGATGCTCTTTTCTTTCTATTTTATACAAGTTACAAATTAAATTCAACACAGTCGACTTCATGCACAGCAAACGTCATGTGACGAGTCTTACAATTAGGTATTTTTTGGCTATTATTCCTTTCGGTGACAAGGATCGAGTAGCAGCCAGTGTGCCTGTATGCTTAGCTCTCGAAGATTATTGGCCGCTCGATGGGCGCGTTTTGGCTCCACGTCACACTCACATACAACGTATTTGTGACAACCACAGCACAGACGCAATAAGTCGAGGTTTATTTATTGCTTGTTTGGATGTTTTTTAAAGTTTACACAAGAACCTTAGTATAGGTATTATAAAACGACGTAGAATAGAGTACTGTAGTTAAAATCTACTTGAGAGGATAGTAAGCAAAAGATTGCTTCACACAAAATAATTGTGCGTATTACTGAGTTCTGAAAGCTATGTGTATTTAAGACTTGATAATTGATATACATTATATATGCTTTTGTTTTTGTTAATACATACATATTATTTATACATAGGAACACCCAGATCAAGACAAACATACGTGTTCATGCACACAAATGTTTGGCTTCAGCGGGGAATCGAATCACCGACCTTCGCCGTGGCAGTTGTTTGCACTGCCGCTACGCTGGGTCGTCAGTTTGTCTTAACATTATTGAATGTATTTTGTCTGTTACGAATCAGTCATGTTACGGAACAAGCCAGGCTTGCCAAGAACTACCCATTCATAAAAAAATGCAAGTTTGTGTCCATGCTGCAAGATTTCGTTTGAAGAGTGGTAGCCTCGAAATACCAAAACCTTTTCTTACTGCAAGCGTAGCGTTACGTTCACGATATCCGTTCTCATGCAATCTTATAAAATTAAATATTCATCATTTGTATAATGTGTTGTAATACTTATATTAACAGGTCCTATCTTTCTGAAAACCCAATAGAAAATCAGTTGCTATGAATCATATGAGAGTCACGGTTCAGAGAATGGCATTAATAATTTACAGTTAAATCTAGAGTTCGCTCTACAATGATAAAATCTTTCAGATTTTCATCTGTAAGCGGTTTGTGATAGTAACTAACTAGCGACATTTCATTGAACTCTGAAATTATTGGCCCGACATCCATAGTTTGTATAAGGACACTTCCACTTATCTGACGAAGTATATTTGAAAGAGATATCTTTCCTTTTATCAGCTAAAACAATATGTTCATTCCAATAATGCCATTTTTATGTAACTAAGCTAAATTGGGGTATTTTTACACATTACATAAAATGTAACGTAATTATGGCTCTATTTTCAGAACAGGTAGAGTAAGCGCTACTTACAATGTAGAGCTAATTCAACGTCTTAATACAGTGACTGCGTAAAGTTAATGTGTTGACACTTTATCGAATAGCCAGTACATTTGAAAGCTTGAGAAAATACAAAGGTACAGAGGACTCTACTTACAAGAAATTCTATACAATTACTATAAATGCGAATGTTTGTTTGTCCTTAGTCAGATTGACATTATGAAGTTTAAAAATATTATCGACTTTTGTTTTTTCGCATTAAACAATTTCATATTTTATGCCAATATGACTGAAATAATATCCTTATTTAGCATTGGTATGTAGATTGTTGTAGGTTACATGGTTAAAGAAAAAGGGAAGGAATGTGTGGGAGTAAAGTACTAGCTGGAACAGTACCTTTAGAATAGACGTACATAGATGATATCTAATTAATCACCCTTATAATTTTGTTCTATTTTTATGGAATATTGACGATCGTCCCACAAATAAATAGCATACAGATTTTCTGTTTAACAAATAATTAATCCTAGAAATCATTAGTAAACCCACGAGGAAAAGTTTGTTCAATATTCGCTATGAAGGCATAGCTGATATCAAAACAAATCTGAAAGAACGAATATTATTTTACTGTAGACACAACATAGGAAAACAAAGAATGCTTATAAATAAAACCTTAGTCTACGTATAGACCAGGGTAGATAATTTTTGAAGTAAAATAAAATTACAGTAGGATGAAACCCATTGGATAAGGAAGAGAATATAGCGATCATTAAAGGGAAAATAAATTACGGGCGATCTGAGGTCGGGAAGTGGATGTGGTTGCGATTTTAAGGGTAAAAAAGGGTTTATCTCGATTGCCAGCAAAACTACAAGTCCTACGGGAAAAACGTCAATGGCAAAGTTGTAGGTAATAAAAAGATCTACAACTTTTGTGTTTACTTTTTATTCACACAACGTCATATTTTATGTAAATAATTGAAATAACCAAGTTTTTGGTTTTTTATTTTTAACTTTTACAATAGTTTTTTATTTTACACGAAATTTGGTGAAAACTTACCTTATTATGTTCCAAACACAATGTCAATATCTTTAATTTAAAATATTTATTTTTACGCCTTATTTTGACTTAATATAGAAATAAAATCCTAATTTTCAATTGAAAATTCTCACGTCAATATATCAGCTTTTTTTAAATTATTCGTTTTGTCCATTGAAATCTCTACTTTCTGATGGTGTGAATAAAATATACATTACTAAGGTAAACGTTCTCAGAAAATGCAAAGAAATGAGACAACCTCGAGACCGAGATTTTTTTAATCATAATGTACAATTTTGAGATATTTATTAAAATTAACACTTTAATTACTCGAAAAACGTAAGATTCCATGCTACATTGATAAATAAGAACTTAAAAATCAATATATACAACTAAAATTAGCAACCAAATAAGTTAATATTTAAGAAGACATCTACAATATTTTGAGAAAGTTAAAATAACTATTGATAGGCTCTAATTGTCTGTGGGTCACTCAGGTATATATATTATCTTAAAATAGCAATAAATAGGGGTCTACGCTATAATATAAAGAAGATTCTATAACTTTCTCAAAATATTGTACATGTTTTCTTAAATATTAACAACAATAATAATAATAATAATCACCGATCGTCACCTTAAGAGGCTCGCGTTGGGTGCTTGGGTCAAGGGTCTGATGCAAAAGGCAGTACTTCTCGACACGGCACGTATTGTGTTCCTGTCTCTGGAGCCCTAACCACTGGCAGCTTGGACCCTGTGCCCGATGCTGGTGGGACCCCACGGTTAATTTTATATTTTTAAATGTGTTTTTTTTTAGTGAATGATATATTTAAAAATGTAATTTTAATTTGAAAAATAGGAAATAAAGATGATAATAATAATAATTGCATTGACTTCCTAAAGCAGAAAGTCTATGCATGGGCAAATCGGATACGCAGGTATAAAAAATGCGTGGACCGGTATATGTTGAATCGTACATTTCAAAGGGACCAAAAGTGGGTTTATAGAAACTGGGACCGACCAGACCAAGATGTGGCTAGTGGGTGGCTGCCGGATACAGATGCCACAAACAGATTTTGGCGTAGCATTTGGTCGGCGCCTATTGGCCACATTGAGGGTGATTGGATTCGGGATGTTGAACGGGCATGTGAACATATTCCAGAGATGGATAGCGTAGTCATTTCAGGCGAAGATGTCGCTAGTGCAGCCCGGTCATTATCCAATTGGAAATCTCCAGGACCGGATGGACTGCACAATTACTGGCTGAAATGGCTACGTAGTTCACATGACCGTTTAGCATCCCAATTTCAATCAGCCATAGAATCTGGATCGATCCCAGATTTCATGACAACTGGAGTAACCCACTTGCTCCATAAGACAGGCAGCACCACAGAGCCCGGTAATTATAGGCCGATTACATGTTTGCCATCGGTCTATAAACTTCTTACGTCTATTCTGAGGGCTAAAATATTAAAACACATAGAGTTAAATTCAATTATGTCACACACTCAGAAAGGATGTAAGAAGGGGGCTCGTGGTACTAAGGAGCTCCTCCTTATTGATATGACCATTAGCCAACACGTTCGTCGTAACCGAAAGGATCTAGCGGCATGTTGGATAGACTACAAGAAAGCGTATGATTCTGTGCCACATACATGGTTTTTGAGGGTGTTGGTGTTGTATAAAATAAATACAACTCTACGCACCTTCTTAAGGTCATTTATGGGGCAATGGAAAACGGTTCTCGGCTATCCAGGATGCCGACGGATCCGGGGTAGTGGCGAACTTGTTAAAATTGAGCGGGGTATCTTCCAAGGGGACAGTCTGAGTCCGTTATGGTTTTGCTTAGCGCTGAATCCTCTTAGTACATTACTAGAGGGTTCAGAGTTAGGTTATAAGCTACGCAGAGGTGGTCAGGTCATATCCACACATAACACACGTTCATGGATGACTTAAAGTTATTTGCTCACACCAATTCACAGTTGATAGATTTACTAAAAATTACTGAAAGTCTTAGTAATTCTATCAAAATGGAATTTGGTGTGGATAAATGTGCAGTGATACATGTGAAACAAGGAAGGATGGTGGAATCTGAAGGGATTCAACTCTCAGATTCCATTAACCTAAGATCACTTCTGCGAACCAATACATATAAATACTTGGGTATGTCACAGGCCTTATGCATTAACGAGACAGACATGAAGCAATCGTTGCAAGAACGTTTCTTTGGCCGCCTGACAAAAGTGCTGAAAAGTCTTCTGTCAGGTGGCAATAAGGTTCGAGCTTGCAACGGTTGGGTCATGCCGGTTCTGATGTACTCCTTTGGCATACTCAAGTGGACTCAGACTGAGTTAGACGCCCTGGACAGAAAGGTGCATACAATGCTGACAACTTACCGGATGCATCATCCACGCTCATCCGTAATGAGGTTGTATATTCCGTGGAAGTGTGAAGGTCGTGGCTTTTTAAATGTCAAATTTCTACACAACCGCGAAGTATGCAACCTCAGAGAATATTTTCTCAACGCAAACGTGGATATGCATCGAGACGTTGTCGCAGTGGACGCCGGATTAACCCCGCTCAGTTTATCGAAGGACAACTGGCGCAGACCTGTAGTGCTTAGCACTGACGATCGCAAGCTTGTTTGGCAGAGCAAGGAGCTTCATGGCAGGTTCTACCGGGCTCTACATGGGCCGGAAGTAGACTTATTAGCCTCGGTGAACTGGCTACGATTCGGTGACCTCTTTGCGGAAACCGAAGGGTTTGTCTGTGCAATTGCTGACGAAGTGATCAAGACGAATAACTACCGGAAATATATCCTAAGGGATGGCACTACTGATATTTGCCGTGCGTGTCACCAGCCTGGTGAATCCCTCAGGCATATCATTTCCGGTTGTTCTCGTCTTGCTAACAGTGTGTACTTGCACAGGCATAACCAAGTAGCCAGGGTCATTCACCAGCAACTTGCTCTGAAATACAGGCTTGTAGATCGTGAGGTGCCGTACTACAGGTAGCGGAGCCTGTCCTGGATAATGGTCATATCACGTTGTACTGGGATCGATCTATCATCACAGACAGGACTGTTGTTGCCAACAAACCTGATATTGTGTTGATAGATCGATCAGAGCGCCGCGCAATAATTGTTGATGTTGCCATCCCTCATGATGGCAATCTCGTGAAGGCTGAAAAGGACAAGCAGATAAAATATCTGGACTTGGCTCACGAGATTTTTGACATGTGGGATGTTGATTCAGCAATTATTGTGCCAATAATCGTTACAGTGAACGGTTTAATTTCTAAGAGCCTCGCCCAACATCTTAGGAGGCCCACGTTGGAACCTTGGGTCAGGGGCCTGATACAGAAGGCAGTTCTACTGGACACGGCACGCATAGTGAGAAGGTTTCTTTCTCTCGAGCCCTAACCACCAGTAACTTGAAGCCTGTTCCCGATACTGGTGGGTTTCCATAGGATATTATTATATTTTTAAATGTATTTTTTTATATATCATATACTTAAAAATATGTTAATATTTAATGAGAGAAATGTAAAATAAAGGTGATAATAATAATAATAATAATAACCTGGCAACACCGTAAAGTCAACAACCAAATTTTCTCGCATATTTTTATTTGAATTTATACTACAGTTTTACGATACAATTTATATATTTATACCACAACAAGAAGTTATAATACCTAAAATATACGGATTTACTTATTAAAGCCATAAAATTTAAGAAATAATATTATAGATAAATATACTGAAGATGACACCATATGTCAAAATGAAAAACACAAACAATAACAAATATAAAGGCAAGGAAATTTAATTTAAATGTTGACCAGAGCCAGGAAAGCAGCTGCAGCACGATTAACACCTCCGGACTCGTCGCTCAGCTCCGCCTCACAACCGCCGGCACCAGCAACAGCATCGCCGGGGAGTGTTGAGGCGTCGAGCGCATCTAGCGACGAATTTTTCTCCCCGCCGTCGTCGCCACCACCTGTCCGCCGGCGAGGGAGAGGCCGGCCACCGAATGGCTTAGGACCCCGAGGCTCATCGGTCTCGAACAGGGCCCCTGCTACCGGTGGTGATGTGCACCGCATGAGGTGGACTAGATCCATGAATGAGAATGTCATGCGGGCATATTATGTGGCTACAGAGGGTGGTACCAACCTTACGGCGTACCGTGATCGCATGCTGCCTCTGTTTCAGGACTTGGAACCGGCCGTCAACGTTTCGGCGCAGCGACTGTCGGATCAAGTGCGCGCAATCCAGCGCTGTCGTTTGCTGGATGACGATGCACTTGAGAGGCTACGCTCGTACTTGCAAGGTAACCCTCCCATTCCTCCTTCCACGCGTGAACGTGTAACGACAGAGATAGTTGACACACTAAGCCCGCAAAGTGTTGAAGAAGTGGATGGTGGGGATATACAAGTAAGTGCCCAGTACATGGATAATGTAAGGAGTACTTTGGAATGTGCCATCAGGGAATATCGTTACGAGGCCTTAGTAAATAGGCCTCGAGTGCCGCGTTTGCCCACGCATAAGAAAAATTTGGCGCTGGTGTGTGCCCTAGATTCACTATTGTCTACATACCTAGACAATAGTGAAAATCTCAGTGATACACACTCAATTCTGTACTGTGCGGCTGTAGCGGCATGTCGGATAGCCAATGTCAAGATAGAAAAGAACATTGATATGGCTACCCGAAATAATGCTGTGCCGGCTTGGCAGTGCAGGATTGAGCGTCGTATCGCTGAGTCTAGGGCACTCATTGGCAAGCTGATCTGCTTCAGGTCGGGCAATACTCGCCCGAGAGTGATGCGTTTTGTGACCCGCGCCTTTGCAGGAACGGGTATTAGGCCACAAGAATACACGTCGCGGGTCACAGAACGCATCGACTTCCTGAAGCAGAAGATTTATGCGTGGGCAAATCGTATCAAACGTTATAAAAAACGTATAGGCAGATATTCCCAGAATCGCACATTCCAAAAAGATGAAAGGTGGGTGTATAGAAATTGGGAGCGACCCGGTCTAGGTGTGGATGATGGAGGTCTACCAGATGATGAAACTACAAATACGTTCTGGAGTAGCATCTGGTCGACCCCCGTTAGCCACACGGAGGATGGTTGGTTTAGGGATGTCGAGCGATCATGTGCAGCAATCCCAAATATGGATGCCGTAGCTATTACAGCTACGGATGTTAGTTGTGCAGTCCGTCCGTTACCAAACTGGAAAGCGGCAGGTCCGGACGGATTGCACAACTTTTGGTTGAAGTGGCTGCGTAGTGCACATGCTCGTTTTGCGTCCCAATTCCAATCATCTCTAGAATCAGGGACGCTGCCAACTTTCTTAACAACTGGCATTACCCACCTGCTCTTCAAAACAGGAAGTACCACGGATCCAAAAAATTATAGACCTATAACCTGCCTACCGACGGTCTATAAACTTTTTACATCCATTTTGAGAACCAAACTGGCCAAACATATATATACTAACAAAATCATGTCCAGTTCTCAAAATGGATGTAAAAGTGGGTCACGTGGTACTAAAGAGCTACTCCTTATAGACATGACCATTAGCCAACAGGTTCGCAGGATCTAGCGACATGCTGGATAGATTATAAGAAGGCCTACGACTCTGTGCCACATACATGGCTCTTGAGAGTGCTAGAGTTGTACAAAGTGGATCCAACTCTATGCACTTTCCTGAAGACGTGTATGGGGCAGTGGAGTACGGTTCTTCGCTATCCAGGATGTCGACGGACTCTCGGATGCGGCGATCCTATAAAGATCCAACGAGAAATCTTCCAAGGTGACAGTTTGAGTCCCTTATGGTTTTGTCTAGCACTGAATCCTCTTAGCACTTTGCTCGAGAATTCGGGGCTAGGCTATCGGTTGCACAGCAGAGGTCAAGTAATATCTCACCTTCTTTTCATGGATGACTTAAAACTATTTGCCTCCACTGACCTCCAGTTGACAGAGTTAATAAAGGTAACTGAAAACTTTAGTAAGTCTATCAAAATGGAGTTCGGTGTAGATAAATGTGCGGTCTTGCATGTAAAGAAGGGCAGGGTTGTGGAATCTGATGGTATAGAACTATCAGATTTCACACAACTTAGATCTCTATCTGCAACCGAAACCTACAAATATCTAGGTATGTCGCAGGCACTAGGTATTGCTGAGGCTGGCATGAAACAGGCGTTGCAGGAGCGCTTCTTTGGCCGTCTGAGAAAAATCTTAAATAGTTTTTTATCAGGCGGTAACAGGGTGCGCGCCTGTAACGGTTGGGCCATGCCAGTCTTAATGTACTCCTTCGGCATACTTAGATGGACTCAAACAGAACTTGATGCCTTGGATAGAAAAGTCCGTTGTCTATTGACTACATACCGAATGCATCACCCGCGGTCATCAGTAATGAGATTGTACATCCCGCGGAAGTGCGGGGGTCGCAGCTTCTTAAGTGCCAAGACCCTCCATAACCGCGAGGTGTGCAATCTCAGGGAATATTTTCTCAGCACTGACACGGGTGTCCACCGTGATGTGGTCACTGTGGACAACGGGCTTACCCCGTTGGGTCTGGCTAAGGAGAACTGGCGCAAACCTGCCGTACTTGGTGTTGAGGAGCGCAAGGAGGTATGGAAAGGTAAAGAGCTGCATGGACGTTTTTATCGGGCCCTGCATGGACCCGATGTAGACTTACCAGCTTCTGTGTCCTGGCTACGTTTTGGCGATCTGTTCGCCGAAACAAAAGGTTTTGTCTTTGCGATTATGGACGAGGTTGTCATGACGAATAACTACCGGAAGTATATCCTGAGGGATGGGACGGTTGACATATGTCGGGCATGTCACCAGCCTGGTGAATCTCTCAGACATATAGTATCTGGTTGTTCTCGTCTTGCCAACGGCGAATATTTGCACAGGCACAACCAAGTAGCTAGGATCGTCCATCAGCAACTTGCCTTAAAGTACAATCTTGTAGACTCTGAGATACCGTACTACAGGTATGTGCCCGACCCAGTTCTTGAAAATGGTCGTGCCACCATGTATTGGGATCGATCTATCATTACTGATAGAACTATTGTGGCTAACAAGCCAGATATAGTAGTGATAGATCGATCTAAGCGCCTTGCAATGATCATCGATGTCACCATTCCCCATGACGAGAATCACGTGAAAGCCGAGAAAGATAAACAAATAAAATATTTGGATTTGGCTCACGAGATTGTCGACATGTGGGATGTGGACTCGGCGATCATTGTACCGATAGTCGTGTCAGTTAATGGTCTCATTGCCAAGAGCCTCGATCACCACCTCAAGAGGCTCGCGTTAGACGGTTGGATTAAGTCCTCTATACAGAAGGCAGTATTGCTGGCCACGGCTCGTATCGTCAGGAGGTTCCTCTCTCTGGAGCCCTAACCACCGGTAACTTGGTCCCTGAACCCAATACCGGTGAGCCCCGTAATTTTATTGTATATTTTTATATTGTTTTTTTTCTAAATCACATAAAAATGTAAAATATAATTTATGAGAGAATGTTAAAATAAAGAGAATAATAATAATATCTCACCTGTTATTCATGGATGACCTGAAGTTATTTGCCCACTCTGATGCCTAATTGCTAGATTTACTAAACGTAACCCAAAACTTTAGTAAGTCTATCAATATGGACTTTGGTGTGGATAAATGTGCTGTCATTCATGTGAAACAGGGCAGGATAGTGGAATCTGAGGGGCTCCAACTCTCAGATTCCATTTACCTAAGATCGCTTCTCTTAACCGATACCTATAAGTACTTGGGTATGTCACAGGCTTTAAGTATCAATGAAGCTGACATGAAGCCATCGTTGCAAGAGCGTTTCTTTGGCCGCCTGAAAAAAGTATTAAAAAGCCTTATATCAGGTGGCAACTAGGTTCGTGCTTGCAACGGTTGGGTCATGCCACTTCTTGTATATTCCTTTGGCATACTCAAGGAGACTCAGTCTGAATTGGACGCCCTTTACAGAAGAGTCCGCACATTGTTGACGGCATATCGTATGCATCATCAACGTTCATCCGCGATGAGGTTGTACATCCCGCGGAAGTGTGGGGGTCGTGGCTTTCTGAATGTCAAGACCCTACACAACCGCGAGGTGTGCAATCTCAGAGAATATTTTCTCCGGGCGAACGTGGACATGCATCGAGATGTTGTCACAGTGGACAATGGACTCACCCCGCTCAAGTTGGCTAAGGAGAACTGGCGCATACCTGTTGTACTCAGTACTGATGATCGCAAGCGTGTATGGCAGAGCAAGGAACTTCATGGCAGGTTCCCTCGGGCCCTGTATGGACCCGATGTAGACCTATTAGCCTCGGTGAACTGGCTACGCTTCGGTGACCTCTTTGGGGAAACCGAAGGGTTTGTTTGTGCAATTGTTGACGAAGTTATCAAGACGAATAACTACCGGAAATATATCCTGAGGGATGGCACTACCGATATTTGCCGTGCGTATCACCAGCCTGGTGAATCCCTCAGGCATATTGTTTCCGGTTGTTCACGTCTTGCTAACGGCGAGTATTTGCACAGACATAACCAAGTAGCTAGAATCATTCACCAGCAACTTGCTCTGAAATACAAACTTGTAGACATCGAGGTACCGTACTACAGGTATGTGGCAGAGTCAGTTCTCGAAAATGGTCATGCCACATTGTACTGGGATCGATCTATCGTCACAGACAGGACTGTTGTAGCCAACAAACCGGATATTGTGGTGATAGATCGATCAGAGCGCCTCGCAATAATTGTTGATGTCACCATTCCTCATGACGAGAACCTCGTGAAAGCCGAGAAAGACAAACAGATAAAATATCTGGACTTGGCTCACGAGATTGTCGACATGTGGGATGTGGACTCGGCAATTATTGTGCCGATAGTTGTAACGGTTAATGGCCTAATAGCCAAGAGCCTCGATCGTCACCTTAAGAGGCTCGCGTTGGGTGCTTGGGTCAAGGGTCTGATGCAAAAGGCAGTACTTCTCGACACGGCACGTATTGTGTTCCCGTCTCTGGAGCCCTAACCACCGGCAGATTGGACCCTGTGCCCGTTGCTGGTGGGATCCCACGGTTTTTTTTATATTTTTAAATGTATTTAATTTTTTTGTGATATATTTAAAAATGAAATTTAAATTTGATTAATGAGAAATAAATGAATAATAATAATAATCTTTATTTGCATAAAATGTAGGTACAAATGAGATGGAGCAAAATGATACATAGAGCCAGTACATTTTGTCACTTAGCGACATGCAAAACATCATACATAATATTATAGCATTTAAATTAAATCAATTAAAAAAAAATTATAGCAAATGTCAAATATAAATACAAGTCAATACAATAATAATTAATCATGACAACACACGTACATTATTAATAACAATATTCAATAGTCCATAGTCTTAAAAGGAATTTTATTTCAAAGATGTCATATATTATTTTGTTTATTGCGATTCAAGAAATCAGTGACAGAATAAAAATATTTTCTAACAACCATTGTTTAAATTTTTCGCAGAATTGATTAAGTGGTAAATTTTTTATGTTATGAGGTACAGCATTGTAAATTATCCCACACATAGTATTACAATTTTTGAGATACATTGTCGTTCTTGGTACTCTTTTTAACACCTTTCTGTCTGGATTTCTAGTGTTTCGAATGAATATGTTTTTAGCAGTTTCAAATCGACTGGGGTATAATTTAACAAATTTAGCTGCTTCTAATATGTACATAAAGGATAGAGTAAGAATTTTAAACTTTTTAAATAATGTCTTACACGATTCCCAGGGCGGTATACCAGCAATGGCTCTAATACATTTTTTTTTGAGCAAGAAATGCTCGTTGTATTTCTGAAGAGATTCCCCATAAAACTAAACCGGAATTTAGAACAGAGGCAACACATCCGTGATAAGCAGCTAGGACCGTTTTTTTACTTGAAGTCTTACGTAATTTATAAAGGACAGAAACAAAACTGTTTACTATATTACACACTTTATGGATGTGAGACTTCCAGTTTAGATGTTCATCTAAATGTATACCCAAGAATTTTGTTTCTTTTACTTAAGCAATGTTTTGATCCTTATAATTAATTTACATATCTCTGATATTTGTATGTCCTAAATTGAATGAAATTTGTCTTGTATAGATTTACCATTAAATTATTATCAGTGAGCCATTTTAATATAGATTGTATAGTATTATTTATGTCAGAAAAAAATTTATCCATGTCAGTATCGTTTTTACAAGTCATTATTAGGGAAACATCGTCAGCAAATAAAATACAAGGATTAGGAGTAATGTCAGGAAGGTCATTAATATAAATTAAAAATAATAATGGTCCAGCGGCGGTAGCCCAGTGGTGTACGTAACGGACTGCCGAGACGATGGTCTCGGGTTCGATCCCCAGGTAAGAGGTGTGTGCCCGAGGCACACACCTCTGACTTTTCGAAGTTATGTGTGTATTAAAAAAAAAAAATGTCAATTATCGCTCGCTTAATAATGTGCCCGGTAGATGGCAATAGGCTCGCCCCCTATTACATTGGGACCGAAACATATCTGGCGAAGTGTGGGTGTGTAATACACCTCTGCCTACCCCTTCAGGGATAAAAGGCGTGAAGATATGTTATGTTATGTTAATGGTCCAAGAATGCTTCCTTGTGGAACACCATAATTATTTACAAGATAGGTTGATCTATATTGTTCAAGCTCTTTATTTCTATTAACATTATCTATTTGTACAGCTTGTCGCCTATCTTTTAGATACGTTCTAATCCAACTTAGTGCTGGTCCTCTGATACCATATTTATTTAACTTTTCTATAAGCGTTTCATGACATACAAGATCGAACGCCTTGGACATGTCAAAAAATATCACAGTAACTCCTCTATTATTGTCTATATTATCAATGATTTTACTCACCAAATCAAAACACGCACACACTTATTTGATTGCTAATTTTAGTTGTATATATTGATTTTTAAGTTCTTATTTATCAATGTAACATGGAATCTTACGTTTTTCGAGTAATTAAAGTGTTAATTTTAATAAATATCTCAAAATTGTACATTTTGATTAAAAAAATCTCGGTCTCGAGGTTGTCTCATTTCTTTGCATTTTCTGAGAACGTTTACCGTTTTATAAAAAAAAAAGCTGATATATTGATTTTCAATTGAAAATTAGGGTTTTATTTCTATATTAAGTCAAAATAAGGCGCGAATATTTTAAATTAAAGACATTAACAGTGTGTTTGGAACATAAAAAGGCAAGTTTTCCCCAAATTCCGTGTAAAAGAAAAAACTATTGTAAAAGTTAAAAATAAAAAACCAACAACTTGGTTATTTCAATTTTTCACATAAATTATGACGTTGTGTGAATAAAGTGTAAATACAAAAGTTATAGATCTTTTTATTACCTACAACTTTGCCATTAACGTTTTTCCCGTGGGACTTGTAGTTTTGCTGGCAATCAAGATAAACCCTTTTTTACCCTTAAAATCGCAACCAATCCAGTTCCCGATCCGATTCCGACCTCAGATCGCCCGTAATTTATTTTTCCTTTAATGATCGCTATTTTTTCTTCCTTATCCAATAGGTTTTATCCTACCATAATTTTATTTTACTTTTTACCGTTTTCTAACGTATCTGCGCTGGTCTAGTATCTAAAACTTCGAATACAAGTATTTCCTCGAACATCACTCGTAAATAACTTAGCTCTTATTTCATATCAGTTTATATTTCTTTGTCGGTAAGCTCCTATTCAGTGGCGCTTTAAAGTAAATGCTTATAGCAGCGTCTACAAATTCTTTACGATATTGTAGCACTTTGTAGCTCGTCGTAGCACACGTAGGCGAGATTTTATTTGATGATAAAATATATGATCAAAAAGTATAAAAATATATCGAAATCAAATTTAAATATAAAGTAAAATAAACAAAAAATATGTTAAAAATAACAAAAAGCTAAATGTAATAAAATTGAGCACAAAGGTAAAAAATAAATAGAAAATGTAATAACGTTACGCACAGATAAAAATATACGATGTAACATAAAAAGTATTAAAATTACATAAATTCGAAACGTGTATAAAAATGTTAAAAATATATCAAATCGTAAAATTATTTATCAAAGATTTAAGGAAACTCAACAATAAGTATATCAAAAAAAGCTTACAATAAGAAGTAATAAATAAACCTTAGAATGTTACAAAATGTTAAAATGAAAACCGGTCAACCATTCTGCTGTCAAGAAACGCTACGTTAAAATATAGCTACATAAGTAGGTCACGTCTGCTCGCGATAGCGGCGACCGCGCGCGGCGGTATGCATGACGGTGGTTATACTCGTTATGAAATTTAGATAGTCAAACAATAGACGTGTAACTATCTAACCGTAATATAGCATATGATCGTTGCCATAACGATCGGTATATTATAACGCATACTATTAGCTCAGCTCTTCGCGTCCGTCATAATGCCCGGATCCGGTCAATTGACCGAATCGGGCTTAGTGTGAATAGCTTCATACAAATTGTTCTGCCACTGGCTCGTTATTCGCCGGTCCGGGCATTAAGCCGGACCGGCTAATTAGCCGGTCCGGCGTAGTGTGAACGCTCGCTAATTAATTTTCTACTTAGTCTGTAATAATTTCAGGTAGAACATTGTAATTAATATAATGTAACAAATAATACATTTTCTTTTGAGCCCTCGTTAGGGTTGTGACTACGTAAAATTAATTTAGTTTTAATACGAACTGTCAATTTCACCGCAAAGGTTTCGTGGTTTTGACCTACAAGTATTTAATAGTAGATTGCAATGGATTAATATTGTAATGTTTTAAATGTTGAATTATTTGGTTGATAATGGCTGTCATATTTGTAGTTTGAATATAATGGAGAATAGACTAGATAGTTCAAAACAGGAAATAGTTGATTTGTGTTATTTAGAATTTATTGTTGACAGCTGTACGTTCTGATTCTGCTTTCATTGTTAATATATATTCAATACAGTCATTTTACGTGTATTAAAATTTGTAAATGCAATTAAATTGTTAATAAATAAATAAATGGAAAATTCACTTTCTTGGTGTTATTTATATAATCTAGGTCATGTCTATCTTAAATATTAATTGCTATTTAAATAGGTATCCGCTGTCCACCCTGTTCATTATTTTATGTGGATGTCGCAAGTTTTGATACAATGTGGCGTGAAAAATATAATTATTTTAAAAACTTTTCTTGTAATCCTTGAGGTGTGTTAATATAATCGATTTGAAACGTTCGCGATTTGTATAAATCAACCCCGTCTGTTGTCTTGCTGCGACCATGGCTGCTGTAAGACGGCTGAAACGTCAGTAAAACAGAGGTTTTTATATGAACACCTTAAATAGGCTTGTGTCCTAAAATGTAATTAGCGATTGATTCGTTTCTTTATTAGATGTTAAACTGAAATACCTGATGTTTTCTTCAAAAATCGACCAGCAACATTACTAATTACGGCTTTTTAAAAACCTTTTTGAATTCGACACGAAAACGCTGTAAACCATCATGGCGGTTGAGTGATATCACAAAGTCCAACACAAAACAAACCGTGAATGAAGTCTGGTCTGATGTACCCACTTTTATTTTATTATATTCGATTTGACTGGTAGAAAGTTTGACGTTTTGGTTGTATTTACTACTAAAACGTCAACAACATGAATGGCGGACGTACTGTTTGACGTAATGCTCTCTGATTGGTGTTCACTCTCAAAAGAATAAATACATTATTTTTCGTTTTAGAATCCTAAAAATAACATTAATCTTACCTTTTTATAATAAACTAGAGGAAGCCAGCAGCTACGCCTGCATTTTTTTAAAATTTACCCGTTTTGACCGATCCCGTGGAAATTTCGGGAAATCCCTTCTTAGTGCACCCCTACGGTCCCCAAGGAACATACATGCCAAATTTTAGCTTCCTGCGCCCATTAGTCTCGGCTGTAGCGTGTCTGTCAGTCAGTCAGTAACGCAAGGATTTTATATAATAAGATAATAAACTTTTTTGACATCTTAAAATCATAATGAATCTATAGATACTACAATCAAACCGATTTATTCTTAGTGGACACAAACCTATTAGACCCACTTCCATAAAATTATATGTTGTGTGTTAATATGGCTGTAAGTCATTCAAGTCATGTTAAGAACATTCTCAAGGTAAATACAGCAAAAATAAAGAAATAAAATACTCAGTGTCAACCCTAACAAATAACCTTTAAGAGCGATACAAGCTAGATTAAAATTAATTAACTATCTAAGTTTCAAGGACGTGTACGCAAAATTAATAAAATTCATCTCTTAGAATTGACAGGTTATAAAAAAACTTATGTATTATACTAATTTATTATTATGAAAATTAATTCTAGAGATATAAAGCAACTTATAGTACTTAATTATAAAAGAGATTTGCTGAAATAGCCGTTACAGAACTGGAAAAGTACCTTTATTCTTTACATTCTATTGAACATTGCAACTAAACAAATTTGCCTTCAACCAATTCGTTGAATCGAAATCTAAACATGGTTTTACGGCATGTTGATTGGAACTTGCTCTGAATTGAATTGAAAATCTTTCAAAGATCTTTTTGTACCTGTTCTGCTCAGCTTGTTGCGGTAATCTTCATTTCTGGCAGTGATCAATCAGGCCATTATGGTCGGAAGTTTGTCAGTAACACTGTTGATGGACAAGGCGTGCTTGTATTGTGCTTGTTTCTCTATCCATGCCGGACGCACAACGTCACTGTCAGCGTCTCAAAACGGTCCGAAGAAAATACATGCACTTGCATGATTTTCCAAAAGAACCTACTGTATTGTTCGTCACACGGCGCAGGCGTATAATGCCAAAATATTACGACGTAATATCAGTAGTAAATGCAACCTTAAGACAAGTATGTATGATTGAATTTACATAATAATATGATCATTATCATAACTGTTACTAGTTTTACGCAACGTGGACGGTTTTAAACGTCACTATAGTTCGAGACTAGGCCGGCTAGGATTTTTGTATAACAATACATACAAATGTATGTCTTTAAATCGCAGGAATCATCGTTGTGTTAGAATTTCTAAAATATTGTTTAAACTGATGAGGCATATGCAGGCATACAATTTTACTGATATAAAAAGAACTGCCTCATTGGTCTCGCGGTATAAATGTGCGCGTGGGATTGGAAGGTCTCGGTTTCGATCCCCGGGTCGAGCAAGGTGTTATTGGGTTTTTCCGTTAGGCAATTCTCAGTAGCAGCTCGGAGTCTGGTAATGTGTCATACAATATTATTTAGCGGGTCTTAGTTGCGATAATTTACTTATTTAAAGGCATAAATACCTCTGTTATTCTTCTACGTTTTTACCGGCTTGCAACGGTTGTGGTCGCGGAGGGACTATCTGGTAATGTGCTATAAATATCTGGTAATGTGCCCGGTACGGCAATAGGCTCGCCCCCTATTACGTGGGACTAAAATAAATCTGGCGAAAAGTGGGTGTAGCAATATACCTCTGCCTACCTCTTCGGGGATATAGGCGTGAGACTATGTAAGTATGTATAAAAATAAAAGTTACCCACGTCATAGTTTTAATCAAGTCATCAATTTCATTTGACAGCCCTGCGGAGTCGTGTAGTGGAGGCCACGCTACTATAACATTCATCATAATGCCGTTCCTGTTCACGAACCCTATACTTATTTTATAATTCGAAAAAATATTTATGATATGATTTAATAATAGCATAGGAAACTAGTTCTTCATACGACGTTTTGACAACCGGTTGGCGAAGCGGTTGTAAGCGACTACTATGCCGAAGGCCACGGGTTCGATTCCCAGTCAAGTCAAACATTTGTGTGCGTGAACATATATGTGTGTCTTGGTCTGGGTGTTTCTATGAATAATATGTGTGTATTTCCAAAATAAGCGTATATGTATGTTTATCCATTGTCTAGTACCCATAGTACAAGCTCTGCTTAGTTTGGGACTAGGTGGTGTTGTGTGAATGTGGTAGAATATTATTATGTCATTCGTATCACAAATACATCGATTTTCGCCTGCACATGCATAGATGGGTTGGTCAGGCACACATGTCCAAATTATTACTATTAGATTCTCACCAACGTGCTCCTTCGCTGTGTTTATGTTTCCTGATGGATAACTAGAATCTAGGAGACGTCATGTGACTAGAGAATAGGTATGTTCGCGCTCCATTATCGATCGCGTCAACGCTTAACCTCATAGCGAATTTACTTCGAAATTATAAATGGCTGTATCAGGCAATATTCTGAAAGCACCTTCTCGTTTTTCCTCTTGCCTGTTTAATATATCTATTTTTTTCGTAAATACATTTATATCCTCAAGCCAACTACTATCTTGCTAAGATTATGGTACTATATATTTTTAACATTGTATTTCCATCATCATGAGTTAGTTCATTTTTGGTTGTTTTTTTTTTTTTGGTACTTTGTATTTTTTTTTTACTTTTCATTTTTGATATGTAAAATCAACATATTGAATCTAACTGTAGAGGCCTGTTATTAGCTAATGATCAAACATTTTTTATACTTTGATTGGATATTAGTCGGTAAGCCTTCTTTAACAATAAATAAATACAAATAAACAAACTATATGAAAAAGAAACGTATACTGCTTAAAATTTTCCAACTTGTTACACTTAGCCGACGTTTTCCGCATTCCTAATAAAATCATCTCGCCACCTCATTACTGAAACTAATTAATCAATCCAACCAACGATATAAGTCAATATAAAGCTCACCATGATTTTCTAATTAAAAAAGGAATAAAAAAGCGCCGACCGACGGTAAGAAATTAAAGACGTCAATTAAATTATAATACGATACTGTTCTACAAGTTTTTCTGGTATCGTTCTTCGCTGTTAGCGTTAGGGATGTGTTAATATATTTTATCGATAATTTAATTATTAATTAATATGTGTACTGTGCATTGGAGAACACGGTAAGCCGTCCGTTCCGGCTATTATGATGCTTTTACAGTCGTTATGGGGAGTCTTTGACATTGAAGCTACAAAACTATGCCATGCCTTAGGATATTGTGAAGGACAGACAAGATGCACTTTGTGGAAAAGCTTTTATTCTGTCAAATCTGGTCATCAGATAGAAAATAATTGTAAATAAATAGAAAGTGGATCCCAGACTCCAAGACAAAAGCATTGTTTTGAACGATTATAGGATCAGTAATAATTTAATTAGATGTATGTAGGTAAAAAAGTGATGAATATGCATGTGGAAGGACGAAAAGGGAGAGGACGGCCAAGAAAAAGATGGATGGACTGTGTGAGGATGGATATGAAAGAGAAAAGGGTAAATGATCGGATAACTGGTGACAGAGAAGTATGGAAGAGTAGGGCATACTGCACCGACCCCAAATAAATTGGGACCAGGGCAAGACCATGATGAATAATTTAATTAGGTACTAATGATACTTCGTTTTCATCAACTCTCTAAAACCTGGAAACTGAAACCTTGGGGATGCAAATTGTGTTATTAATTTACGAGGGTTCCTTTCTTGATACAGTGTGTGGTTAAGAACAATGGCGGGGTTAATCCTCAGATTACGGGAGATTAAATAGGGTCATCAAGGATAGCTGAAGGACATTATCCTCAGATTTTATGGTCATGTTTTAAGAAAACGTTCTTCCTCTTGATTATTTTAAGAAATAATTAGTATTGAAGCTTATCAGGGTTGGCTTGCAAAATAAATTTTCATTATTAAATAATTTACGTAGATACATTTTGCTAAATCTATTTGCTTTTCTCATTTTAGAAGTTCGTTCAAGAATAAAAGACGTGTGTCTCTAATCTCTAATGTGACTTCATAGATCGTTGTCAAATGTTACAAAATTATATCTCTAAAGAACTCGCATATTTTCTAAAGGGAAATTCGTAATGAAAATGGATTATTTTCATTTGTAATGTTTAATATATTTTTTATTTCTGTGTCGTACAGTACATTCAGTACGTTTTGTTTGATGTGAGCGGATAATATTTTTTGTTATGATTCACATCGAAACGTGTCACAGGCTAGCACCGAGCTATTTTCTTCATTAAAAGGTAAAATTACTGTTGATCTAGTCAATAATATTTTTGATAGTTATTTGATCAATTTGGTTATTTGATACGTTATAAAATATTTTTTAACTCTTTCTGACACAGGCCAACTATAAATTATCGATAAACGAAACTGTCGACTTCATCGATACCTACTGCCCCTTCCTTACCAGTCGTTAGAGCATGAAATCACGTTAAATGCCGTTCGGAAATTAAAGCGGATACTAAGGCGGATGCGACGTGACCAGATGCCGACCTTTGCGGATAAAAATATGTTTTATAGTTAAGGGTAGCTTTAATACGACAGGTGTTCTGTTTACTTTAAGGCTTAGTAAACTAATATTTACGGTTTAAAATTTACGGTGATGTTGTAGGAACTTATCGTGATGTAAGGTTGAGCTTGAAACTATGGTTGACAAAGATAATGTTTTAATTTTTCTTAAAACTGAGAATATTTTTTTGTACTAGTGGCTGGCTTTTTGTTTTGTACCTATCATAATATATTAAAATTTGATATTTTTCAATGTTTATTGTGTTAAAGCGGATAAATGTAGATGACTAAATTTCTAAACGATGTATATGTATAACAATGGTCGGAATATTAAGCTGTTATGCGTTTAGTTTAGAAAATGTAGTGTTGATAAAGTATGTAAAAAATTGTAGAAAAAAACATTTGTTATACAGACACCAATTTAAGAATGTTTTATTTTGGAAGCAAGCCTTCTCCACCTAAAGTAAAATCCCTGCTGCCAAATTCATTTGGATAAGCCAAAATGCAAATGAAAAGTATACTGACTCTGTAAAGTGTAAAAATAATAACATCCTCATTGCAATTTCCACGAAATGTCCCGTGGCAGCTTTTCCTCGAATTAAAAGAACACCGTACATATATTTTTGTAACTATATTAAAATTATGATCTTTTTTTTTCAGGTCGATCTGTTATCAGTATACATAATAATATATAAAATTCCTGCATTACTGACTGACTGACTGACTGTCAGACAACGCACAGACAAAACTATTGGGCGCAAGAAGCTAAAATCTGGCATGTATGTTTCTTGGGAACTGTAAGAGTACTCTTAGAACTCTTAGAAGGTATTTTCCAAAATTCCCACAGGATCGGGCAGAAGGATTAAATAAAAATAAAATTTGACGGCGTAGCTGCGGAGAGTACCGGAGGCCCTATCTCCTATTCCTTCTCCCTCACCCCACTCCTCATCCTATCCCTTTGCCCAACCCTAAGGTGCGACAACGCACTTGTAACTCCTGTGGTGTTGCTTTTGTCTATGGGCGGCGGTAATTGCTTACCATCAGACGATCCGTCTACTCGTTTGCCGCCTATTACCATTAAAAAAAAAGAAGATCCTCTAGCTATCTATGAAATAAAATCAAAGGAACTGGATTCCGCTCTCATCTATTTCTTGCATTGTAATAAAACTTTTCAGATAAATTATGTAGTGTGATCATAAAATATATTATGGTATAAAGCTCGAAAGAAACAGATGAAGACCTGAAACACCTACTCATTGAGTTTGGGCTCATTAGTCTCATGTGAACAAGTAGGTAAAATACGAATGAACGAATAAATTTTAGTTTTCTTACTTATTGATAGGTATCTCTGTTATTACTCATCATCATCACCATCATCGTCATAGCCTTGTCCTCTTTCTAGTCCTTCTAGTATAACCAGATATCCTAGAATACCGGATTATTCACAGAACGACTCTTTGACCACCGCAACCTAAAGAGATAGCGACATTTCATGGATAAAACCGGTGTGAGATGCACGTCGATGCCCTTAACAAGGCAGTATGTTGGAATCTCCTCAAGAGGAAAAGACACTCCAAGACGGCGGATGGACTGGACTATCAGTTTCATACTTACAGTTAATCGTCAAAATATATTTTAAGAAAATCTGCACATCTGAAAATTCTCTATAACGTCCTCAAGTCACGTGAAACACGTGCCCAGATGTGGAAAGGAATATAAACTGGTCTACTTACCTACTTAATCCAATGGCTCATCGATCTAAAACGAGTCAGGCCTCCAATACCCAAAAACACCACTTCACCCGATCTTTGGCCATTTCTCGCCAATCAGCAGCTGGAAGCTCCCTCTTATCCTGCTCTACAACATCTTTCCAGTGGTATCTGGGTTGACTGATAGGACAACGTCCTGATACCGCTGATGTAAGCAAGTCTGATGATGATTATGATTAATCATAACTATCAATCACACAATATTTTTTTTCCTTTGACACCCAATTCTCCCAATTATATTTGTTCAAAATGCAGTTTCGATCTAATGTCAGTGCCATACTCACGTCACAAATGGTATTCTCCTAAATTACCTGATATTTGAATGTTATTAGAATATTACCCTGATCGTAAATTGAACAATATGTCGGCGTCGAACTATAAAAGTCCAATTTGAAAATAATGACATTAAATTAGCAGAATACCGATTCTGAATCAATTCAAAATATAATCTCATTTCCCATCCCATTCTCAATTGGGCTTCTGATATAAATAATAAAATAAGTGGCATATTACTCATGCAGCAGAGAGCGTGTTTAAGAAGGATTTGTGCTATAATTTGTGATTACTTAAGTTAACTTGGCTTTAAGTTTCTATCGAACAGGTTTAGCTTAAATATGACTAAGTTGTACGTAATACCTTTGTACTTAAGATGAAGTTGTTACAAAATTCATGTCGGTACAGGAACTGTACATAAAATGTTATGTAAAAAGTATATGTAAAAAGTATATGTACAAAGTAAAAGCTTAATATTTTTTATAGATAGTACGCACCACTGACTTTTCGAAATGATGTGCATTTTAAATTGTATTAGTCGATTATCCTGTAGTTCGTAACTGTATGAACCGAACTACTGACGAGTCATAAAGATCGGAATGGTAGTTGTTACAGTGTCAATACTCTCAAATATCCAAATACTAAGTAAAGAATCAATTCACATACATCACGTTTTGCGGTCATAGTAGTACCAGCCACGTCACAGCCACGTCGTCAAAACATTGGGTAGATGTGACAACGGATTATTCCAGCTGTCCAGCAGTTGTCTTCAATATCAAAGTATATTTAGCAGGTTCTAAGTGGGTGATAAAAGTCCACACGATGGATTAAAACAGTCGCCTTTGTTCACCTGGGTGATATAAGCTAGATGAAATCATTCCAAGGTGAAATGAGGACACCAAGGAGTCTACTTTGTGCAGGTGAACAAAATGGAATAAACCGTGACGACTTGCGCATGTATGCGCCCTGCAGCTACGCTACGCAACCACTAACGACAACGCAACCACATCTTGGTACCACTACGCAACTGCACGAAGCCGCGTGGCACTATTCACACGTAACCTCAGCATGGGTGCATTTTTCTTCACCTTCTAGTGTCTTGGTAAGTATGAATCAAGCCTAAGGTATAAAATATCTTTAACTCTTTTAATAAAGATATTTTATGTAAGGCGCAAGGTAGTCCCCATGTGGAAAAGCTTTTCCTATGAAATCAGTATTCTGGATGTAACAGGTAACCATTGGGATGTTTACAGTAAAGCTTAGTATATGATTTAGATAGCTGCGAAGGGTTAATAGCTTATGGTAGATATTTGTACAAATTGACCGTGTGGTTGACGGCATAGAATACAAGTGTCACCACCCCCTATCTTCCCGTGGGTGTCGTAAGAGGCGACTAAGGGATAACACGATGCAAATACCATCTTTGCGTAGAGACGGAAAACTCGACATCAAACCCTATACGACTACCTCGTTGGTCTCGCGGCATAAATGTGTGCGTGGGATCGGGAGGTCCCGGGTTTGATTCCTGGGTCGTGCAGTGTTATTGGGTTTTTCTGTCACGAAATTCTCAGTAGCAGCACGGAGTCTGGAAATGTGCCCGGTACGGCAATAGGCTCGCCCCTTATTACGTGGGACTAAAGTATATCTGGCGAAAAGTGGGTGAAGAAATACACCTCTGCCTACCCCTTCGGGGATAAAAGGCGTGACGATATGTATGTATGTATGTATGTTGTACAAATTCAAATGAATTTATAATGTCTAGTATCCATCTTGTTACACGGCCATGGCAATTAAGACACGTTCAAATGTATCAGTGGCAATGTGAACTACTTCATCATATCAGCTGAAAGACGTCCACTGCTAGACATAGGCCTCCCACAAGGCTCTCCACATAGACCGATCCTGAGCCACTCGCATCCATCCGCTGCCCGCGATCCCAATAAGATCGTCAGTCCACCTTGCGGGAGGCCTACCTCTGCTACGACGTCCGGTGCGTGGCCGCCACTTTGAAGTGGCAGTGGGCAGGGCACATAGCCAGAACGTGCGCCTTGACCACGACCACTTCAGCCTAAATATTCAGGGAGCTATTTCGGTGACCTTGGTTCGCCTGCGGAACGTGAACTACTTACTTGTCGTGTATTTAAATCCAGTATAATCTAAAACATGATACACTCGCTTACCTTAATGCTCCCAAATAATACCCAAGGTAAGACTCACACCTAGTAAACGCTGTTTATATATTCACTACTAGACGTCAATAATTACAAAACTTTATGTGCGTGCGGAATTTTCGAATAAATGGCGTTAGTTTAAAGCTCTTAAAATTAACACTTCGTTTTCAGTTCAAATTTGAGAGATCCCTCACATAATAGAATATAAACTTTAATACTTAGCAATAAGGTTGATATTTGAGTGTGTTCATACAAATGGTTGATGAATACCGTCTTTAGATCATTTCATTCGTTCAGGTATTCGACACCTTCGATGCTTGAAAACACTCCACTTATCTCTAGAGACAGATGGGGTACAGGGTGTTCGTAAAGTTATTTAATTAATTTATGAATTATACAACAGATGTAACTTTAAAAGATGGATTTTGATTTTAAGAGTGAGTTAATATAACTCAATTCAAATTCAGCTTTTTGTCCAGTACGTTTTTTAAACTTAAATCGAAGAAAGGATACTTAGTGTAAACTTTTAAGGGGGCTTATGAAACGTCGTTTTTTGGGACATCGGTTGAGGTGATTATCTCTGGTAGTAGTGAATATAATATTAACGTATCTACGTAATATAAAAAACTGTAATATAAAAGTTTAAGCACTGATATATTTTAATAATTCCATCTCGATTTTCCAGAACAGGAACAATTAAATCAATTATTTATACGTAGCAAAATTACTACGTCAGTGTCATAAAGGCTGAAGTTCTTATTGCCTATCTTTTCATCATTTCAATTTAAGAGCTGTGCTCTTGTCGGTGGAGTGTACGCCATATATTTCCGTCTTCAGCCAATACTTTGACCTCTTTATACGACATGACCTTTGCTTTTTCTTTCATTTGATCCGTGTATGCCCGTCTGGGTCGACCTCTTCCTCTCTTTCCTTCTATTTTGCCTTATGTTTTAATAAAATCATCATGTCGTATAAGGTGGCCAAACATCTTTCCTCTTCTTCTTTCTACTGTCGCTAAAATGCTCTGTTTTTCTTGGACAAGGCTCAATACTTCCGCGTTGGTCTTTTTTTCAGTCCAGCTGATCCTTTCCATCTGCCTCCAGCACCACACCTCGAAAGCCTCCAGTCTTTCCCGGTCTTGCTGAGTCATTGTCCACGTTTTGCTTCCGTACAGAGCAATATTCCATATATATAATTTAATAAATTGTTTTCTAATCTGTCTTGCTATTTTTAATTTCAAAAGATGCTTTTTGTTGTTAAAAGCTGTTTTGGCTATTGATATACGAGTTCTAATATCTTGAGTGCACTTCAAATCATGAGTAATGAGACTTCCCAAATATGTAAAGCATTTTACTTGTTCTATTGGAGCGTTGTTTAGTATGATATTTTGATTTTTTTAAATTAAATTTCTAGTAACTGTTAAAATTTTGGTTTTATTTGTATTGATTTTAAGTCCAATTTCTTTGAAGCATTTGTGTTCTTATTGTTCAGAAGATTTTCTAGGTCAATCTTATTTTTAGCTAGTGGAACGATGTCGTCCGCATATCGTATAAAAAAGATGCGTTCACCGTTCATTTTAATTCCTCCCTGTTGTAAGTCTATAAGTTTTCTAATTGCACTTTCTATAAAAATGTTGAAAATTGTAGGGGAAAGAGGACATCCTTGTCTAACTCCTTGTTTTATTCTTGCATTTATTGACTCATTGCCTATTTCTATTTTGGTTTGTTGATTTTTATAAAGCGTATATATTATTCGTCTGTCCCTGTAATCTAGTCCAATGTTTTTTAATGTCTCCATCGTGATTCTCCAGTTTACTTTATCAAAAGCCTTCTCTAAATCTATAAATGCTATGTGTGTATATATACCTAAATCTATTCTTCTCCTATAGATAAGTGTAAGTGCCAAGATAGCCTCACGTGTGCCCTTTCCTCTTCTAAATCCGTACTGGTCAGGACTGATGTTGCGTTCTACTAGGGGTCTTATTCTGTTATGTATTATGTGCATTACAATTTTTGAAACGTTGGAAATAAGACTAAGTTTTCTATGTTCTTCACACTTGTGTGTATTTAATTTCTTAGGTAGCATCACTGTTTTTGTTATTTTGAAATCACTGGGGATATTTCCTGTGTTATACACATGTCTAATCCATTTAAAAATTTCGTCTATTAAGGGATCACAAACAGCATATTTTAATAATTCTATGTTTATTTGATCTACTCCCACTGCTTTTCCATTCTTTATAGTATAGGTGGTCCTAGATTATCGCTATCTAGAAGGTTTTCTTCTTCTATATCGTTTTCAGTTAGACCTTCTCCATTGTATAACGTTTCTATATATTGTTTCCAGCGTTGCACTATTTCTTTTTCGTCTAATAGTGTTTTTTCCCTTACAGTCTAGAATAGCTGTGCTTTTTGGTTTGTGTTTAACGTTTAAGTTCTTTATTATGGTGTATGCTTTATCAATTTTTCCTTCATTTAAGTAATTTTCTATAATGTCACATTCTTTCTTCATTGTCTTCTCTTTTGCTTCGTTACACTTGAGGTTGATTTTGTTTGTTATTCTTTTATATTCTCTTATGCTATTTATAATGCTTTTATTTCTTAGCTTTCTTCGTTGTAACATTAAGTTAATTATGTCATCGTTCAACCATTTTTTTCTTGGGGCTATTTTAAGTTTTTCTAAACATTCTTTAGCGCTTGTTTTAATAATGTTTGTAACGCTTTCCCACCTAGCTTTTAAGTCAATTTGGTTTAGATCACACTCTTCTGTATTATATTTATATTGCTCTAATTTATTTCCTAGCTTATTATTAGCATACATTGCTTGTTTTATCCTTAATACTATTGAGATCAATTTTCTTTAGTCTAGATTTCCTTTTAGTCCTATATGGTTTCAGATTATGCGTACTAATTAGAAAATTATGGTCTGAATCAACATCTGCTATTGGTAGGGTCTTGCAGTTTGTTGCTAGATGTTTGAATTTCTCTTTGACTAGAATATAGTCTAATTGGTATCAACCAATATCGCCCGGCATTTTCCATGTATACAGTCTTCGTTTAGGCTGTTTAAAGTGTGTAGTGAGTGCTATGAGATTATGTTCCTTACAAAACTGTACAAGTCGTTTTCCTCTTTCATTTCTATTTCCTAATCCGTATCTGCCAACTGCATTTTCATCTTTGCCTTTTCTCAGTACCGCATTGATATCACCTATAACTATTAGATTATCTTTTGTTTTAACTATGTCTATAATTGCATCTAAATGGTTGTACATGTCTTCTAATTCATCATCTGGGTGAGTGCCTATTGGCATAGCCTATCTTTTATGTAGATATTAAAAGTAAAATATCTTCTAAAATTCTCGACGTTTCATATATCCTTTATCAACCATAAAAATATAATTATGTTTTGAATTATGGTTGCTATCTATCTACTAATATATGTATAAAGCTGAATAGTTTGTTGTTTGTTTGTTTTTGTTGTGTTTGCTTCAACGCGCTAATCTCAGGAACTATTGGTACGATAAAAAAATACTTTCAGTATTAGATAGCCCATTTATCGAGGAAGGCTATTAATAGGCTATAATAACATCATGCTATGAGCCACGGGAAAGGAGCAGTAGCCTTAAATAATGCGGGTATAACCACGGGCTCATCTAGTATTATAATATATAATAATTATAATAGCTATTATAAAGTTTTCTGAACGGAGCGGACTATACAAGCAGAATTTATAAAAGGTACAGATAGAATTGAACAAGAACGCCGCAACGAAGTTTTATCTGCAAAATTGGCGTAGATACTGGGTGACTTTTTTCTACGCCAATTTGAGCTCCCGTGGACATGCAGCTTGAATACCTTCAACATTTTATAATGATACACCTACTTAGAAAATACAGTTTAAAAAAATAATGGCTTGTAAATAAAGATAAAAAGATAAAGAAATATTTATTTTTCACTACACACAAATTTTTATCTACACATAAATACACAAAAAAGAGAAAAAAAATAACAAAACAAAATTGACAAATAAGATAAAAATAAAGAAAATAAAAAAAAGAAAACAAGAAAAGTACATAACAAAGGAAAATAGGCAGGATAGAAGTAGTAAAGATATTTCCGTGCAGCCAAAAAAAGGACCTGATTCGATATTATGCTAGGCAAAAGCCTGGCGCCGATTTTCAATCAGGCCCTCTTGTGACTCACGCACGTGATATCAGATACTATAATAATAATATATAATAACAACAAACATAAGTATCAGAAATTGTTATAGATAGACTAAATAAATAACTATGTAACGTATTTAAATCATAAATAATTGAAAAAAGAAAAATAGTACTTATACATATACATAAATATTTAATACATATGGACTTATAAAACGTTAAATATATTACCGAAGGCGAAGGCACAGCGCGCGCGCGGTGATCTATCGGCCTTCCGCCGGCCGCCCCGCCCTTCTGGCGAAGGGCGGGGCGGCCGGCGGGAGGCGCGAGGCGTGTTGTAAACAAAGCATGCGTCACCCGCCAGTCGCCACATCACCACCGGCGAAGCTGTTCGTACCGTTCCCATAGAATGGGGCGAGCTCGCATTACATACGCCGAGCGTCCAGTAATTTCACACGGTGCTATTATATATAAGTGTATATATATATATATATATATATATATATACACATATATATATATATGTATATATATATATATGTATATATATATGTATACATACACATATATATGTATACATATATATATATATATATATATATATATATATATATATATATATATATATATATATATATGTTATGCCAGCAGTTATACAGTAACGTCAGTGAGAAAGAAAACCAACAGCGAACTATGGTAAGTGCAGGTACAGCTCGATGTATAATATGATAATATAACTGAAGATTCTTACAAATACTTTTACTTCTTGTGATTATGACATTTCAGATTCACACGGAAAAAGGACCAGATTCGAGTTATATAGGAAGTCAGTCAGTAAATACGTCTCATGCCGTGCACTATTGAGGCATATCAGGTACGTAATAATAGTAGCGCTCATAGCGAGACTTGGCTTGCCGTTCGTAACAAAACAAGGACGCCTCAATAGAAGGAACGCAGTGACTGTGGTGTAGAGGCTTCCACGGTGAGAACTGCAGATATCTCAAAACTGTCTTCTTGAGTATCCATCCTATGTGCAGTTAGGCACTAGGCTAAACTTTGGCCATGATCTCATCTAAGTATCCATATGGCTGACGATTAGGCACGTTTGCCTAAACAATACCTTTTCACTCGGCACTTGTAAGTACTACATTTTTAATGTCGAAACATTAAGATAATTAATTAGAGTATTCTATTTATAAAGACTGTTAAATAAATCTACATGAATATCACATTGCGTGTTCTCTGATAATAAATGATGTTTTCTTTGGTGATTATCATACAAAAGGCTTAGTAAAACAAAACGACATTAACACTGATTTGTTTGAAATGGTCCCTTTTAAATATTTTGGGGTCGTGCCTAAAAGCCGTGAAAATTATTTTAGGTATAATATATACTCTTAGTATAATTATTTACTTATATTTTATTACTAAGCCGACTCTTTCTAGGAAATATCTTTGTAGGAATTTTGTAAAACGTTTTATAGTTACAAACAAAATAGGCTTCCTTAATGTTCAGATTTGTTTAAAAAAATAAAGCAGAGAAAGAAAGTGTGAAATAGTATTCGGCCATGTTGGACATTAAATTCCAAGACTTTAAAATGTCGGTACTGACTTCACGGCTATATCACATGCGATTTAAAAATAGAACCTCCTGTATTTTACGTCGCGAGAAATCTAAATTGAATCGAAATTGAAAGAATTTCCGTGTGTGGAGCGCCATTGTCGCGTTTACTTACATTTAATACTTGTGCATGTGTGCTTAGATTTATATGTGTGATTGTGATTACCACTTATGGTTGGGCTAAGCTTTACAATTGTTGTATTTGCAAACTGCAACTCGTTTAAACTATCTCGAGAAAACTGTTGATTGCATTTATAGTGGATTTTTCTAATAAAAAGCTTAATTTTGTAACTCTTTTCTTGAGTAAGTTGCCTGTAACCGTGAAAAGTAACGATATTAATATAAATAACATTTGATTGAGTTTTCAAATCTTTGTTCATAGCGAAGTGCCCAGCAAAGGGACAGTTTATATTCAGGGCTGATTATAATGTTCTGGTCGCTTCCATTTTAATTGCTTCTATAGAAGTTAAGCGTTCTATATGAAGGTTTATCTTCTTCCTCCTTCTTCCTTTTTCTTCTTTTACTGACTTAACCTTTAGGCTAAGTATTAATCACAAACATTACAAGGCCAAAAAGACACATTTATGCCCGAAGGGAGGAAAGAAGCAGATTGATGATGTACTAAGTGGAGGATGATTGGGACTTAATGTCTCTCTCTTATCGAATAACGCAGCCGTATAGATACAACAATGTACTGTATGAAGGTAGTCTTCTGCAATGAAGCCAGCAAAGTACTGAAACCAGCATGGTTGGTGGTCTGCTGTGGTAGCGGTCATAAAGTGATTTGGTTTGCCGTTAGATACAGGTAGGCAAAGTTAAGCAACGCTTGCACAAGTGACCACTTGGATGGGTGACCACGTGTTTTATTTACACTAGAGCACTACATTGCTTTCGAGAGCACGTAAGGCTGTCGGTCTCAGTTTTGTCTCAGGCAAAGAATCGTTAGGCTATGTCGGAGGCCTTTGGGCGGTCGGAAAACTTTGACACCAGAGGTGGCCACACAATCACATGAAATAAATAAGCATGGTTCTTTTAGAACGTTCTACAGATATGATAAATCATTTTACACACACTACATGCCTGTTCCTTTTCTAAAATAATAATTTTACGGCTGGATGAAGATTGTAGAAGAAATCGCAGTTAACTCATCACAATTTCAAAAGTTGCTGTAAATTTTTAAGACTGCCTCTGTGGTCCCGTGGACAGTGTATGCGACTGCTGATCAGAGGTCCCAGGTTCGATCCCCGGGTCGGGCAACGGTGTTACTAGGTTTTTCCGAATTCTCAGTCGCAGCACGGAGTCTGGTGATGTGCCCGGTAACGGCAATAGGCTCGCCCCCTATTACGTGGGATATAAAAATTCATGGCGAAATGCGGTGTAATATTACACCCTGCCTACCCCTTCGGGGATACAGTCGTGAACCTATAAGAAAAAATTAAGAATATTTTCTACAGAATTTACACTTTGTAAACCTTGGAACGAAATTTTAATATTTGATGCATTCGTGATACTTTGTAACTAAAGAGTATCATATAAGAAGATTGTTTCAAGATGAATATATAACGCATTTTATCACTTCTCACAATCAATCGTAAGAGAGGACGAAAATATTGCTTTAAAATGGGGAAAACAAGCCGCCGAAATATCCAAAGATTTTTCCCTCTCACCAACAAATAACAGACCACAAGACAGCCTTTTCAAAGATGACAAATGTGACGCTCTTTAAGTGGTGTCTCCTCAACTAAAACCGTTAAGTTTTCAACATACCCAAAGTGGCAAGTTAGTGTAATTAAGAGAAGCAGTTAATTAGCGGGTTCCATTGGATTTAGAGCGTCGATTTATAAAACGGCATTTCATCAATTGTGTGTTCGCTTTTACGCGGCATGCAATGGACTATTGATGTTACTATGAGAGCGAAAAACTGGGAGATTATGAATGACGATGGAGGCTATTGATGGATAACCAGATGTATTTGAGAAAATTGGTCACAAAAATTACAAGTTCTTTGTTAAGCTCATTATGGTATCTGAAACAATAAAGGAGGAAGTCTTGGATTAGGCACTTAAATAGGTACGAAAAATTTAACACGATAGCCAATAAATTCATTTCTCCGAACTGTATAATTATATAATATAATAATATATTTTTATAAATTAACATAACTTTTGTTCCCTCCATGTTGAAGTCGCTATTAGGTACTAAATAAATAAGCAATTCAGAGAAAAGTTTTACACATTAATTAGCTAAATACTTCAAATTATTTGGGAACTGTTCGTGGAAAAAGTACGTAAAGTGGGTCGCTATACATATTATGTTGGACGATGTAATGAACTTTTAATTAGTAAAATGTGCCTAACTGCTGACATACATCATACCTGCGCACTTGAAATGATCTAGAACTTCGACACTAAAAAGATCGTGCAATAATAGTTAAATCTCTATTATGGAAAATTTGTATGCTATATTATGCTATATAATGGAAATATTTTTAATGATCAGCATTAAAAATATTTCCGTTATGATTGGATCTTGGGTAATCATTATAAACTGAATTGAATTCAGACTGCTTTATTATTATTTAAATAAACACCCAAACATCTCCAGTTGTCACTATTACAGAGTATTGTCATGGGAAGTCCGATGTGGAACTCGTTTTTATACCTTGCGTGATAACTAGATCTTTAGTCTTACTGTATTTGCTTTTCCTAGATTTCAGTAAGAATCTGACAGGGCGCTACACTGAATCATTTCAACCGGCCGGTCTGTTGAGATTCAAATACATCTAAGTCAGGATAGAGATATTTTCAGAAAGCTGAATATTGTTATTTGTATGTTTTACATTATTAAGTAGCAGTGACAATTTTTCACATAGTTTATACGCTTTTGATAAAACCTCTGGTCATAACTTACAGTAACCTCAGGTGACTTGTTTATTATTGTATATAACCAAACCTAGAGCAAGATCGGTTACATTTTTGTGTGGCAAATTCTGAACAAAGTGTAAGACTAAAATTATTTTGTGGAGATATGATTATTAATATAATTTTTATGTTTATTTGCAAGCAACTATTTTATTATTTTTTATAACCTAGTTTTTATAAACTATTCATATAACTCTGACGTCTTAAGAAATTAATAATTTAGACAATCTTATTTATTTTGGATTTTATTCATATCACTTAAAAAGTTCGTAAAAACAAGATGAAAATAAAGTTTATAATAGGTAATTTATGACAGTTGTATTGTGACGAAGACCAAATGGGGGCGCACCATTGTTGCGTCGCGGAGGGGCCGCAGAGGAAGAGGAGATGCGGTGTTGCGTTGCCGTCCTCCCTATCCTCTGCGGCCGCTGGGTGTTTTGGCAGCGGTAAAAATAATAATTATAGCAGGGATAACAAGGAAAACCACTTGTGTTGACTTTAAGACTTGGTGGTTCTGTAAGATTTTAAAATTTACGTGTATATATGTTCGTTCTTAAACCTGCTTGTGATTTCATTTAGACCATACTATTTATTTTAGTTATTCAAAATTACTCAATGACTAATGATAGTTTTGGGTTCTGTTTTAACCCCTTGAGTGTCCTACGGGCATGGTGTGCCCGTAAGAGAAATTAGCCGGTAGTGTCCTACGGGCACGGTGTGCCCATAAGGATTTGTGTGAACTTCACTCCGGTGTTGTGTGATTGGTTACAATAATAAAAACGTACATCGACTAGTTATAGGTTAAACAACATAATACCATAAATTTTTACCATATTTCCAAGCTTGCAACCGAGAAAAGTAATAAAATTGCTGATTTCTGTGCTCAGTTTTCTCCGTGCCGCCATATTGCGCTGTGGCAATCAACTAAGTTGAATTTGTGATTTTTTTAAATGTGCTCTCACCGCAAACGTTAAGTGATTGTATTAGTATTATATATTAAATTATTGACAAGTGAAGTATATGTTTCAAATATTTTTTTAGCCAGTTATAAAAACATTTACAAAAAAAGTGTTAGTAACTTTGGTGATGCAATTTTCGGGCGTTGGCTGCTAGCCGTCCTCCATATTTAAAATGATTATATGTAAGTATTTATTAATTACTTTACCAAAATATACATAAGTTTCTCACAAAATTGTCTTAGGATCCATTGTTAATAAGACATTTTGTATTGTTTTTGCTATAAATAGGTATAAACATGTTTTGTGAGTGAGAAATGTTTTCCGTCGGATCGTCAAAATGACGCAAATATTTTCGCTGCTATGAATAAACGGTTATTGTGAAGTAAAATCGGTGAACTGTGCTAAATTAGTGTAGGTATATAACCGTCGCGTCGTCTACCCGTGTCAATATTAGTGCAGTGAGAAAGGGAATTTCGTGAGTAATTTATGTGTATTTTGGAAAAATGTTTCACATGGTGTAAGAAAATACAAATTGACCTGCATTTATGATTTTTTTTCTACATGAAAATGTTTAAGGTAAGCTATTTTAATATAATTTTCATATAGAGTAATATCTGAACTGTATACGGTTTAAAATTTACGTCATATAATTTTACCAAACGCGAGAAAATTAAAGTTTTATAACCTAGGATCTTATAAACGTTACATTCTCAAAATGGCTGGACACTACCGGAGAAAATGCATTTTAGAGCATGCAATGCATTTGAATATGATAATATTGAAAACAACCCACCTACACACGTATATATACAGGGTGTCTCAAGACCCATCACCAAGCCTAAGTCTACTCGTTGTGGACATCGTGCCAAGTCATACTAACCAAAAATAACACCTGGGAAACGATTTTCTTTTTAAGTTTTCAAATCTTTTAAACCGCAATTAAAAGCGCGCGTGTGCAATGCTCGAAATACCAACTTTAGTCCAGTCAATTTAGGGGTTAACCTCGGCAATTCGGCATACCCACTACCCAGTATATTACCACGTAAAACCTTACAAGGTTCCCACCAAAATACAAGGTTTTACGTGGTAATATACTGGGTATGTCGATTTTCCGAGATTTGCACCTAATTTTGCCTAATTTGACTGGGCTACTTTTCCATCCATCTCATAGGGCATCTAAAGAACATATTGGCGGGGTAAATGCATCGATTTAGTACCTAATTAGAAAAAATCCATACTAACTTTGAGCCTCAAGATATTGAGGCTCAAAGTTAGTATGGATTTTTTATCTGAGAAATTACTGATTCAGGAGATGTCCTGAATCAGTAATTTCTCAGGTATGGTGCCGAAGTAAAAAATGTTCGTAGTGATTGGTACAACATGAGATTTCAGTTTTCGTTAAGGGTCTTTTTACACTCTGTATACATGTGGGCCACAAAAACTGTACTACAAAATCATTTTAGTAAACCACGAACCAATATTTAACACTACAATGAAACCAAACATCCAAATAAACATATTTGATTTATTGAGTTTTTAATCGAAATCCTGAATGAGTATTAAATAATTAGTTTTATATCAGTTATTATCTATTAAAAATGTCTCAGTAAGAGTTTATTGTAACTTAAAATTCTGCGATGGTTAACAAGATATAGCCAGTCCAATTTTTGGTAAATATAAACATATTTCATCTATGCCGATCATAGTAATCGTTTCGGTTCTTAAGAGTTGAAGTTTCTGAGTTCTTTTTTTTTTCATAAACTCGCGCCTGTATCCCCGAAGGGGTAGGCAGAGGTGTAATATTACACCCACATTTTGCCATGAATGTTTGGTTCTCACGTAATAGGGGGCAAGCCTCTTGCCGTACCGGGCACATTACCAGACTCCGTGCTGTTACTGAGAATTTCCTAACGGAAAAACCCAATAACACTTTGCCCGACCCGGGAATCGAACCCGAGACCTCCCAATCCCACGCGCACATTTATGCCGCGAGACCAACGAGGCAGCATTTCTGAGTTCTTATGATTTATATTTCCGATCTTATTTGTTTGCATGCACTTAGATTGCTGATAGGTTAGCAAACTTGCCTTCTTTTAGACTTTGAAATTAAACTACAGTTTACGGATTTTATCGCGTTATATTGGTTTCACTGGTTATTTGTTATTACATTTAAACCGAAAGATCTAGAAACTACATTTTTATTACTAACCGACGTTTCGAATTCTTTAATCTATATCTTAATTCTATTCATAACCACATCAAATTTACAATGGAATTAGAGGCAAACAATTCTTTAGCTTTCCTAGATGTACTTGTTATCAGGAACAAAAACAACTCTTTGAGCCACACTGTGTATAGGAAAAAGACACATACAAATAGGTACTTAAACGGTGAATCTCACCACCATCCTAAACAGTTAGCTACCGTGGGAATGTCTTTGTTTCAGAGAGCCCGGGGGATCTGTGAACCTTGTTGTAACGTTGAGTTTATGTCCGCAATATCGTGATGTATTCTCTTTTCCTCAAGTTCTGTGAAAAATATGCCTTTTTTATTCACTTTTCTTAATAAGTTGACTAGGTATGCACTTACACACCATCCGTATTCAAAATGTAAGTATAGGTACTAAATAAAACATTTAAATTAGTCAACTAAATTCTAAGCAATAAATAAACTGATGACGTAGATATATCTATGAAGATATGAAACAAACGGTCCTATTTCATCTGCAATGCCTATTGTTAATTAAAATAGGTTTTCTCACAATTGCTGGCGCCAATTGGTTAAGATGTTTTAAGTGATTGTGAACAAATTAATTTAGAAATTTTGGCAGATTCACAGAATATTAAGTTAATAAGTTTAACTAATACTTTGATTGTTATTATTTACTGACTTCTGAATGTTTATTTTGATTTATTTTATAAGTAATAGTTCTATGATGACTTCAAATACATACCGTACCCAACATGTATTTTATCACTTAACATTTTTTTGACATGTGTTTGGACCAGTTGTGCCTGGTTGATAATGTTTAATAATATTTGCGTAGCAGGCCATGCCAAAATATCTGATTTAACACGAGTAACATTTAAATCCGACAACCATCCTAAAACAAGCAACTGAATCTAGAAGCTATTTTCAATATACACACCTCTGAACAATTCATCCACTTCCCGATGCCCGACAGCGCTGCAGCGCCGCTAAACAAAACCGTCACAATTCCTCTCTGTCTAACCGAACGATTTATCCTTTTCTATTACGCACAGAACTGCCCAGCTGAGCGATTGTCTAGCGGACTGCGTAGCTTTGTGTCCACATAATTAACTAGGTAACTAGTTCAAGGTACAGCATATTTTTCATATACATCACATATAAGCAGATTTAATGACAGGCATAAGTAATTCATCATTTTTTTTTATTTATAGTCTCACACCTGTGTAGGTGGGTAGGCAGAGGTGTAAATATTACACCCACATTTCGCCATGAATTTTTAGGTCCCACGTAATAGGGGGCGAGCCTATTGCCGTTACCGGGCACATCTCCAGACTACGGGCTGCTACTGAGTATTCGGAAAAACCCAGTATAACTTTTGCCCGACCCGGGAATCGAACCCGGGACCTCCGATCAGCATTTGCATACGCTATCCACTGGGCCACGGAGGCATCATAATCAGCCTAAAGGCCTTTTCTGGTAGACTTCACAAATAATGAGTCCGCTAACGGTCAAAAAGAGTCAGCATTTTTTTTTCCTCGTTGGGGAAATGCATTTACGCATACCCCCCGCAAGATGGAAAGCGGGGGAGGGGGGTATGTGGGACTCAACAGCTGTAACACCCACTAAATCCATAGCGCATACTACCACGCCATTTTGAGGGTACCAGGGGGCCGCGTTAGCATTCTAGCGGCGGATAGCCCGAAGGCCACAACCTTCTTGGCGGCGGCTGAAGGTGTTGGGCTCCGCCGCCAAAACACCCAGCGGCCGCAGAGGATAGGGAGGTCGGCAACCTGAAAACACCGCATCTCCTCTTCCTCTGCGGCCCTACTGCTTCGCAACAAATGGTGCGCCCCCATTTGACGACTCATTATTTGTCAGTATTGACTCGAGCCTAAGATACGAAAAACACGTCGCTGAATTAGTTAGGAATTGCTTTTATAGGTTTCGTATTCTGTATAAAATGCGACCTTATCTGTCAGAAGAGCTGCAAGTGCAACTCGTTGAAGCGCTAATATTATCAAAACTAAATTACGCTGAGCTGACATCAGTCCCTCCGCGACTACAACCGTTGCAAGCCGGTAGAAACGTAGGAGAATAACAGAGGTATTTATGCCTTGAAATAAATAAATTATCGCGACTAAGACCCCCTAAATAATATTGTATGATATATACAAATCGCGAAAGTTTAAAATCGATTAAATTACGCAGATACGGTATACGCACCGCGGTTATTGGCTCGTACTGATTCAGAGGGTCCAGAACGCTACCGCTCGTTTCTGCATGAAAATAGCTCGCAGAGCGCACGTTACGCCGTTTCTGAATGAAAAATTAATTTTGAAAATGAAAACGTGACGTAAGTTTCATCTGACATCACTTATGTTTGGCATTTTTAAATATGCCTGACTATCTTTATCGCAAATTGAGTTGGGTTGCTAATAGGCGCGAGTGCACAAGCAGACAGTGTTCACAGCAACTATCTTTTTTACCGCACAAAACAGTGGCATTTAGAGGCAGTTTCCGCTATGCGGCGTCTAAGATCTGAAACAACTTGCCACCGCCCATTAGATCTCTAAATACTATTGGCGCTTTCAAACGACAGCTACGGCGGCACCTCATTGACGCACAGCGGAAACTGAATATGATTAATGTGAACGCGTCTCATAACTAGATGTGTATGTGTCTGTGCATTAAATTGTGCATTCAATTATGCATTAAACTATTATTTGTGAATCTACTAGCAAAATTTTTATTTTTTATTTATTTATTTTTATTTATTTATAACAATCTTACCTACACTATCATTACAGATCTATGATCAAATGCGACAGAGTGGCCTTACTAACTAAATCCTAAATCTACACCTTATACGTAGTTAAAAAAAAAATTGGTTGCCTGTAAAGTCGGTATACGGGCGAAAGTTTTACGTGACAACGACTTTGCGTGGTAAAATAATTTTAATGTGAATATTCATTCGTATAGTAGGAAGAAGGATGAAAGACGCGTGCCTTTCACTTTTTATGTCTGTCTCTCTCGCTCTTAGGCGGGACGCGTGCCTCTCACTCGCTCTCATTGTGAGCGCATAACGTGAGCGGAGCGTAACGCAGTTTCTTGAAGTGTCACCCGGCAAACCAATTTATAAGACGTTGTCACGTCAAAAAATATCTTAAACTAAATAACTTATTACATATAGTGTAATCTTATATTATTGTATTACATATAGTGTAAAATTATAGTTTAAATGTACACCTTATACCTAGTTAAAAATATCTTAAACTAAATAACTTATTACATATAGTGTAAAATTATAGTTTAAATGTACACCTTATACCTAGTTAAAAAATATCTTAAACTAAATAACTTATTACATATAGTGTAATCTTATATTATTGTATTACATATAGTGTAAAATTATAGTTTAAATGTACACCTTATACCTAGTTAAAAAATATCTTAAACTAAATAACTTATTACATATAGTGTAATCTTATATTATTGTATTACATATAGTGTAAAATTATAGTTTAAATCTACACCTTATACCTAGTTAAAAATATTTTAATCTAAATAACTTATTACATATAGTGTGACTTTTACGAATTCACTTAAGTTGCACCACAATACATCAACCCTCCCGTGAACCTCATTCACTTTAATAGAATTAATTTAATTAGAATTTATAGTGTAGAACTTAACATAACACAGAGTTATTTTTTTTGTGTGATTATTAGTTTTTTTTTCCTTTTATTATAGTGTTGTAACACTTGTTTAAGTTTACGTGTTTAATAAAATTAATCAGGTTTAACTAAAATATGCTGGTTGACTTTCGTAAGTCACTTATCCGCAGGTTACGGTTGAAAATCAGTATCTGACATAATTTAATGTCGGACGTATACTGAACCGTGACCTATTTTTGCCATATTCATATTATAATTAACCGCCCAAATGCACCTCAGTGACTTTTGTCCCTTTGATTCAATATCCGTTGAGTGAACCCAAGTGACTTTTGTCCCTTTTTTTGCTATAATAATTTAAGCATCTTTTTAGAGTGAGCAATTGCGGTGTTTTTAGTTTTGTAGCTGTTCACTCTACGGTGACTTTCCTTGTTATTTGTTTAACTTCTTACTTTAATACATTTCCTAGTTTAAAAATATTGCAACAGTAATGTAATGGATTATTTAGAATAAATAAGCCATTCCACAAAACGTCAATTGTTCCCGTGCGGTACGCGTTACGGCGCGCGAAGTTAATGATAGCCGTTTATGTTATTTTGGGTTGTAAATGAGTATTTTTAAGTAAATAACTTATTAAATGATAAATTAATAATATATTCTAGGTGTATGTAATCAAATTTTAAGCTAAGAGTAAGTATATTTATTGAAAACATACCAAGAAATGTTACACAAAAAAATGTTAACGCCGTCGGCAAAAATTTCGCGCCAATTGAACATTTATAAAATTATTTTAATTACTAAAAGGGGTGATTTTTTATTTTAACGCATGAAGACGTAACCATTACGTCGATAAAATTCATAAAATACATATGTCACCGATTTACTTTTTAATATAAACCCGTTCAAATTTAATATAAACGTGTTTTCAACGCTCGTCAATGTTTGACAATAAGTATAATAAATTAGAAACCAAATATCAACAAACACTTGCTAACACTTGAACGAGTCATTCATTAGCTTTAAGAAAAAAAATCACTTCAGAGCAGATTCGTGTTACATACGAGTCGACAAAAAATTGTTTATGTTATCGCGCGGCGGTGGCCATTATAAGCTATCGGCTTTCACCGGGCGGCAATTGTAAGATAACGGCGCATTCATCACAGCGGTTAATGTGTTTGTATTTTTACTCTGTTGTGTATATGTATATCTTTGATCCTTTTTTTGTCCTTGTAGTTTATGTATGTATGGCAAAAATAAAACTTTATTTCGTTTCATTTCATTTGGTTGCGGGAGATAGGGCGCGCGGCAACGCAAAACTGACACGCCTCTCCTCCCGCGACCGTGCCCGACTGCGAGGGACAGACAGAACTGTTCCCCGCACCCGCACCCTTGGAAGCATCTCGGGATCCCGCTTGGCTTCACTGTAGGTGTCCAAATCAAGCTTATTGAGCCCTTCCACCACGACAAGGTGGAGATCACACAGGGGAGAAAAAGTGTCAGCCTACCTTACCTATTCTCTAAGTGTCGCCGCACACGGGCCACTGGGCACAACCACAAAACGCCGCCACCGGCATATTTCCTATATTTTTGATACATTTTATATGGACTCGCCGCACACGGTTGAAGCCGGTGGCCGCCACACGCTACAATCGTCGTTGCGCGCTTCTTGTGGCCCGCACCGGCCACTTAACGCCGACACGAAACGTCGCTACACGCCACTTGGGCATTATTATTTATGTACATTTGTTTTAATTAGATGTATCCAATAACTACGGTTTCGTCTTCTTCTACGACGTTTTCTTATCAGAAGCAGCGCAATTAAACCTTCTTCGTCCGAGTCCATGATACTAAATGCATAGGTTAAAAAAAGTAGCAGCCACCGACCGCAAGTGGCGACCACCGGCCACAAGTGGCTGCTGCGCGCTTCAGATACTTTTGTAGCTGCGTCTAGCTTCTTGTGGCGGCGTTTGTGGTTGTGGCCAGTGGCCCGTGTGCGGTGACCCTAACTTCTTATATTATTGGTTTGTATTTTCTTCATCTTTTTTTAAATACAATTACATATTTTTTGTTGGTTAAAAAACTGCACTCCTCACTAATCTTGAAGTGTATAGTCACAACGAGGGACTTATACGAGTTAAAATATGTCTTTTTAATAATTTAAATGATATAGCATATAATAATATCTGAACATACGTATAAACAAAGATGTGGAAAAAGTTAGAAAAAGCCTTGGAATATAAAAATAACTAAAGTTATAGGCTAGTACTGAATATTATAAGCGTATAGTATCTTCAGAGAGTTCCGCTGACGGCGATGAGTGAGATAGTTCGTGCAACAGTCCACGTCCAAAACTTTGAACGAAGTTAGACGGTAGGATATAACTCTACGATATTTTATATTGTTACAACAGCGATGTGCGCGCAACTTCCAGTGTCTGCGACGGGCGAACTCTAGGTTTGATTCGCATATTTATTATTGAGGCCTATGACAAAAAACAAGCCATACCTTATTTGTTAATTTGTGTGCAAAAGTAATTTTGTTTGTGAAATTATAGCAAAATAAAAGGATAGGTAAATAAATATTTTTAAAGAAAACGCCTACTGTTATAATTATTTTGAATTGCAAACACGCAGACACGAGATTATTATATATATAGTTACTTGTTACACATGGTGTTGATTCGTTTGCGTCCCGCTTAGTGGCGAAATGACCGCTTTTAATTGAATTCGGCAAACTTGCATTCAAGTCAAACAAATAAAATTACAAGTGTTTTAGGGCAGTAAATTTCGGTCACATACCCAGTTTAAGATTACGTAATATTAAAATTTTATTTAAAAAACACAAGTTCTAAAGCAATATAAACTTGATACGTCTTCAAAGTAACACAGAACTTCTCAAAGACATGCTAGCTAAACTTCTAAAAGATGCGATAAAGATAGACAGCCACAGCCAATCACAAAAAAAACACATTATATACTTCACTGCAACTTTAAAAGCAATCAAATTTCACCACTACTTCAATAAATCGACTGGACACAGTTAACTTAATTTGTATCAAAATCAAAATTACTTCAAAAATAAGACGACCTTTGTGATTAAGTTTCAGTTTAAAAGTCACTCTAAAGTCAAAAGGGCTTATCTGGACTTAGAATATAATTATCCGAATTGTTAAGTAGGATTTATCGCCGTGTAGGTTTGCGTGTGTATGGACTTTCTGTCTGCATACTAGACTAGGTGCGTTAGTTTAGATATTTTATTAGCGTAAAGCCGTTTGTAAACATTCTAAGCTAATGTAGGCTGAAAGCGTTCAATCGACATTAAGCTGCGTTGCGCTTTTTACGTTAAAATACTTAGCAAACTGTTATTTATTTAGAGAGGCGATGTACTTCTAGAATATTTTAATTACAAGTACTTTAGTTGGTATCTGCTGTGGATTACATCGGTCGTCTACTGGTAGCGTAAGCGTCTGTGGATCATGAGAATTCAGGTTCGATCCCCGGGTGGAGGAAAAAGTGGTATTAGATTTGTCTATTACTATTCAACCGTAGCTCTGAATCCATATCCACCAGAAAGAACTTTAAGCCGTTGGTCTTACGTGCAACTGTGTTCTCTAGTCGTGATTCTATGCCGTTATAACAGACTATAGTGAAGGAATAGGTGGTATGTTTGTGTTTGCATACACACTTGAGCATACAATAAAATTAAGATACGAACAGGTTTATGACCTCACGTCCACATGGACCTTACACCTTATTATAACCATGATGATTTAGTACCTGGTACCCTGTGCATATATTGGTACTAGGTACTAAATGCAATAAATACTATAAAGGCAATAGACACGTTAAGTCACGGAAGTTTACAACAGCGACAACTGTATCCAAAAAGCAAACACTCTTGGTCAAATATAATTTTTATTGCATTCTATTCTTAAGAAAAGACATGTTAATTATCGTTCGCTTAATTATGTGCTTGGTAGATGGCAATAGGCTCGCTCTCGTTTACATTGGGACCGAAACATCACTGGCGAAGTGCGGGTGTGTAATACATTGCCTACCCCTCCAGGGATAAAGGCGTGAAGTTATGTTATGTATGTATATATCATTTTTGTTATATCTATTCTAAATTCAAATCACGTTTCTAAGTAGCCATCATTGGTGGTGCATTAATGACGTCATCAATTTTACTCAGAGCAACTGGCATGCCGTCCGCAGGTGAAATTTCGTCGCCATTTTGACGGCAGAACTGCCGCCTCTTTGACGGCCGTCAATGCCACCAATGCAGAATGAGCATCAAGCTTATGATAACTACTGTCTAGCTCTGTTAACATAATTGAAAAGTGAATACGACGATAATATTTGTTTTATCCGTCCTTTAGCTTTGACCCATTCATGTTTCCGAAATAAAACTATCATATCACACGAAATAGTATTATCCTATTGGTAGGATTTCACTACTACGAGACTGGCATTGTCGTAATTGAATTTATCTTAAGACCAGTTCCACACCCTCTAGATAGTTATCTACCAGATAAATTCAGAATATAACGAAAATATGAAAGTGGTGAAATTGGGCCTTAAGTAAAACTATTACAGACTTGTGATGCATATATCACGAAGTGTCACTTATGAGATAGATAATATTCTATATTGCACACCAATATATAAATGAACAGTACATTAAATTAAAAGTATCCATTATTTCGGATATGTACAATCGGCGCCCTTATGGCTGAGTACGATCTCTTACAGGCAGCCTCTGGATGGACAGGAAGGATGTTAGCAATTATTTGTAGCGATGGTGTAGCACTGGCTGACGTGGATAGCAAGATAATTTAAAAAACAATACATACATACAATACAATATAATGAGCTGCTAGCCTAAAGATTTGTGATTTTCAAACACTGCCATACAGGTAGCCATATTTTTGCATACAGTTTTTGTGGAGCAAAACACCTACAGATGGTATAAAATACATTACCAATTGACCAGCATCTCCCCATGCCGACTTTTCAATCGCAACTCGAAACAGGATCACGCGGAAATTTAAAATTCATCAGCCACTTAAAAAACATTCGAGCGCTTAAATTTTCATCCTGTACATAGGAGGCTCACATTATTCTTTCTGAAACTAATCTACATTGTAAAGGGAATACTGTGGTACGCAACTCGTGCCGAGGTGATTGTGAATTCACTGCTTATTTGAATCCCCGTGTTTGGATGTGTTTGATTTAGACGGCCTAAAGGCCTATTTTATATCAGCCGTCTCACCTTTGGCAGTATTCGCGAGGGAAATAGGTGAAATGTTTTGATTATCTTGGATGAACATTTGAGTACAGATAGCATGGATACAATGTGGAGAATTGATGTTCTTAAAGGAATCTTAAATTTCGCATCCTTAAAATTACATTCACGAAAAAGCTATCATATAATGCATGTTTTGTCTTCTTAGAAGAGATAGTTGATTAAAACAGGCGTTACTTGACTGAACAGCATTGTATACTAATGGAAGGCTAGAGGAACCCACCATACACCCTCGGATTAACCAATCCATCTTTTGCAATAGAAAAAGGTTGGTAATACCGATATTTTTCTATTTCTTTAGCATTCTTAGAAGACAGCTAGGAGTATGTTCTGTGTGGCGGAACATTTTATGAATATCACAAATTGATGTCCAATGTGTGGACTAACCCCACGACACTCGGCGCACTGTCAAGTGGCAAGATGGCAGCTTAAACCACAATATCACCCTGCAGTCAATCATATCGAGTAAAAACTCATAGCAGATTATAGTTTTCCTTAACTTGGTTATTCACTTGAATGCATATCCAATAAGAGACAAATATCTTCTGATCCAAAATTGTTCATCATTTTATATTATCTGAAATTTGATTCAACCAGTTCTGATTTTAGAAACCTGTAATTTCATTTTACTAGACTTTTATTTGATACATACATACATACATAGATTCACGCCTGTTTCCCCAAAGGGGTAGGCAGAGGCATATTAACACTTTGAAGGACAGTTGACGTTTAAAGACGTCTTAACACTAAAACTTCTATTGTGTCTCGTTTACTGTCCTTGAAAAAGCTAAACGCCCGCTTTTCGCCAGTGTTTTGATCTCACGTAATAGGTGGCGGGCCTATGGCCGCTTATCGAGATATTTTGTTTGCCAGAGCCTCGTCCGTTGATCGGCAGGTGCACCACTTGCAGGTGAGGTTGGCTTGGGACCCTAAATTCTTGGTGGGAACCCTATGCACCCATTTATTTGATAAGTTTTCCATTTAATAGAATTTCAATGAACAAGTTTCCTATCTCATAAACCTTTATTGGTAAGTGAATAAAAACAGCACATATTTTCGAAAGTTGTAAAGCGTGTAATTTTATCGCTGCCTCCATAAATAATGTTTCCATTGCCGATACAATGTACCTACAGGTGCGCTAAAAACATAAAATATAATTTATTATTAAAGACCTAGTATGGAGCGGTTCGTTACATATATTTGTGCTTAGATTTGGAGTCATCATGAAGTCTGGTTCAACAAAGAGAAGCAAAAAAGGGGTTTGGAAGACTTTTTAATGGATTTGTATTTGAAATTGGGTTTATAAATGGATGTAGAATTAAAACAGTTCAAATATTTTGTGTGCAACATTATGTAAAAACCAGTGTGGAATTTGACTGTTAAGTACAATGGCGTTCACAACTGCGAGCTGTTCTCATACCCGAACTCTACGAATACTGATTGAAGCTTATGGCGCGAGTATGTGAGGCTCTCTTTACAGACGTTTATGTATGTCCTTTACTTATATTAATTCAAGGATCGCCGGATCAACCAGATTCTAGCAAAACATGTGTGACCCTATCATGATTGATCGGACCCCGTTGTGGGTCTTTTATCCTTGGGTGGCACATGTCGATAATTTGTTTGCCCAAGCGGTGAAAGCACCACTCCCTTAATAGTCCAAGATGCCAGAGCAGCCAGACCTACGTCATTTTAGCAAAGCTGAAATTTTGAGGATTATTAGTATAAAATCTTGTTAAGAAGTATGCCACTAGCTTCAATGCCGGGCCATTTCACTGGTAGCGCAAAGTAAAGGTACCAAAAAAACATACTCACCTATGTTAAAGTAGCAAAGCTGGCATTCAAATATGTTTTTAAAAATACTGTCTTAAATTGAAATTCCTTATTGCCAGACACTTGCCGTGGGCCATTACTTCTGCCAGACGTCTTAAAGGTTACTTAAAAATTATGTAAACTACGTCATATTAGCAAATCTAAAGGCCAATGGCAGGTCTCCATACATCAAAATGTCTGAAATTAAATTGAAGAGTACAGTAATAAAAAAAATATCAAAAAAATTGGCATAAGTAACAGAGTCTATAAATGATTCTATTTTCACTCAGGAAAAGTGGAAAATGAAGATATCGTTGTTTGAATTTTTAGTTAAGAATGAACAATGTAGGTAAAAGGAAAGTTATAGTATGAAAGTGTAACGGAATCCTATGGACCCCAGGCTGATTAAAAATTTAGTTTTCTTACTAACTGGGTTTAAAATATCAAATTCAGCCTGCCAAGTAATTTGTGGCCAAGGTTCTCGCGCCCCTCGCCCGCGCAGGAACTATGGAATTCGTCCCTTCCTCTATATTCCTCTACTGACAGCATTTACCAAACGTAAACGCTTATAATTGAATGAAAGACGGACATCAAAATACTAAAGATAGCGATAGGTACATTAGTATTGGTTTGTCATCACAAAATCACTCTCCATATATTCATGCTTCGCATATTGGTACTTGAGTACAAGGCAGCGTATCTCAGAGACGGCAGCTCCAGGGAGACGAAGAACACGATCCAGGTATATTAGTCATATAGTATTATAGGCGCCGGGTATTCCAGCGAAATCCAGCGATATACAGTAACAGTCTCAGAACTGATGTCACAAAACGCCTCCTTGCCGCAAGTCACAATATTGAAGCCCACACAAATATAGTCAATTAAAACGTACTAAGCCATCGCGCATAGTTTGCAGGGAAGCTCTCGTTACAATCGCAGCTAGGTTAGCCGCCAGGACTTATGGCTTACCGCGTGACCGACAGGTGGCTCTTCTTTCGCTCTTTGAAACCTTGTCAGCTGCTCTGTACTGGCCTGTACGCAGGTTTAGACAGCGATTGTGAAAGTCCTGCATTCTACCATCTGATCGCGAATACGGAGACTCCCATCATACATCGCTCGTCTTCACATCCATCATCAACAAGGTACGAACCACTACTAATGTTACACGCGGTTATTAATAATATAACTATGTACAATATCTCATAGAGAACTTTATATTTTAGTCAGCCTGGTATATAAATATGGTGTGATCTAGACATAGATACACAACAGAGTTATTAATGTTATACAGTTCATGCAATAAATTACAGTAAAGTGAATAACAGACACTCACTGGACTTTTAGCTGCGTCGCTGCCAAACTTACCCCTTGCCCTCTGCTGATCACCTTCTCTTGAAGCCGCTCGCCTTGTTCTTCGATATCACTAAGCACTAATTATCGACCAACACCGAACACCTCCTTAGCGCTAGGCCAGGTCCGATCTCTCTCGCGCCTCCAAACCCACTGCCTCCCGAAACCCCGCTCTTTCAGTATTGCCTAAACTACCACGCTACGCGTGCCCGAGATCTGCCAACCTTCGCGTCCTAAGACCGACTGTCCAGTCAAACACAACCAACGCAACGCCTCTCAAATCCTTACTACCTGACAGGGTCCGTTTCTTATCGTTGATCCCTTTTTATGATCCTCAACTATACCGCATGTGAACACTACAGTGCAAATGTTTTCTCATATTTCATGGCTATTTCTTTACTCATATGCCTGTCACATAATTCTTATAAATTTGTCAACCTCTTGGAATTTATGAGTTTACTAATTGCATGACGTTGGCGCCATCGTAGCGATAAGACAAACACATGTGGAAACAAGTATGCGACCTAAGGACTATACATCATTATTTAATTTGGTGTAGCCAATAACACCATTACAAAAGTTAAACAATGTAGGTAGGTACGTTTGAATTATCAAATGACATATGTCAGATTGACATCAAAACGCGGAAGTATTTTGTAGCATCTAACTGTCACAGCCGAAGACAAAAGCAGAGCTGCACATTTTAAATCGATTTGAAAACGATGCTGTGACGTTTTTATTTAATTTAAACGTTATTTTGCTTCATTTTAAACCAAACCAACTCTATAAAGGTCGATCGTATCGATAACTTATTTAATAATCGATACGGATATAGCACTCACATCTATTCGTGTCACACCATTGTCTATGGCAACAATCAAATAATAAAGTATTCGTAATCAATTGGAATGCTTTTTATCATCATAAAATACTCCAGCTTTAACGAGACAAAGTGAAAATTTTAAAAATCGTAGAAAAAACAAACAATTTGTTTAGTTCATATGAAGTTTAAGGTCGCCACAACAAACCCAGACCAAATTCTGCCATTGTTCTTTGATATTATGTTACTTAAGATACTATTTTAAGACCCTTCGTACGCAGCCAGACAAATCCGAAGGGCCAGTCGTCCAGCCAGACGCCAAGAAACTTTCCCTGTGAGTGCGAAAGTGCGCCAATATTCATACGCATGATACGCATGAATATGCTCCAAAAGTGTGTGGCCTTTTTTCTATTTAGTCTTTCTATAGTCGTGCAGCTGCTATGCCGTTTGATCTGCTGATATTGGAAAAGAATTAAAAAACTCATAATTTAAACAGGCACTCGTACATTTCTTCACACCTTTTATTGGCAATAAATTGTTTAAGTTAATTTCATAAAATGTCATTCTTTTATTGTCATTAATAATACAGTTGTATCGAGTATTGATGACATTTTATCGTGTCCAGGGCATGAAGAAGCAGACACAAAAATTATTATTTATCATGTATCGATACTCAAGCAAACATTGTCATCAGATGTTCTGATACTGACGTATCAGTTATAATGCTGGGCAATATGCATCATTTAAAAGATGATAGTGCCCAAGGTACTTATAGTCTCTACAGGCACCGGAAACAATCAAAGATATGTTGATTTATCCAAAATCTATGGCTACTTGGGACAGTCTTTATGTAGAAGTTTAATAGGCTATCATGCTATCACAGGATGTGACTACAACCCTACTTTCTTTAGAAAAGGAAAGCAAAGGCCTTTTAAAATATTGAAAAAAAATCCTGAATATCAGCAAGCGTTCCTTAAATTCGGTGAACTTCAATTATTTACTGAAAAGGATGAGGAACAAAATGATTTCACGATTTGACTGCACGGTTGGTGTAGTAGTTTAAGCGGTCGCCTCGCCGCTTGACACTACGCCGAGTGTTGTGGGTTTGATTCCCACATCATCAGCCTTTAAGAGTCCACTGCTGGACTAGGCCCCTCCTTTGAAAGGCGGAATTGGCCTACTATACCGCGCTGGCCAAATAGGTTGGTATAGGGTTTGTATCAAGTTTTCCTTATCTTACAGTGGTGTACTCTGCATAATATGCTCCCTCCGTCGGCTCTTACGACACCCAATGAGATGATATGGGCTGGTGACATTCCGTATTCTTAATACGTCACCACACGGACATCGATTCCCACACTTGGTGTAATTCATAAATTGTTGTTTCGAGTCTGGGTGTTCATAGTGTCCGTTAGATATATGTTTGTAAAGTCCCCCGCTACACTGGATTTAGTCCCAGTGCAGGAGATAAAAAGTTCCAAAAAAAAAAAAACGATGCAATACAAAAATTCGTCTGCGAATTATATAAAGTTTCTAGAATAATTAATGTAGATGCTGCACGGCTGCAGCTTTTCATCAATAAATATACAGATGCCGATGTAAATTACATTTGAAATTAATATATTTTTGTGAAAAAATATATTTTATACTTTTATTTTTGTAATAATAGCCAAAATAATATTCCTACAGACTTTTGGGACAATGTCGTGTACTCGCATTCATGCGTATGAATAATGGCCGCACGCTCGCACTCACAGGGAAAGTTTCATGGCGTCTAGCTGGACGACTGGCCCTTCGGATTTGTCTGCCTGCGTACGAAGGGTCTTAAAATAGTATCTTAAGTAACATATATCAAATTTAGGTTTGCTTATATGACATAGTTTACATAATTTTTAAGTAACCTTTAAGACGTCTGGCAGAAGTAATGGCCCACGACAAGTGTCTGGCAATAATGAATTTCAATGTTAGACAGTATTTTTAAAAACATATTTGAATACCAGCTTTGCTACTTTAACGTAGGGGAGTATGTTTTTTGGTACCTTTACTTCGCGCTACCTGTGAAATGGCCCGGCTTTCAAGCTAGTGGGTCGGCATACCTCTTAACAAGATTGTATAATAATAATCCTCAAAATTTCAGCTTTGCTAAAATGACGTAGGTCTGGCGGCTCCGGGATCTTACTCTATAATATTAGTCTTACCATTACCGTGAAATACAAATAACCATCTTAGTATAACCTTTTGCAGCACAGACCACTAAATAGCTAGTAGTGTTTAGTTACACTTGACGTGGTAGTCACATACCTACAAAATAAGAACATCGCATACAGGATGCAAGATTTTTGCATTTATAATTAAAAAAGCGTGTTTAATAGTCTCCTCATTTGTTTTCATTCCTTCATAATTATCTGCTCAATCCAAAATCCATTAACACTGTTCATCAACATAATAAAACAAAAAGTAAACGTACGGAACAATCGGATGATAAAACAGAGGCAGTAATTGCGTTTAATAATGAACGGCCAAGTGAATCAGACGATCACGCGGCGTGCTCTACAAATCACGCGCTTATATTTGGTGCAAGCGACGAGACTTGTAGGCACTAAATGTTTCGTGTTATTATGCTAATTATAAGAGATAGGTGGAGAGCAGTAGATAAATATAAGATACAGTATTAATTGTTACAGGAGAGAAATTATGTTTTCTATAAAGAAGTATCACTGTGGCGCATGTCTTGCGAATGGACAACTCTATGTCTCGTACTATTCTTGCAGGATCTTGGCCTACTGTTAAGCGTAGACATTAGGAAAACTTTTTGTATGCAGTTTTTGACCTTCGTAGAGCGGCAGTAGTCTGGTACCAATTGCTTCATTTCAAATCAATATGGATATGACTAGGCAGTCTAAAGAAACAATGTTTGAGATCATATTTATTAATTATCATAATTATTTATGGCAATGCAAGGCATTCGATTATGTTGACCATGCTATCTTGAAAGACAAATTAGGATGTTATGGCATAAGAGGCAACATACAAAAACTTCTAGAATCCTATCTTTCAAACCGCAAACAAATAACAGCTATTAAAAAATTGGGCATGAATACAAAAACAGAATTAACCTACACATCAAAGGAGCGCTTAATTAAATTTGATGTCCCACAGGGGAGTGTGTTAGGACCTCTTTTATTTATTTTATATATAAATGACATGCCAAATTCGACATCTCAACCTATGACTCTTTTTGCTGACGACAGCACCCTGACAATCGCGTATAAAAATTCTAATCTTAATTCTTATAAAAATGACATAAATAATTCTTTGACTGCTTTAATATCCTGGCTAGAAAATAATAATTTGAAAATAAATCTGACTAAAACAAATATCATGCATTTTAGTCAACGAATTGAAACCCCCTCACAAATTGACATTGTATACACCGCTATTTTTTAAATAGTACAAAAACTTTAAGGACAGATTAGCGAAGATATTATTATCATATATGTGACGTAAGAATTTCATAATATCAATAAAGAGCAAAGTTATTATCATTTGTTTATTGTAGAAAATCTCACTTAAATCATAGTCATATTTTACAATCCATTCACTAATTCATTGATAATATTCCATCCTGCTCATTCGCATTCTCTCTGTCGCACTTATGATGTAGGTAGCAATAGAAAATAAAATGAAGAAAAATAATAAATGTAGGTAGTTATTTTTTAATTTTGTTAGTTCTACCCTCTCCTTCATACTTCATTCGGGCGTAGGACCGGTAAAATTTATCGTTTAACAAGTAATTAAATACGGAGGTATGTAATTAGAAAGCAAACAAATATCAAAATAAAAGATGGTGTTCTGGACTAAAAGAAAAGAGTAATTTTGGCGTATTTATGAAGTTAGAATCATCTGCTATTTACAAATTATTTTATCGTCATCATGTCAGCCTAGAGACGTCCACTGTTGGACATAGGCCTTCCTCAAGGTGTGTGGAGAACACAGACCGATTTTGAGGCGCCTTTACAAATTATTATTTACTTAAGTACGTATTATTTAATAAACTTACAAGTATTTCCATTGTCCTTCGAAATGTCCACCACCGTTGTCAAAAGCATCCAATATGCACTGTTTTAATTGTTTGACACTGACCCGGTCACTTTTGTACACTCACAATACGATGTCCATGGGTACACAGCTGCACACGCGATTTTTCCACTCAAAAAGTACGCACGAAGCATAGCTACATACTCCCGTGATATGAACTGATATGATAGGCCATCGCGTCGGGCAAACGTAGACAAACAATTAAGTTTTGCAACGAAATTAGATACGCTGACTTTCGCTGGTAATTTAGTACTGTTTTTCGCATCGTCGGGGCGTGGCGCAGGCGCAGAGGGGCGGGTGGGGGGGGTAATTTATCAATGGTATGATAGTACACGGGTCGGTCATAGTATTAGTATTGCATTTACCAATTATCACGTATTTTTGTGGACAGTTTTGAGACAGTTTTGGGACTTAGTGTTTTTATTTTTCAACTACATAATTATGATCAGTTAAAGATACTTAGTGCCCTGTTAAATTTTTTGTACTAATTAAAAAATAGCGGTGTATAGTAACAAATTAATAGAACAAGTAGATAATACGAAATTTCTCGGTATCTATATTGACAAAAAACTTAATTGGAAAAGCCATATAAATTATGTTTGTAAAAAACTTAGCAGACACTCCTACGCTCTTTATAAGCTTGCACCAACGATCGATACTCATACTTTACTTACTGCGTATCATGGATTAGTAGCATCTACCTTGAGATACGGCATAATCTTCTGGGGCAATGCAAGTGATAAAGAGATTGTGTTCAAATTGCAAAAACGCTGTATACGTGCTATGTTTGGACTGAAAGTTACAGATAGTTGCCGGCCATTTTTCATCAAATATAAAATTTTAACGTTACCATGTTTATATATCATGGAAGTTTGTAATTTCGTTAGAATGAATCCTCAATTTTTTCCTCGCCTTTCTGATACTATTAAGCGTAACAGGCGAGATAATGATAGACTCTGTATGCATAGCGCCAAGACTGCTCATATGGGTAATAGCATATTTTGTATGGCACCAAAACTTTATAACAAAATTCCAAGAGAATGTAAAAGGTTAAATACAAGCCAATTTAAACTGAAACTTAAGGAAATATTATATTATAAAGCATACTATAGTATAAAGGATTTTTTGAATGACACTATTTAAACTTGAAATTTATGTTTTGACATCTATCCTTAATTTTGTAACAATTTGACATTTTAGTTTTAGTATTATTAATGTACACTTATTATTTAATTTTATTTTGACTGACCAAATTTAATTATGTTACTAGCAATACGTTGACATGCATAAATTTATTCAATTATTTTGAATCCTGTACACGGTATTATTTGATAATAACATGTTTTTAAATTTTGTACACCAGACTCTGGTCGAATATGACGGAAATATTATTTTGTAACATTACCATCTGCATTTTGTACTCATATTCTTACAAAATAAATTATTCTTATTCTTATAATGAGCCCGATGAGTTATAATAAAAAATTGTCTTTAACCTTTCGACGACCGAGGACATGAATTCATGTCCTACAAAAAAGTCCCCTTGTTTACCGACGACATGAATTCATGTCCAGATTCCGTCCTTCAATCTATGACGTTTTTTACACTGGCCTAGTACATTTTATCAATTATTTCAAATGGCATTGCATTTTTACGAATCATAGACAGCTATGAAACCTTCTTCTGATCCAATTTGATGTCAAATTAAAAAGTAAAAGGACATTTCATTTCAATGCGCGCGAAACTGTGAATTTTAGCAAATGTTTGCTATTGAAAAGGGGGAACTATTATAATGGATACATGCATATTTTTAGTTTTAATTGGAAAACCCATATTATACAGAATATAAAAATACAAAAATAAACAAAAAAATATTTTATTTTTTATTATAATACGCTACAATTGTCGATAGAACTGGTATTCTAAGATCCGTTCAAAACAGAGAGCTATACAAAACTAAATATACACTCAAATGTTATTATTATATTTTTTTAATATTGGCTATATAAGTGGATTTCAAGAAATTATAACTCGAACTCTTGAAAACATAAACAAAGACCTCTCAGAGCGATAACATTCAATGTCTAGTAGCGCGCGCGCGATGATGTCGTACGGCGCGGTCGTATAGCCAAATTGACGTTTTAGAGGGCGCGGTACTTGAAAGGTTAAGCAAAAACGCGGTTAACATTTTATCATATACTTATCAAGTTCTCTGAAGCATTATTTAAGGACTTCTATAGACGGATTATACTATACTACTAGAATCCAACAGATACAAAACTATAAAAAAATCTCTTCCATCTTTACTGAGCATAACTAGACGCGAGTTCGCAACTAAAGAATTTAGATGTTTCAATTTGTTTCAAAAAAATCTCCAGAGACAGGCATTCCGAGTGCCAACACTGGGGAAACTGACCAAAAGAATATTTTTTGTAAAATACATTGCCGAGACTTAGAAGCTCATAACGATTTCACTGTCAAAAGTTAGAATTTAGGGCCCTTTTGGAAGGTCTTAACGTCTTAATTGAAGAACTTAAGGGCTTTTGTACACATACCGTAGAAAATCAAGCCACATTTGCTGCAAAAATCTACGATTGGCCAAAAGGTATTTATTATGAAGAGTAAATCAAGGATTTTCTAAATAAATCCAATAAACCAGCTTGCATAGGTCACCAGTTGTCATAATTAAGCTTATCAGTAGTTAAAGTGGCGTTAATTTCAGAGCTCTACTCTACTTTTGAAGTTACTTAAAGGTATTGGTTACCGCTGGACAAGAATTGAAGGGTTTCGTGCATTGTAAAAATAATAAGATAGCTTATTAAAAATGTAAGGTAACTCTCAAAGCGTATGTGTGGCGCTTATAGCGTAAATTGTCCTGCCAATCTTAATAAGGCCACCAAAGGTACAAAAGCATCCTTTACACAGGTCACCACTTTGATGGGTGGCCACGTGTCTTACTTTAAAGTACTACCGTGCTTCGGGGTGTACAATAAACTGCCAGTCCCAGTCTATGTCTCCGGGCAAGGCTTAGGCTATATCGGAGGCTTTCGGATAGTCTGAAAACTCCGACACCAGAGTTGGCCTCACACAAAACATACACACACACACACACACACACACACCTATGAGATACTACAGTTTAGGATCAAAACTGCACGCTACCTTCCCTCCCAAACACCCCACCGAATACAATCCTTCAGCCACATATCAAGCACATTCAGACACAATAGTCCATCTAATGAATTGCACCATCGTGATGCCTACCAAATCTGTTGTGATTTAAACGCCAACAGAATTTATTATAAGCCAGACATAGTGACTGATATATATTTCGCGTTTCAATTAGAACACCCGGCATTTGGAACGGATTTTGAAGAGACCCAATTTGTTGTGTTCGGTATTAAATCCATCGCGTTTGGGACATTATATGAACATACGAAATTAATAAAACTAAGGCACAATAGGGCTTATTTCCATAAATACAAAGTGATGGGACATGCCTCATCGAACGAAACGCAACAGATTAGATACTGTTACTGTACGTCGATTTTCTCTCACAGGGTAGTACCTACTTATCCGGTCGAGCCGGCTCATTCATGCTGAAATCAGCTAGGCTTTATTACCATTAAATATATGGATGTTTGTAACTCTTTCACGCAAAAACAAATAAACGGATTTTAATGAAATTATGTAGCAACCTAGCTTATACATTAGCAGATATGCAACGCTACGAGGTTGAAAGCCAGGGCAAAACCAAAATGAAAGTCGATTCGCCTATGTAATATGACGACACTGGATATCATTGTGCTTTTAAATTCAAACCTGCTTTCAGTTGCGTGTTTATCACTGAGAAACGCATACTTGTCTGAGAAAAATAAACCGTAAGAACAATACCGCATATCAAACATATTTTACATAGAATAACTTATATTTTCTCACAAATCTAAAATAGGTGTAATGTATTGACTTTTATTATTGGTTATGTTTTTCTTGCTATAGGATTTTTTATTTAATCAAATGCTATTGCCAATAGTTCTCGCAAGTATTGCTTTTGACATCAAACAGCCTTTTGCAGTTTGCTAGACCTATGTCCGCGATAGCATAGTGGAAATACCACGAAACTGCCATGCAAAAGGTACTGGGTTCAAATCCACAGCACGCACCACTGACATTTCGGCGTTATGTGCGCATGGAATTGGGTGCGCAAATAACTCCGAAGTCGAGTCGGTCCCGTCTGTCATGACAGTATTAACCCTTGAGTTGCGATCAAACTAAAGGCAAAGTGCCACAAGTGCAAAAGGCCACGTTGCTGCAAATTTTCATTGGCATAGGTTACCGGAAAAAAATTAATTATGACACCTTAATATAATTATATCACATAAATTGCATATCATTGTGTTGGTTATAAAATCAGCTATGATAATCATAACATAAATTAATACTAAATACTCACCTTTCCGGCAAAACAAGCTTACAAACTTAGAAGTTTGTTATTTTTCACTGGTTCGCACAAACATTTCATCACATATTAATGAATTTCATTACTTGTTTGGTTCATAAACACAAAAACATTATCACATATACCTTTAGATTTTCACACAATACATTATTTATTTGTAACAAATGAATCTAACGAAACTAAAAAAATTATAATCCGAACGCGTAACAAAAAGTTCGCCGTGCCGGGCCGCCATGTTACTGTAGCGAACACTGTGGCTGTGAATTATTAACATTTGAAACACGATAACAGTGAAAACGTACAACAATACTAGTATTTAATTGCTAAAATATGTTTTCAGATAAATAATCTGGGTACTTTTATGTCTTTCATAACTATTAAAAGAGTATTTATCATAAAACTATTACGAAAATAGCAAGTTTCAAGAGTAGAAATAGCCCTTCTTAAAAGTTTTTGCCTTTTATCACTGTATTTCTTGTCTTTGTCACGAATAATGTAACTTCACAATTAATATTTATTTATTTCTGAGTAAATCTATATAAGTATCTTTATAAAATATTCACCGGTTTCTTCCACAAGACAACTTTTATTATAAAGATCGCGGAACAAAACACAACAATGGCGGACGCTTTCGCAACTGAGACACAGATAATTATATTTCAATATTTTTTGGCACGTTTCGTTTTCCTCACCCTTCTAAAACGATTTAGTTGCATAGAATATGAACTATTCTAATAGTTACTACTTTAGTTTTTTGGTTTAAGTAAAACAAAACGTAAAAAATCCGCGACCAATAGGACGACTTTTTTAGAGCACGACCATGCGTGCTGTAAACACATGGGACCACTTGAATTAGAGCACGACCGTGCGTGCTGTAATCACGTGGAGGGTTAACAGTCAGCTTTGACAATGGTTATGGGGCGGTAGTACCTCTGAACAAACGGACACTAATCTAAACCATAGAATATTGCTATCCCTTTGTATTGCGAAGGCTAACCTCTAGGGTACAAGCAGTCGATCTGTGGAAAAGCTAATATTCAGTAAAATCCAGTTAGACTAGTAAGTAGACCCACGGTTGCAACTGAGATAACGCTAGGACTATGATGACGTCAATGTAGATCATTATTTTTTCAATAAAAAAATACCTTTGCACCTCTTTATAACTTTGCAAAGATAAAGGTTGGACTCTGCCCTATATTTTTATTTATTTTAGTATAGTCTCACGCCTGTATCCCCGAAGGGGAAGGCAGAGGTGTAAATATTACACCCATATTTCGCCATAACTTTTTAGGTCCCACGTAATAGGGGGCGAGCCTATTGCCATTACCGGGCACATCACCAGACTTCGGGCTGCTACTGAGTATTCGGAAAAACTGAGGTAACAAAAAAAATCCCCTACACAAATAAAAACTCTTAAAAAGGCGAAACGAAGTTCGCTGGGTCAGCTAGATTTCCCATCCACCATCTTGAATCACGAAATAGATGTTGTATTTGGATTCCCCATCCCTTTAAACATCGGAGACGATACCCATATTGTTTTTTTTTAAATTTTCCCATCCGCCATCTTTGATCACGAAATAGATGGTGTTTTTGAATACCCCGTTCCTTAAAATATCGGAGACGACACCCATATCGACTTTTACCCATTTCCATACCCATTTCGATTCCCCACCCCTTAAAATATCGAAGGCGATAGCCATATTGATTTTTAAAATTTTCTCATCCGCCATCTTTGATTTCCTGTTCGCCATCTTGGATCACTAAATAAATTTCATATTATTAATCAGCGTCCCGAAAATCTTGAAAACGATACCCATATAGATTGTATCCTATTCGTTTAGCCTTTTTTTGCCTTTTACCCAACCCTCCCCCTTCTCGTTTGACCATTTTATTATTTTTGTCTGGTCCCTAAAAGTTGTGGCTTAATTTTATAATAGCCGAATAATTGGGCTATCATAGGCAATAACAATTTTTAAAATCCGACTGCTAGTTCCTGAGATTAGCTGACATTATCTTTTAGCCTTTTTAGCCTTTTGCCCGGCCCCAAAGGATCGAAGAGTTATGTTATACAGCCTATAGCCTTCCGGAATAACTGGGCTATCGTATACAAAAATAATTTTTCAGATCCGACCGGTAGTTTCTGAGATTAGCGCATTCAAACAAACACACCAACAAATTCTGCCGCTTTATTATATTAGTAAAGATAAAGATATTTTTTTTTTATATTTGATACAAATCTCCTTTATTGGGCGAATACTTCCATAGTTGTCGTTTTAACTGTTTAAGAAATATAATAACTGCAAAAAGTATTTACACATACAAACTACTTAGTAAAGACTGTGTTATCCGGTATCTGTGACGTTTCGCTAGATCGGTCAATATGGCGACTGTGATTTGTCTGTCAGAACCATTACAATTTAACAAAATACTCGACAATCCAAATTTTGCGGATATATGTTGTCGACTCGATATCTTTATTTTTTAATGTTTTATTATTCAGGTAAGGTTTCGATGTACTCCTTGACGAAATAATTATTAGGTATAAGATTTGACACTGCGATAGCAGCGCAGTCCGTCGGTTCCAATGTGAAACATTCCAAAATCCACAACTACTTACAAATTAAATTAATAATTTGCAATAAAATAAAATTGCGACTATAATTAAAGATCTAAGCTATCCTATCTCTCAAGTTGGACCAGACTGCTCACGGTGTGCCAATTTAATTTAAAATCGGTTAAGTAGTTTAGGAATCCATCGCGAACAAACATCGTGACAGGAGATTTATATATATTAAGATATATTAACGATGACATAAATGAAAAGAGTTGGAACACATTTTCAATTTTTATATGTGTACACGTATTAATTAGAAAAAATATACGTGTATGAATACACGTATATTTTTTCTAATTAATTTTAATCGATATCAATAAAAATCGATTATATTGACTTCAAACACGTACATTGGACATATCTTTTTTACTTTTGAAGTTTTCGGTGCGATATAGTGTGTCTCTGTCACACCTTAGTATTCGTTTTACTATCTCTGTCTTGAGTACAGGCGATGACAAAAGTATTTATAGTCCATTGAAAAGTTACATTTGGGGTTGCATTTATCAGACGACGCAATTTTATTTTATAGATGTGTGGGTATTCTATTGTAAAGCTTGATACAAATTTATGGGGACGTACCTCTGGTCCCTTGGCCGCCATCTTGGAAAGAGTGCAGATGCAGATAGTTTCTCTTGATTATCTGGTAAACTATTGGCTGCACAAAGAATATGTGGACGAGATTTTTGTGGCAAATTAAATTCTCTAAAACTTTAGTGATAAAACTTTTATCATAAATAACAATAATACAAATAATATAAAACACATATCTTTAAATAATGATCTATAGAGGTCCCATGGACTTACTCATAGGTGCATACCATGCGTGCCATGTTCCAAATAACTACTTATTTGGAATACAACACGGGCGCATTCTTAATTGCGGCTTATAAGATGTGTCTACCTAAAGAAAATCCGTTCGATCTATGTTTGTCAACGCAATTTTCAAAAAAAAATACTGCACAATTCAGGTATGTTTCTTTTGTTTTCGATTGTTCAATAGGCTTATGGATAACCGTCTAAAATATTTTTGATATGACTGGAATCAATGCTATAGGTCTGTAACGAGTCATACTATGTTTATCATGTTTCTTAAAGAGCCGTTTTATTATGGTCCTTTTTAATTCCGTGGGAACTATGCACCCTGCAATATACCTACCGAAAATTAAGTGGTTCATTGGATTTGATATTTTAGTAGACACGGTTTTCAGTATCCTAGTTGATACACCATCGAAACATACAAAACCATTAACGGAAATAGATAATTTTGACCAAGGTGTAATAAAAAGGTGTATACACAATTTTCACAAAACTGAAAAGAAGATGCCGACCATTAACAAATTACTAGTGAAACTCAAATCCGATATAAATTTTCAGGGTGCTAAAACGAGCTTACAAACCATAGTGAAAAACTTGGGTTTCAAGTGGCGAAAGACCGAAACCAATAGAATGGCCCTTATAGAGAAGTCCGATATTCACCTAAAAAGGCTTTTGTACTTGCAATATATAAAAAAAATCAGGCATGAAGGTTGGCCAATCATTTTCACTGATGAGTCGTATGTCCATTCGTCGCATACAAAGGGTAAAGCGTGGTCAGATGGTTAAGCTCAAGGCCTAAAACGCCCCATATCAAAAGGTCAGCGGATAGATAACCGCTTGACTGCTAGCGCCAATTCGCCGAATTCGCTCGACCGCTCACGTTCTAAACAAAATGTCGACCCGCCGCTCGCCAGATGGGCGCGCTAACATATACATTTATTGTTGATAAGTCGGTAACATGAGTAAGTTGAAGTGATGTTTTTCTTCAACCTTATGAATGACTCGTTCAAGTCCTATGAATTCTTTGTTGATGTTTAGTTTCTAATTTATTATACTTAGCAGCGAACATTGACTATCGTTGAAAAAAACACTTTGTGTATTTTAAACAGGATTATTTTAAAAAGTAAATCGATGACATACATAGTTTATGAGTTTTTACTGTAGAGGGATTCTATCTACATCGAATTAAATAAAAAAAAACATGTATCATAGTATAAAAATATTTAATTACACGCATACGATTAGCACGTAATCACGGAGCGCGCGAAACAAAGAGTGGCATTTGACATTATTTTTCGTTCCGGGTTAACGATTTTAAGACTCGTTTCGAATTTTTAGCATGAACAAATGTTCAATGATTTGAATAGAACAGAGAAAAAGGATTTAAACCATTACGTAATAGAAAAAACAGTAAATTCAGACCGAATATAGCGCTGTAACCAAAAAGGGAAAATAGTCACTTGTGCGCGGTCTACGGAATTTCGAAAAAGGGAGAATAGTCACTTGTGCGCGGTCAAGCGGTTATAGTATACGATGCGTCAGAAGTAGGGTTTGTTCCGAATGCCTTGTTAATGTTTAAGTCAGGTAGCAAAACAGGAGATTATCATGATGACATGAATTTTAATAATTATGAGAAATGGTTACGGACGCAGCTGATACCAAATTTGAGCCCTAACTCGGTGGTGGTTATCAAAAATGCTCCGTACCATAATAAATTAAGCAATTCGGCCCCTACATCTAATGACAAGAAAGCGATAATGGAATCGTGGTTAGTAGATAAAGGCATACCCTTTGAAAAGGACATGCGCAAAGCACAATTGTACGATCTCATAAAAAAGAACAAAGAAGTAGATAAATGCTTCGTAATAGACGAATTGTTTAAAAAATACAATCACGATGTCCTTCGCTGACCCCCATATCACCCTAACTTGAACCCCATCGAGATGGCGTGGGCTGCTATTAAAGGACACGTAGCCGCTAAAAATGTGGACTGGAACATAACCAGTACAATGGAGCTCGTCCGGGAAAAAGTGAATATGATGGGGCAAAAGGAGTGGAGTGCATTATACAGAAAAATAATAGACGTCGAAAACGAGTATATGAATAGTGACTACTGCACCTTTGACGAAATGACGGAAAGGTTTATCATTAATACAGGTTCAGATTCGGAAACTGAGTCTGAAAGTGAGAGTGACGAGTACGATACTGAACCTGTACCAGGCACATCACATATGAGTCCGCAAAATTTTTATTAATATATATGTACATTCAGTCAAAAAAAGTATAATATAATTAAAGATCTAAGCTATCCTATCTCTCAAGTTGGACCAGACTGCTCACGGTGTGCCAATTTAATTTAAAATCGGTTAAGTAGTTTAGGAATCCATCGCGAACAAACATCGTGACAGGAGATTTATATATATTAAGATATATTAACGATGACATAAATGAAAAGAGTTGGAACACATTTTCAATTTTTATATGTGTTCACGTATTAATTAGAAAAAATATACGTGTATGAATACACGTATATTTTTTCTAATTAATTTTAATCGATATCAATAAAAATCGATTATATTGACTTCAAACACGTACATTGGACATATCTTTTTTACTTTTGAAGTTTTCGGTGCGATATAGTGTGTCTCTGTCACACCTTAGTATTCGTTTTACTATCTCTGTCTTGAGTACAGGCGATGACAAAAGTATTTATAGTCCATTGAAAAGTTACATTTGGGGTTGCATTTATCAGACGACGCAATTTTATTTTATAGATGTGTGGGTATTCTATTGTAAAGCTTGATACAAATTTATGGGGACGTACCTCTGGTCCCTTGGCCGCCATCTTGGAAAGAGTGCAGATGCAGATAGTTTCTCTTGATTATCTGGTAAACTATTGGCTGCACAAAGAATATGTGGACGAGATTTTTGTGGCAAATTAAATTCTCTAAAACTTTAGTGATAAAACTTTTATCATAAATAACAATAATACAAATAATATAAAACACATATCTTTAAATAATGATCTATAGAGGTCCCATGGACTTACTCATAGGTGCATACCATGCGTGCCATGTTCCAAATAACTACTTATTTGGAATACAACACGGGCGCATTCTTAATTGCGGCTTATAAGATGTGTCTACCTAAAGAAAATCCGTTCGATCTATGTTTGTCAACGCAATTTTCAAAAAAAAATACTGCACAATTCAGGTATGTTTCTTTTGTTTTCGATTGTTCAATAGGCTTATGGATAACCGTCTAAAATATTTTTGATATGACTGGAATCAATGCTATAGGTCTGTAACGAGTCATACTATGTTTATCATGTTTCTTAAAGAGCCGTTTTATTATGGTCCTTTTTAATTCCGTGGGAACTATGCACCCTGCAATATACCTACCGAAAATTAAGTGGTTCATTGGATTTGATATTTTAGTAGACACGGTTTTCAGTATCCTAGTTGATACACCATCGAAACATACAAAACCATTAACGGAAATAGATAATTTTGACCAAGGTGTAATAAAAAGGTGTATACACAATTTTCACAAAACTGAAAAGAAGATGCCGACCATTAACAAATTACTAGTGAAACTCAAATCCGATATAAATTTTCAGGGTGCTAAAACGAGCTTACAAACCATAGTGAAAAACTTGGGTTTCAAGTGGCGAAAGACCGAAACCAATAGAATGGCCCTTATAGAGAAGTCCGATATTCACCTAAAAAGGCTTTTGTACTTGCAATATATAAAAAAAATCAGGCATGAAGGTTGGCCAATCATTTTCACTGATGAGTCGTATGTCCATTCGTCGCATACAAAGGGTAAAGCGTGGTCAGATGGTTAAGCTCAAGGCCTAAAACGCCCCATATCAAAAGGTCAGCGGATAGATAACCGCTTGACTGCTAGCGCCAATTCGCCGAATTCGCTCGACCGCTCACGTTCTAAACAAAATGTCGACCCGCCGCTCGCCAGATGGGCGCGCTAACATATACATTTATTGTTGATAAGTCGGTAACATGAGTAAGTTGAAGTGATGTTTTTCTTCAACCTTATGAATGACTCGTTCAAGTCCTATGAATTCTTTGTTGATGTTTAGTTTCTAATTTATTATACTTAGCAGCGAACATTGACTATCGTTGAAAAAAACACTTTGTGTATTTTAAACAGGATTATTTTAAAAAGTAAATCGATGACATACTTAGTTTATGAGTTTTTACTGTAGAGGGATTCTATCTACATCGAATTAAATAAAAAAAAACATGTATCATAGTATAAAAATATTTAATTACACGCATACGATTAGCACGTAATCACGGAGCGCGCGAAACAAAGAGTGGCATTTGACATTATTTTTCGTTCCGGGTTAACGATTTTAAGACTCGTTTCGAATTTTTAGCATGAACAAATGTTCAATGATTTGAATAGAACAGAGAAAAAGGATTTAAACCATTACGTAATAGAAACAACAGTAAATTCAGACCGAATATAGCGCTGTAACCAAAAAGGGAAAATAGTCACTTGTGCGCGGTCTACGGAATTTCGAAAAAGGGAGAATAGTCACTTGTGCGCGGTCAAGCGGTTATAGTATACGATGCGTCAGAAGTAGGGTTTGTTCCGAATGCCTTGTTAATGTTTAAGTCAGGTAGCAAAACAGGAGATTATCATGATGACATGAATTTTAATAATTATGAGAAATGGTTACGGACGCAGCTGATACCAAATTTGAGCCCTAACTCGGTGGTGGTTATCAAAAATGCTCCGTACCATAATAAATTAAGCAATTCGGCCCCTACATCTAATGACAAGAAAGCGATAATGGAATCGTGGTTAGTAGATAAAGGCATACCCTTTGAAAAGGACATGCGCAAGGCACAATTGTACGATCTCATAAAAAAGAACAAAGAAGTAGATAAATGCTTCGTAATAGACGAATTGTTTAAAAAATACAATCACGATGTCCTTCGCTGACCCCCATATCACCCTGACTTGAACCCCATCGAGATGGCGTGGGCTGCTATTAAAGGACACGTAGCCGCTAAAAATGTGGACTGGAACATAACCAGTACAATGGAGCTCGTCCGGGAAAAAGTGAATATGATGGGGCAAAAGGAGTGGAGTGCATTATACAGAAAAATAATAGACGTCGAAAACGAGTATATGAATAGTGACAACTGTACCTTTGACGAAATGACGGAAAGGTTTATCATTAATACAGGTTCAGATTCGGAAACCGAGTCTGAAAGTGAGAGTGACGAGTACGATACTGAACCTGTACCAGGCACATCACATATGAGTCCGCAAAATTTTTATTAATATATATGTACATTCAGTCAAAAAAAGTATAATAGAATTTCATAATGGACAAAAACATCGAACAAAGAGATTTTCCTAAATTTTGCATCGCCAATGAAATTTCATGTTCAGAGTCAATGAAAATGATACAGAAGGCTTACGGTGAATTGACTTTATTAAAAACGTGTGCTTATGAGTAGTGCAGAGCGTTCAAAAGCGGTCGAGATGTGATGGAAGGTTTGCCTCGCTCTAGTAGGCCATCAACGTCTGCAACTGGAGTTAATATCGCAAAAGTGAAGGAAACAGTGTCTGAAAATCGTCATTTAACTTTGAGAGAGATGGCCACCGAACTTTCTGTATCTCACGAGTCGCTCACGAGTCTATCCGTACCATTTTAACTAACCATTTGGGTATGAAACATGTTGCCGCTCGGCTAGTCCCAAAAGAATTTTGCACCACGATAAGGCGCCCTTGCACAAGACCATCATTGTGAACGAATTTTCGACTAAACACTCAACAAATACCATCGAGCAACCACCAAATTGTGGAAAGGAAATTGTGTATGTTCTGGTTAAAATATCTGTCACTATTGCCAGGTGAGGTTCATTCATCGTAAAATAATAGGACTTGTATATGATTTATATAAAGTCTGGCAATAACAGTTTTGTACACGAACAAACATGCGCGGTAATTCGCAAAGGCTAGCTTCAGACTCGCCATCGATAAACGGCCGTACTGTACTAAATTATGAATCATTATTAAATCCGCGTTTACGAAATATTATAAAAAAGAAAAACTTAGATCAACAACTTCCGAATGCATACATTGCCAACACAAATAAAAAGTCGATTTCAGTCTTTGGTTGAGCAATTTATTCATTATTCGATTGTTTTTAGGTGATATCGATTTTAGGTATAATTGAATTGTGATAGCAATGCTTGCAGTGTGACATTTGATAACTTGAGCAACTGTCAAAAGTTTCAAATGTCAACCCCACGCAACGTCGCTACGCATCGTTCGTGTCTGTTTGTGTTATTATTTTGTTTTTATCCGTTGAGTTGAGGTTTGTTCCTCTGGGTCGAAACTACGTTTCTTTTAACTTGTAACATCATTCACTTATTGCAATTGTTATAAACAATTAGAAATCAAGGATGAATTCCTTCCTTTGCAATATTTATGGCGGATTTTTAACAATATGGTAATGAGAAAATCTCAGAACTGCGGATTCGAGAACAAAAACGCTTCATGCCTACGGTAATATTAAACAATAAGCTGGCTAAAAATGTCCATTTCATGAAAAAACAAACGGTACAGGCTTCCATACAAAAATCGGCATTCTCCATTTTGTGTGACAACGTTTCATTTGGTAGAATTATTGTTAAGTTGATTATTGTAATGACAAAAAACGTTTGGGGCGCAAAATCTTTTGTCAAATTATTAGGCCAGACAACTTTTAGACGAATAACGTTTCGTCTGTTCAGGTGATGTTTCGGGAAGTTCAGGTGAAATCGAAAGGAATCGAAAAATAACCTAACGGTTAGGTTAGGTTAGTATGCTGATAAACAATGCACGTCAACTGAAACAATGGCTGGTTAGGTTAGGTTAGAACTGCGACCACAACGCACGAGCCAGGCGAGCGAAGCGAGCGTGCCGGCGAAGTGTCAGAACCAAATCGCTTTTATTTCACTACACAGAGCATTTAAATATGTTACATCGGTTAGGTTAGAACTGCGACAATAAAGGAAGACCAAACGTAAAGTTGGCAACTGTGAGGTTGGGAAATAAAAACAAATTTATATCACAAGTTGGCAAATGATTATTCTGCGAAATAAAATTCTGCGAAACGTTAGTTGGCAAGTGATAATCGGCTGAACAATTTTCGGCGATAAGGCAGAGATGCGAAAAATATCTATATGCATTTAGAAAGCTATATCATTTGGTAAGGTACAAGTAACACATACCTAAGTTGAGCTGTGTAAGAAATCATTGCTTTATCGTATACGTACCATGTAAAACGTAGCACATTTCTTTATACCACTTTGAAAGATATAAATCTGTTTGAAAGTCTTCCTGATGTATTATTACAGTCGATATTTTCACAAACTAACAAAAAAATGCTTTCTAGCGTTTAACACATCTATACTAATATATTAAATGCGAAAGTTTGTCTGTTACACTTACTTGACTAAACGCAGCAGGTCAGATTTTGATAAAAATTGGAATGGAGGTAGATAATAATCAAGAATCAAACATAGGTAGTTTTTGTAGTCAATCCCCATGCGACTAACAGTTTCTATGGAATTGAGCACGCACACTTTGGTTATAAGGGTTTAAAATATAATTTTCTATCTACTACGTGGACGAAGCCGCTGGCAAAAGCGGATCGTCTTATAATATTAAGTTTAGTCAGTAATCAAATTATACTATTGCCAAGGATTTTCGAAATCAAACTAAAAGCCAAACAAAAACTAATAGACTAAGTAGATACGGTTATAAATCATGTCTAGAATTAGTTTTATACAAGAATTATCTTTTTATTTTCTCAATTTGTAAATTCAAAGTTATGAAGATATCCCAAAAATAATGATAGTTGGATTATCAGATCATATTGCACCTGCTGGAATATTATTTTTTTAGTCATCATTATTTATTAGTATTTCATATTAAAATTTTTGTGGGTGAAAGTTGTCTTTCTACGGATACTCTATAATAAATAAAATAATAATAATAATAATAATAAATCATTTTATTTCGCGTGGCATAGACGCATAGATAAATACCTTACAGTCTAACATACATACAGTGGTTGTTAGTATAAATATACTTATAAACTATGTTAGTATTGCTTCACTTGCACGTTGTTGTTGTGCGTTCGTGTGGCACTTGTCCGCGGAAGCGACGGAATACGACACCCTTCGGCCAAAAGTCCTCCTTCATAATAACATGCAGATAGCACGTCGGGACCCGCACCACAAACGCCTTAAAGTTGACGTTGCGTCGCGACTCCAACAGCTGCACTCTCGGCATGTACTTCGACTTCTGGCGCACGTACTCCGCGATGTCCTCCGCCTTAGTGGTGTAGTGCAGGCGAGAGACATAGACGGGTGTGTTCGGTGCGGCAGCGCGTAGATTTGCACCAGACTCCACAGGAGCCGTACCGCAGCAGTTCTTGTTGGTTTTCTGACGACGCTTCCTCCTCTGCACCGTCATAAAACCATCATCTGCGTCCTCGTCGCGGTTCCTTGCCGTCTCCGGCATGGACTTCAGCGTGGAAGCAACGGGGGTGCTCGCAGTTACCTGCTGAGCCTCTTTTCGCTTAGGTCGCGCGGCGATACATGGAGGCGCCGCGGAGCCGGGGGCAGGGCTGCAGGGCGCTTGTGTAGCGCACTCAGCAGTCACAACATTCCGCGGCGACAAAACTGCTGGCGCGAAACTTGCAACCGATGTGTTGACGCATGCACCTCGGCGCGTGTTGATGTTACTACGCGCCGGTGACTCAGTTAAATTGACAACCTTGTGTAGGTCGTCCACCTCCGTCCGCAAGAGTGCAACGGTGTCTTGGGATGCCTGTAGCTTCTTATGCACATCCGCTAAACTTGCCTTCAGAAACACAATGTCCTTCAAAAGGCTTGTGACATCGACGTGGTCGAAAGTGACGGGAGGCAACTTGTTCAAGTCCCTCGCCACAAACGTCGGCACGTCGTCAGGATCGGTCTCCTTCAGCAGCGTGATAATATCCTGCAAACTTTTCTTTGTCCCGTCACGTTGGCAGCCTCTATGTCCTCCTCGCTGAAGTTGCTGGAACAGATCTGGATAGCCGACACCTCGTCCATGACATCCAGCTTCCGCTGCAGGAACGCCAGCAACTCGTTCGCTACAAGTTTGTCACTCATGGTGATAAAAAATTGCGAGCGTCGGCTTGCGCCGCGCTAAACAATAAAATTAATTATATTGCGCGTTACACGTCCGCCTTAGAGCGCGGTCGGCGAATAATTGGCACGATGTTCTTTAACCCCCCAGGTGATTACAGCACGCACGGTCGTGCTCTATTTTTGGTGGTCCGAAGTGTTTGAGGCACATGTTTAAAAATCGTTCTATTGGCGCGGTTTTTAAATAAATGACATTGTAAAATAATAACATACGTATCTTACGGACAATCTACCAAAAGATGTTTACGTTATTTCAGATTGAAGATTACCAAAATCGATTCGAATTATTTCTTATTGAAGTTTATTGCATAATACAAATAGTTGACGCATTCACAAATTTTCTTGGTGATAGAAAAGAAAATCTTCAGATCTTCCTTATGACTCAAGAAGTCAAATCTACTACATGGAGGCGCCTAATGGGACTTGCTGGAGGTAAAGTAGCACAAATTAGAAGATTCTTTATCCAAAATAGTTAAACACGCTAGTAGTGAGGCAGGAATAGCTTAGTAGACTGCTGTGCAGAGTTTGAATCTACGGCGCCCAGCACTGACTTTTCGGTAAGCTCCTGCTTGCCCCGAGCCTCAGAAAGCACGTTAAGCCGTCGGTCCTGGCTCTCATGAAGATCTGAGATCACGATGAAAGATGACTGTCAACTAACAGTCATTATAGAGACTTCGCTGAATAAACAGACACTAGTCTAAACCATCGAATATCGCTCTCCCTTTGGGTTGCGGAGATCACACATATAGTCCCTTTGTGGAAAAGACACGAAACTGGGTGACTAACTCTAGGTGTATAAGTTAGACACGCTACTAGATTGATGATTTTGTCGACTTGTAATTCCTCCTAAACAAAACAAATATATTCCGTGATCATACAATGGAAACGCGTCCGAACGCCTGCTTGCATCAGGAAATTGTATCCGATGGTATCTGTTAAGTGAAAAGTGAACTGTGCACTTCTTATTGTTCACGCGCGTGATACTATTAGTTTTGTATGTGATTTGGATAAACTTGGATTCTGCTGCTGCTGTTGAGGCAAGGCGATTGACACTATGATACAGAATGGTATGTGGTAGCGCCATCTATCTTTTCCATTGCTAGTTAATTATGTTAACACTTAGCTAATAAATTCCTTTGCATACCGCAGTGTCAAAAGAGCGATTTTTTGTCCCTTTTATCCCATTCCCTCCCAAAGGCACGCCTCGCTCTAATTGGTCGCAGGATTCAATGACGCTGCGACGAAGTCGAAAATCAACCGTACCGCTGACCGGCTGCGTCCTGGTGCAGCTCCGCGCATCGACGAATACATGCAGCACCGCAATATTTTACCGCTATTTTATACTATAAACGAGAACTAAACCGCCCGCGGGTGTAGTGGAGTGATCCGTGCAGCTTCGGGCTGGATCCAGGTGTAGTGATCAGCTTGTGGCCCGACTCTCGGAAGACGCCGACAAGCCACCATTTTATCAAGGTAAGGCGTGCTCTGCTCCCATACCTCCGCCTCCTATTCCTCTCTATAACCCACTCTACTGGGCAATTTACCAGCCATTCTTAATACAGTCCACTATATTAATAATTTTTCCATATCACCAAATTGCCTAGTACATACTTTCGGTGCAACGTCGAACCATTTTTGGTCCGTACGAAGCCGGATTCATTTTCGTTTATACGTAACCTCTCGTTTATATCGCGTAGGTATCTTCTAGACGTACTTACCTAGGTAGTTATAGCACCTAGCTATACTCCTAGTCCATTTACATATCCATTACGTGGTTACTTTCGCACGCTTCCGTAGGTAATATACTTTTATGTAGCTACCTACTAATCTGATATATCTGCCCAATTATTATTACTGGAACTATCATAGTTGTCTTGTAAATTCCATATTTCAAGCATCTTTTAATTCCACCGCCTTAAAGTTGTTGCCTACTTACGGATAACTACCGCATAAACACCTACTTAGGTAAAATAATAGGTACTTTAAGTATTCTTATTTTGATTCGGTCTCATTAGCTTATACATACGTAAACATGGTGCAATAAAAGAAGTCATGCATGTCGAAAGAAAAAGAGCTGACAATCTTGGAAGCTAAACGTAATATTTTATTTGAGCGTATTCAAAACATTTACGAGCGCTCAAAAACTGTCGCTACTTCCGATATTAATAGGGAATCATTTCTTAGTTATTGTATGACAGTAGATAGTATTCGAACAGATTTTCATAAGTTGTTAGACGATTATAACGCAAGATTTCTTTCTATTAATCCTGATGAACAGCCGAATTATCAGGCGTAAACCTCATTCGAAGATCTTTATTGTATCATCAAGCGCATACAATCACAATTGGAGGGTAGATGTTCCGCGCAGCCCGTTCCTGCCTCACCGGCGCGCCGGTGGCGGTTAGAGCGCCGAGATTACCGCCAATTGAGCTTATGTCGTTTGATGGAGATATACGAAATTGGCCGTTATTCTATGCGAGTTTTAAGTCTACAGTGCACGATAATAGTTCTCTGACAGATGCTGACAGGTTGTACTATTTAATAGGTAAGCTGTCACCGAAGGCCAAGTCCGTATTCGCAGGTGTCACACCCAGTGCTGAGAACTAACAGGTCATATTCCAGTCACTAATTGATAGGTATCAAGATACTCGTGTTCTAGCGTCTACTTACTTTGATCAAGCTTTAAATTTTAAACTGTCCGGTGCCGCGTCTGTTTCGAATTTCCAGCTGTTTTTAGACAACTTTGTTACCGCAGTTAGTTCCCTTAAAAACTTAAAATCAAAAGATCTTTTCGACTTTGTTTCTTCAACTCGCTTTCAAAAAGTTTGACACTGAAACAATTCGTGCTTTCGAGATGACGGAACGTAATCATAAAATACCTACACTAGATAGTTTTATTTCTTTTATCAAAGATCAGAGTCGAATATTTCATAATACGCAGTCTAGTTCATCTAGCTCGTCTAATAATAATAATAGCAAACAAAGATCGAATAAATCGCGAAATAGGAATAATAACTCGGTCCCTAATCCGCAATCTTACGTAGCATGCTTGGAATCTAATAATAATAATTCACAGAGGTGTCTGTGCAGTAATATAGTACACGACCATTTCTATAAATGTCCCGCTTTTAATAATTTAAATCCGACTGCTCGTTTCAAATGTGTAAAAGAAAACAAAGCTTGCGTTAATTGTTTAAGTATAAAAAATAAAACGAGTGATTGTTCTAGTAAGACGAAGTGTCGTTCATGTAATCAACGACATCACACATTATTACATTTTGATAAAAGTTATCCGTTGTCGGGCCCATCTGGTAACCTTGACCCGATTTCTAGCGCGCTGACGTCGCAGGTGTAGGCCGCCACGGTGGCTTCCCCCTCCGCGTCTCTGTGCGAAGTATCATTGTGTACGACGTCTATTGCGCTGGCGGCGCACACACGCGGACAACTCTCGCGCGCTTGTCATGCTCAGCGCAATGCTAAACCGCAGTGTCCGACGTCCAAAACGGTTCTATTAGCAACAGTGGAAGTTATCGTTTATGATATTAATAACAAACCGCACATAGTTCGTTGTTAACTCGATAGCGCCTCACAGAGTAACTTTATTACTTCTGATTGTTTCAAACGCCTCGGACTGTGGGATAACTTTAAAAATACTAAATTAGTAGTCAAGTCGATCGGGGGGTCAGAAAAACGTTGCAAGGGTTCCGTAGATATTAAAATACATTTGCGTTTTGATAGGAATATTAATTTTAACATTTCTTCGCTTATCGTGGAGCGTATTACGGACACATTGCCGAACGCTAATGTGGACGTATCACTACTCACACATCTCGAGACATTACCGCTAGCAGACGCGGAATTTGCGAATCCGGCAGACATTGATGTTTTGATCGGAGCTTCAATATTTCCGCACTTGTTACTACCTAAAGTTGTACGTAGTGAGCAACATAATTTACCGCCCGCTATTGAGACGGTATTTGGGTATGTGATTATGGGTACCGTACCTACGTTACATACTTCTCATTATATTACGTCTTGTTGTTGTTCAGTTTTTCAAGAAAATAATATTGATTCTCTTCTCAAGTGATTTTGGGAGTTCGAAGAGATTACCGCACCGCCCTCGATGAGCCGTAAGGATCTCGAGTGTGAACAACATTTCCGCGCTACCACTGTTCGTGACGACAGTGGCAGATACGTAGTTGCGTTGCCATTCTATGGTGATCCTTATTCGTTAGACAACTCGTACGCTGCTGCGCTTAGACGTTTTCATTGTTTAGAACGTAAACTTGATGCATCACTTAGGTTGCGCGGCGCCTATAATGACGTCATTCGTGACTACCCAAATAAAATTTTTTTGAGTGTAGTTGTAAACAACAAGGGCAATTCTCTTCCCTCATATTATATCCCGCATCACGGCGTAGTTCGCGAAGATAAAACCTCTACTAAACTTCGTGTGGTTTTAGATGCTAGTTGTAGGACTACATCGGGTCAGTCGATTAATGACATTTTGCATGCCGGCTCTAATCTACAGGGTTATTTATTTAACATCATAATAAAGTTTCGTCTTTTCCAAATCGCTCTGTCAGCCGATTGCCGCCAAATGTTTCTCAGTATCGGCGTTTGCGAATCTGACCGTAGATTTCAACGGATTTTTTATCGTTTTGACAATAAGGAACCTTTATCCGAGTATCAGTTCAATCGTGTTTGTTTTGGACTCAAGTCTAGCCCATATTACGCGTTACGAGTTGTTCGCCAGTTGATCGCTGATGAAGGCGATCACTTTCCCGCCGCAGCAGCTGTTGCTACTTCCGCTTTATATATGGATGACATTGCCTGTAGTGTCATATTCGTTCCGCTAGCAATTTCGCTTTGTGAAGAGCTTATTCAGCTTTTCAAGCGAGGCCAGTTTGATCTTGTCAAATGGACAAGCAATTCTAAGGAGGTTCTCGCACGCATACCTGATTCTCATAAAGTTTCTCCGGACATTGAGTTTGAGAAGTCTGTACCGCATAAAGTTCTCGGTTTACGCTGGGACAAATCCTGTGATAGTTTTCGGTTTGACGTCTCACCGCCAGATGATAAGTGCACCAAACGCACTATGCTGTCCACAGTGGCTCGACTATTGGGTTTTGTGGCTCCCACAATTTTGTACGCCAAGCTCTTGATCAAAGAACTTTGGTTATCAAAGTATGAGTGGGATGAAACATCCCCTGACCATATTGTCGCCGCTTAGGGCCAGTTTTGTATTGAGCTTACTGCGCTCAATCAAATTACTATTCCGCGTCATCTTGGGTTGGTAGATGGATGTACCATCAACTTAATAGGTTTTTAGGAATTGTTAATTATCGCTTGTCCCGTGCCTCGGAGAGCACGTTAAGCCGTCGGTCCCAGTTGTCATGAAAATCTTTGACAGTCGTTACAGGGCGTCAGTACCTTCTAAATAAACTGACATTAGTCTAAACCATGGAATATCGCTATCCCTTCGGGTTGCGGAGGTCAGACAGGCAGTCGCTCTGTGGAAAAGCTAATATTCAGCCAAATCCGGTTAGACTAGTAAGCGGACCCCAGATTGAAACTGGAATAACGCTAAGAGAAAGAAGAAGATCAGTGGTAAGGCAGTGATTTTTAACATGAACTGTTTGAAATAGAATTAGTTTTTATTATAAGTCAAATCGATTAGATCGATTGAGTAACATTTTGTTTAGTCTATTGAAAATTTCTGACAATGGTCACACTGAACTGTCACTTCCGTCCTTCCGCTTGAAAAATTAACACGCCGTTTGCAAGCTCGCGTGCCTTGTACCTAAATTAAATTGATCTCTCTTTGAATTAATGCGAATTGAATCAACTTGTAATTAACTTAATACGTAATTGCCGCTTTTGACTTCCGGCAAGGTTTGTTGTAAATTGATGACATATTGAACTTTTGTGAAAAGTTTTGTGAACCGCTAACGTGCATCGTGGTCTGGAGAAGGACTTCGCCGAATTGTAAACTGGTATCCATTGATTCTCTTGTTATTTTGGCCAAAATTATAAGTTAATCTATAGGTCCACTTCAAGAACATCACCAAGAGCTATAAGGTAAAATTTTCATATAACTAAGATTATAAGTCATCGCTGTGCTACCACAGTGAAGGTGTTTAGATAAATTGTCTATCGTGGTCAGGTGGATGCATTACAGCTTCCACTGCAACTCTGTTCTCAACAGTTTCCCACCTGGCTGCGGTAACTCTAGACATAATTTTGGTGCAGAGCTGTAGTTGAAATTTAGCCGCTGTTGCATTACTGAGTATAAACTCAGATTGGTATGAGCTTGTATCTTATCACCTTGTAGACAGTATTGTAGTGTTTGTCAGGTCAGTTATTGTCTAAAATACATAATATTTAATTGTATAAGTTGACCTAGATAATTTGAAACACATTGTCACATAACCTCAATCAGTAATTGTTGATTTTTATTGTTGAAAAATCTAACTTAAATTTGTTGTTGCATTAATAAGTCAGTTTGTTTGGATACATAACAGCTGTATGTATCAATAAATTTAGTAAATTTAGTTTATTGCATATATTCATAAACATTATAACCAACTTGACCTTGCCACTTGGGCGGGTCACATTAATAAACTTTGTTTTGTTATAATATAGATAATATTGCTAGGTAACACATATTCTGTGCTTACTTCCTATTGTATATCTCAAATAACACAGCCAGTCTGTCTGTTGCAAATAATTAGTTAATTAATTTGAAGTTTCAACTTCTAATTTGTTATAAGTTATAACTTTTGATAACTTTGACTTTGTTTTGTGTCAATATATATTGAAACTATTAATTTTGTTGGACAGTAGATACCTGTCACTTGCCTGCACTTGCAGTAAGTAGGCTAATACTTTGTTGGTTTCAAAGAATTGAGAAAAATTAAGTTTTGATTGTTAATATTGTTTAACGCTTGTCCGAGCTCCTTTAAATTTTGGATTATGTCAGCTATCAAGGACTTGCGTGCGGCTGCTGGTGCCATTGCATCAGATTTGCGCTGGTTTGCCTCGGCCAGTGCCTTAGTGAACCGGCCTGATCGCCAGCAGGCCTTACTACAAAGGGACGAGCGGATTGACGATCGCCTGGCAAGTGTGGAACAGCAATTCCGCACTTTCAGCACTTGCTGTCTTGAAGTGTCAATCAATGATTTCACCGCTGACCAGCGAAATAAGGTCAGCGAAGACTATGCCCAGGTCTTAGACCTGTATGATGCTGTCTCCAATACTGCGAGACAACTAGTTGCCGATAGGGAAGGGCAACCCGGCCTGAAGCAGGAGCTTCCTAGGTCAGCACCGGGGCTGGTGAGTAGGCTCCCTACTTTGGACCTCTCCCATTTTGATGGCTGCCTAGGAAGCTACCTGGGCTTCGTTAATTTGTTCGACAGCCTAGTCAATGATAGGGCTGACCTTCGGCCTGCACAAAAGTTGGCCTATCTAATGTCGGTTCTGGATGGGGAGGCTAAGGGCCTCATCCAGCATCTGCCCGTGTCTGACGAGGCGTACCAGACGGCTCGGGACCTAATTACCCGTAGGTACCGTAATAAGCGTGGCCTCGCCGACACGCACATCGAGCAGATTTTGGGTTTGCCGACGCTCACCCGGGTCTCTGGGTTGCGCACCCAACTTTTGAACCCGCTTTTGGTGGCCATCAACGCACTTAAGTGCCTTGACCTGCCCGTGGACCAATGGTCCTATCTATTGGTGCACATTGTGCTGAAGAAGCTGCCTGCCGACCTGAGGTCGCGTTTTGAACAGCGCTTTGGTGGGGATAGCGCGACCCATTTGCCCCCCTTTGCTGACCTGGAGAGGTTCCTGGAGGATGAGTGCCGGGTCTTGGACAACTCCGGTGGTGATACGCCGGCTAAGACGCAGCCGCCCAAGGTCAAGGAGCAGGCTCGCGGTCACACCCGAGCCAATGTTGACCGGCGCCCTCCTCGCTTTGCGGTCACGCAGAGCCCAGTGGAGTGCTCCTACTGCAAGGTCACGGGGCACAGAACGGCCAGTTGTAGGGCATTCTTGGACCTACATGTCGCCTCTCGTAGGCTCATCGTGAATGCCCGCCGCCTTTGCTTCTCTTGTTTGGGGTCCCACTACCAGCGAGACTGCCCAAACTCTCGCCCCTGTCCTCACTGTGGAGGACAGCATTTGGACATTCTCTGCATGAATGCCAGAGAGGTTGGCCGCTTGTCCAACCAGCCGACGCCGCGCACGGGCGGGTGTTTTGAAGGTGGCAGCCGAGGCTCACCGGCGCGTAGCCGAGAGTCGCCTCGCTCAATTGATCGCCACTCACCCCGCTTGGAGAACCGTAGCGTGCGCACGCCTCCTCTCTCTCGCGCACCTGAATGTGCTGTTCAGCGTCACCAACACCATGACTGCTGCCCCAGGTATTCCCCTCCTTTGGCGGAGCGTCCCTGCCTTGACTCGCGCCCACCTCGTTTTGGGCGGGTGCGTCACTATGACCCCCCACAGATGGCGCGCGGATCGAGTCATCGCGCCTTTGAGGACTTCAAGCCGCACCCCCATTTTGATTTGCCTGGTCCTGGCCAACGGTCGCCGCCCAGGCAACAATAGGTCATTGACCCCTGCCCTATAACGCCAACCTCCCCCATTGAGACCGTTATCCTACCAACGGTTGCTGTTAGGGTCTGGGGACTGTTACGGGGTGGGTCAAGATTCGGTTTTAAAAAAAATATATTTTATGACACTGGAAAAATATTTATTATAATTTCTACAATCGAAATTGAAAATATAGGTATCAGCGACGACGTTCAAATCCACACTGACGCAATTAGTAATGGAAAACAACAGGATGGCGAAAATGCTGACTGAATGGAAAAATGTTACCTATACACATGTTGCACTAAACATGTTAATTAAGACATTTTATTTTATATATCTAACCATGTATTTTAAGATATAACAGCCCCCCGAATAAAATGGAGCATCTAGAGAAAAAGATGCGAAATTGAAATTGGATTTGAGCGTCGTTTCAGATTAACAAACATATGCTTAAAATTAATGTAACACAAAGTGTTATACAAACTAACTATTTTATTTTTGATAACTGTTTCATTTACTTTTGGACATTTACAGTACGATTACTTAATATACGTTTTAATTCTCTTTGTTTATGAAAATATTGCGTTTTAATGTTGTAGGTCTGGATGCTGATTGAACATCAAGCTCTTCGACCATAGAATATGATTTATCATTGATCACAGATAGCTCTATTGCTTGCTGAGGTTGACAATTCTTTGTTTTATTTTAGTTACACTGGTTGAATATCTGTATACAACAAGGAGCTTTTGAATTCTGACAAAAGTAATTACGAGTTTTGTAAAGTAGATATAAGAAAAATATAATGAAAAATATGTAACTTAAAGACATGTAATGAATTCCGTATTTCTCAAAATGATTAGAATATTCAATATTATTTAATTCTTTTTCAAAAGAGTTCAAATGCATACTAGCCTGTAATAAAGAGTCTAAGTTGTTTATATTATTTAACTTTAAATACGGCATACGGTTAAGTGACTTGTTAACTACATTCCTTAGACAAAAATCATCTTCCACAAGGTTAAAGTTCGAGACAATATGAGAACTTACATTCAGAACATCGTTTGATGATGACACAAATTGTAAAGTTTTATAAAATGCTTTACAGTTTTTTGGTAATGACAAAATTCCAGTACCAAATAAAGTTTTATCAAAATTATTACCATCGTTTTCACAAGATATATGACATTTACCAGGTTCAGACAAAACAAATATCCATCTATTATTACTGATTTTGTGAAACACTTCGATACTGCCTCTTAATAACTTAACCGCACAAGAACTAGGTAGCTTATTCACTGCATCCGTGATAAGAATCGTTTCACACACCGGATTCACTACACTTGAATACACATTTTCTAATTCACAAACGTAAAACTTATCATGAATCACTTTGCACTTATCTATACTGTGTAGCAATGAGTAGAACATATGATCAACTGTTATTGCAAGGTAAGGGTGACTTGGAGCGATAAGCGCAAAGGTATCCGGTTGCGCAATATCGTAAGGAACAGGTGTTGGAATGATATGATATAGGTTGTATGTTTGGGGTAGGACGAGCGGGATTTTAATCACAATTATTATCTTATTATTATGGAAGTAGGAGATAAGTTTAGATAAATCGATTATTTCGTGAATATTCTGTAGGGATAAAGATACAGGGAGTTCGTAATACCTTGGCATATTATTCTTATTCTGTTCGAGCTCATTATATAGTTGATAAGGGCTAAGTACAGTCGGATGCAAAATATTGACCTTACTAAATAAAATAGCATTGTTAACGTCTTCTATATCAAACGATAATGAAATAATTATACCTTCCAGACTATTTAATAGTGTATTTATATTAGATTTAATTTCTAACTTATCATTACTATTCGATATTTGTTGAAAGGCTTTATCAATAATTTCGAGGTTATTATTCAGTCGCTTTTCATTTTCGTGTAATTTGGATAAAGAACTATTAAATGTTGTAATTGTCGATTTTATAACATGGATGTTATCTCTCATAAGATGTGCTAAGTGTTTTTCGTCTAACTGTACTTGATCTATAGCATCTGAGAATTTAACTGCATCTTCGGAGTCCAACGTGCCAAAGAAAGTTTTCAAGAGCGATCCACCGGCGTCAATAAGACCTCGTTTGAATCGGTTTTTATTTACAAAGTACGAAACAGATGAATATTTTTTGACATTGTTGTCGTGTTGGCTCTGTAGTGCAGATAGCGCATTTAAGCAATCTACTTGAATTTTGGATGAACTGTGATCCTTACAAAATAAGTTAATTCTATTAAACAAAGATTCCACTAAATTTAAGTGCGATTGTATCTTACTAATATCTAAATAAGTTACTACATTCCAGTCGTCACTAGTGAATTTTACGTTAATTGTTCTATCGTAATATAAACCAGGACTGCTTGTTATCGGCGTGACGACTTGCTGACTTAGGCACGACGCTGCAAGGTGCCTGGAATAAAATCAAGTGATTGTGTCATCGGACGCCAACTTAATTTCGTCATAATGATGACGTACATGTTTACGGTTTATAAGTAGTGTCACTGTATGGTTACCGTTTATCTTGACTATTTTAAATGGACCTTTCCAAACTGGAGACAAGGCTTTATTTTGCTTGTGGTGACACTTAAGATATACCGAGTCCCCGACGTTATATGTCACGGGCTTAGCGTGAGAATCGTAATGACGTTTAGACCTTTCTTTAGAACTCTGTATATTTTGTAACGCCTTTTGCCTACTGTAATACAGTCTATGATTTAGTACTCTAACGTAATCCGTATATGTATTATTTTCTAATGTATCTATAGATCTAGGAATGTAAGGTTTAAAACCGAGTAATAGTTCAAACGGAGAATAATTTGTAGTAGAATGGACGTTGGAGTTATAGGAAAACATGGCTGTATTTAAATACAAGTCCCATGTGTGTGCATTCTCATTGACGAAGGGTCTCAAATATTGTTTTAACGTAGAGTGACTCCTTTCTAAGGCGCCGCAAGTCTGAGGGTGATAAGGCGACGCGAGAATATGTTTAATACCAAATAATTTACTAAGTTGTTTAAGGACTTCGGAGCTAAAATTAGTCCCTTGATCGGTAACGATCATTTTGGGAATTCCAATGTGAGATATAAAATGTACTAATTTTTTAGCAGTTTCATCTGCTGAACATGTCTGTAAAGGATAAGCCTGTGAATATTTCGTGAGATCGTCCTGAATTGTAAGAATGAATTTGTACTTATATTCGTAGGTCTCGGGCAACGGTCCTACAATATCTAAAAATAACTTTTCAAGCGGCCTTGTCGCGGTGGAAGTTATGATCATAGGTGCACGGTTTGTTTGACATAATGGTTTATTAATCTGACAGGATTTACAATTTTTGACGTAGTTTTCGATGTCTTGCCGCATATCTTTCCACCAGTACATGGATTTGATTCTTTCTAGCATCCGCGTGATACCGGGGTGACCGGCTGAGGGCAGGTCGTGATTGTCGCGAAGTATCTGTTTAACTTCATCAGGAGTAGGGTATAAAATAGAGTTTCTATAGATATTGACTTTGATACCCGTGTTATGAAATACGTAAGCTATTATGCTGTAGATTTTGGAATAAGAGAGTTTTGAGAATGGATCAGAGAAATCAGATACAGCAAATTCTTTTTCTTCCATGTACCAAAATTTAATCATATCTCTATATTCAATTAATAATTTGAAAATATCTTTATATGACATCTCATCATAATGATGGACTCGTACGAATAAGTGTGTAAACAAATGATTATCATTCGATGTACTGTATAAGGTGTAGAGTTCACGTTCAATGTCACGGACGCTAGGTTGGCTGGTAGCTAAGTCTATAATCTCTTTACAATAAGGTACAGAGTCGTCTAAATCTATTGACGTAGGATAGGTGATTAGTTTGCATTTAGCTTTTAATAAAGATTCTTTGAATTCTTGAATGTTAGTGTTGAAACTAAAGCTTGGCTGTCTGATATGTTTTAGATACTTTTCGTACGTATCGGATGTTGAAGGCAAAGGACAATCGTAGGGTGAATTCGACGATTCAGAGGCGTCGTTATTATCGATAGCGCATACAGAATGGCTTGAATTATTACTATCGTCGCGCAACGGGAACCGCGATAAGGCGTCAGCGTTACAATTTAACTTGCCTTGTCTATGTATTATCTCGTAACTGTATTCCTCTAATTTAAGACGCCAACGAATTAATCTGGAACCAGGGTCTTTAACGTTAAATAACCAAACTAAGGGCTTGTGGTCTGTAATAATTTTAAACTTATAACCAAATAGATATGGACGGAATGTCTTTACACCGAATAAAATTGCCAACAATTCTTTCTCCGTGGTGGAGTAGTTACCTTCGGCTTTATTTAAAGTGCGCGATGCATATGCGATAGGTTTGTCTTTGCCTATTTCACCCTGCGAAAGTATTGCGCCGACAGCATAATTTGATGCATCACATGTTAACAGAAATGGTTGAGTAAAATCGGGGTATTTCAAAAGAGGTGCTGTAGTTAATTTTTGTATAAGAATGTTGAAAGCATTTTCTTGTTCGCCTGACCAAATGAAATTTACATCCTTTTTCAATAGGGAAGTTATTGGTTTCGTAATTTTAGAGAAATTTTCAATAAAACGCCTATAATAGCCGACTAAGCCTAAAAATGATTTGATGTCCTTCGGGCTTTTTGGAGTTGGAAATTGCGTAATGGCCTTGATTTTGTCTGGGTTAGGAGAGACGCCTTTGTCACTAATTATATGACCTAAATACGCCACTTCGTGCCGTAAGAACTCGCACTTAGCGGGTTGCAATTTTAAGTTGAATTCGCGGAATCTGTCAAAGATTAGTTTAAGTTTTTCTATATGACTGGACAAATTTTGGCTATAAATAATACAGTCATCGAGATAAATGTAGCAATGAAGACCCTGGAGGCCAGATAGGACGGTATTCATTAGTTTTTGAAAGGTTGCGGGGGCGTTCTTTAACCCGAAGGGCATTCTTGTAAATTCGTAGTGCCCAGATGTTTCGTTACCCACAACAGTGAAAGCGGTCTTCGGCGCATCTTCTGCCTTTAATTTCAGTTGGTGAAAACTGCTTACAAGGTCAAGTGTGCTAAAATATTTAGAGTGACCCAACTGGTCTAGAATGTCGGTTATTAAAGGGATAGGATAGATTTCAGTGACGGTTACATCATTTAGTTTTCTGTAATCGATCACTATTCTCCATTCTTGTTTACCTGACGCGTCAATTTTTTTAGGCACGACCCAAATAGGGGCGCTCCAAGGAGATTTTGAAGGCCGTATTATATCCTGTTCGAGCATTTTCTTTATTTGGCTCTCAACTTCGGCCTTGTGACATTCGGGGAACCTATATGATTTTGCATGGATTGGAGCAGCGTCACCGGTGCTGATCGAATGTTCGATGGCATTGGTACAGGTTAAGGGCTCGCCCTCGAGGTAGAAAATATCTGTATAATCGGCACAACATTCTAAGAGGCATTTTGTCTCTTCCGGATTTAAATGTTCCGTTCGGATGAGGTCCAATACTTGTTGCGACCTTTTAGGTGGAGTGCTAACTAGACTATTCATATATAAAGGATTTTCGTAATTAATAATATGGGATTGTAAAGTAACCGTCTCGTAAGGAATTAAATGGACACTATAATTTTTAAAAACAACCTCTGATTCAGTGGTATTGAGTACCAAAATATTAACACGTCTATTAGGTTTCAAAGAAACTATGCAATTTGCTAAATAAACTCCTTCCGAATACTTGTGGTCTAAAACTAATCCTTCCTTCATAGATTGTAGTTCGTCTAAAGAATTTGATACGGAACATTCGACGATCGCTTCGGAACGAGATGGAATAATGTATGTAGGATGACTAAAATTTAACGGGATAAGGTGACCTTTAATTAATAATGAATTTTGGGAATATTTAACATCACAATCTAGAGCTTTTAGAAAATCACTACCCAGAATACCGTCGTAGTTAAGTTTAATTTTATTACTAACAGCATGTAGAATATAATTAAAATTAAGTTCAGAGTTTGATTGTAAAATATATATAAATTTGACTTCGAATGACCCTAACGTTTCATAATAGGAGTCGTCTTCGCTCAGCCCCTTGAGTTTGATTTTATTGTCAGATAAGGATGGCACTGAGTTAAAATTTTGAAGTTTAACTATACTAACACTAGCTCCAGTATCGATTAGAAAACACAAAGGTTTGTTCGAGTAGTTTGTATTAAGGAATACGTGAGGTAAGGAGATTTTGTAAGACTTGATTTCGTAAATCGGGGTGACAGATTCCTGATTTTGCGAAAGATTAGAGTTTGAAGATTCAGAGATTCCTGGCGGAGTATTTTGAGTTTTATTTATGATGAGTTCGCCTTCGATTTGGGGCTGGCTACCCTGTCGCATGGCTATGAGAGAACGAGAATTGCCTTCGTTTTGGGGCTGGCTACCCTGTCGCATGGCGTTTAAAGAACGAGGATTGCCTTCGATTTGGGGCTGGCTACCCTGTCGCATGGCTATTATAGAACGAGAATTGCCTTCGATTTGGGGCTGGCTACCCTGTTGCATGGCTTTTAAAGAACGAGCATTACCTTCAATTCGGGGCGGATTACCCTGTCGATTGGCTACTGGAGATAGAAAATTGCCTACGGTTTGGGACTGGTTACCCTGTCGATTGGCTACTGAAGATAGAAAATTGCCTACGGTTTGGGACTGGTTACCCTGTCGATTGGCAGCATAGAACTCAGATTTGGTATGTGAATTTTTAATAAGAGCTTTTTCTGTGCCTTGAATACGGTCGGGTATATGGCGGCACAAAGACGATACCCGACTCCTTAGTTTAAATCGTCATTATGTTCTTGCGTTTCTTCCCACGATTCATTTTGATCGGGTAGCGACACAATATTGTGTTGCATTGAGGTGTCGCTATTTTTAGCCTTAGAATTATTATATTTACGTTTATAACATTGAGAGATATCGTGACCCGGCTTTTTACAATATCTACAAGTAATATCTGAGGATTGATACGGCTTGTGGTTTTGTAGAGATTGGAAATTGCGAGAAGATCGAGGCTTGGTTTGGGATTTTTTCATCAGACATTCACTCTCTAAATGGCCTGGTTTGTTACAAAATTTACACATCTTAGCACCTTTCGGAGCGACCTTGAGAGTAAAATTTTGAATCTTTTCCTCCTCCATGGCAATATTAATGGCATCATTTAGATTTTTAGGATTTCTACACCGCACCATATTACTAAGTCTCGGTTGTAGCCCGAATGTAAAAGTGTGAAGGGCAAGGTCTTCCGTCATTGCGATTCGACCGGGCAAATCCTTTTTTAATGATTCGGAATTATGAATTTCTGTCTGCATATCTGTGAGACAGGTCTCTATACGCAACGAAAATTGTGACACTGTTTCATTTACTTGTTGCCTACAAGATTGCAATTCGAAAAATAAATGACTGTAATGCTTCCTTTCGCCAAAGTTTTTACGAAGGAAAGTCTGTAATGAATTAAAATATTCAAACACTTTACTAGAACAAGCTATTTGAGCTTTGCCTCGCAGTTTAGATAGAATATACTTAAGCAGTAATTTTTTCTGAGTTTCTGATTTAAAGTTTAATGAATTTTGACAATTCGTTAGGAATGCCGTCAAGGTCTCACGATCTCCATTATATGTATCAATAAAATCGCAAAGAATTTTTATAGGATATTCTTCAGTAGGATTAATCTCAGTTTTAGACATTATGGAAATCAAAACTAAATTACGATTTAATAACGAAATCTAGAATTATAAGCAAGGACGAAAAAGGAATGATATTTGAATTAAAATTAGGATTTGCAGTAACAATGATAAAATATTCAACTCACAGCAACACAGCGAGTCGGATTGTGGCGTACATCGCAGATTTCACGCAGGTCAGGATCCAGGTAAGTAAGGGGCACTGGTCGCGCAACAGCACGTCCACAGGGCCTTGGGGCAGCAGCGCAGTTGGAAAAGGCGTACAGGCAGTACGCTAAGGGCGCCTGGGCAGCAACGAGGACAGGTATATAGCGCAACAGACAGTGCGCGCGGCAGCAGCACTGACCAGGTAAGTACCTAGTCGCACAGGATTTCTGCAGTGGGACCCGACTACACAGTCAGGTAAGAATCGGGAGTAGCAATGACCACGTTGTGATAGCAGGTGGCGGTAAAACGTGGCGAGTGTAACCCGCGGTGACGACCTCGTGGCGGCTACACGTTAGGATGGCAGGCTCACTTATCGTTAAGACTTACTGTCGCAGTTCCACCAGCATGCAGCAGGATACAAAGTTCGTGATTTTGCACAACAAGAGTTTGTAAAGATTTGTAAGTTCGCAAAAAGTTCAGAAACGCACTCCGCGTATTTATATACGGGATATCAGCCAAACGATTGCTGTATCCCACTTCTGACACCACTGTTACGGGATGGGTCAAGATTCGGTTTTTAAAAAAATATATTTTATGACACTGGAAAAATATTTATTATAATTTCTACAATCGAAATTGAAAATATAGGTATCAGCGACGACGTTCAAATCCACACTGACGCAATTAGTAATGGAAAACAACAGGATGGCGAAAATGCTGACTGAATGGAAAAATGTTACCTATACACATGTTGCACTAAACATGTTAATTAAGACATTTTATTTTATATATCTAACCATGTATTTTAAGATATAACAGGACCCACGGGGACCTCTGTTGTTGTCCGTGCTATATTGGACACAGGTTCACAAGGTTGCATTGTTTCCACTTATTTGGTAGGGCAGGTTAAATTAAATATGGGCTCTTTTCCGAATTGTATACGGGGCATAGGTGACGTAGCCTCTAATGTTGAAGGGCAAGTTAAAGTTTTGTTTGGCCCTGTTGAATCTTAACACCCGAGGATTAAAACCTAGGCTATTGTGTTGAAGAATATTTTGGGTATGCACCCACAGAAACAGCTACCCGCTGCTGTGGTGAATTTGACATCGGGATTGGAACTGGCAGACCCCAAAGGAGATGTACCATTTGGCCATACATTATGGGCCTGGCACGGCCAAACACAACACCATGTGTGTTTTGAAGATAAATGACTACTCTATTAACCTGTATAATTTCTTTTTAAATAACTTTTGGTGGAAATAAGATACGAGATATTTGAAATGGAAATTATTCCGCAACTAAATATACCTCAAAATTGAATTTTAACATAAATATAATACCTAGATGTAAATAAAAGTATGTCTTTGCGTCAAACTACATAAAGAGTGGCCAATAATAATGAATAATCTCCTGTGTACCTACTACTAGGGAACCTCGTACTATGTATACTCGTCCAAAAAAGCTAACCACAATCACAAACACCGCTGCATATTCTTAGCATGGGTAGAAGGTACTGATCATTATTATTGAATTTATATTCAATTACATTACATTAAAACCGTACGAAAACACCAATAAATCAGAGCAAAATATTTACGATACACAGTACGTAACACGAATGACATAACAGATAAAAAAAGTGTTGCAAATGGTTTGAAAAAATATTTCTACTATCGATTAAAAAACAAAACGATTTTTACCGATTAATAATTATGGAATGTATAATAAATTATATATTTCTTGATTCTTTTTACAAATATACTTATAAAGTAAATAAAATATATTGTTTTCTAATATAGTAATAAAAATATTATTTCCTTAAAACAATTTCTGTCTACCATACTTCATTTTATTTTTAATGCTGGCAACATAAGACATTCATCCGCTATTACCATAGCTTATTCAAAATAACTAATCTTTAAAAACTAAATTCTTTCACCGATACTCTATCAAGAAACGAAAACGATGTAATTTTTTTAAAAATTATATGTTTAATTTCAACGATTCACAACTTTCTGGCCGCTACAGGCCGTATTTGGTCTTTCTCCTTTGACACACCGGGACAAATCGACTTGTTGATTGGCTCTGATGTCCTCGGTGGAATTTTGATTGGTGGGAAACGGGTCTTGGTGCCAAATGGTTTGACTGCCATCCCGACCATATTTGGATTTGCCTTGATGGGACCTGTACCTAGGGACCCCCCTCCACCCGTACTTGATAATTTGTTGGCTGTAGGCTCTGCTCTCTCTGATGCAGTTCAGAGGTTTTGGGAGGTAGAGGAGCCCCCTCAAGTTGCCCGTTTGAATCCAGAACATGAGGAGTGCAAGCTGTTCTTCCAGAACAACACTGGTCGACTCCGTTCTGGTCGGATTATTACGAGGCTACCCTTCCTGTCTGTTCGGCCTCCGCTTGGTGAGTCACGACCTTTAGCCGAAAAGAGGTTGTTGGCCATGGAGCGCCGCATGGGTCGTGATCCGGAGCTCAGACAGAAGTACATTGAGTTCATGAGGGAATATGAACAGTTGGGACACATGTCTGTGTCAAATTTGGATTGGCGTTTGGTGGAGCATTACTTTCTCCCGCATCATGCGGTATTGAAGCCATCGACTGGCAAGCTGCGCACAGTGTTTGATGGTTCTGCGCAGACTTCAACAGGCGTATCCTTGAACCAGTGCTTGCATTCTGGTCCCAAGTTGGTCAAGGACCTTTGTGACGTCATCACCAGCTTCCGACGACATCAGGTTGTCTTTGTAGCCGATATAAAAATGATGTTCAGGCAGACGATTATCCACCCTGATGACCGCCGCTTCCAGCTGATCCTTTGGAGAGAGTCTCCTCGCGATCCCATGGTCGTCTACGAGCTCAATACTGATACGTACGGGTTAAGGTCAAGCCCCTACTTGGCAATACGTTCTCTTTGGGAGCTCGCAGACCGCGAAGGCTTACGTTTCCCACGAGCCTCCGCCATCTTGAAGCACGATATTTACGTCGATGACATTTGCTCGGGCGCCTCCACAGTGGACGAGGCGATCCTCCTGCGGGACGAATTGATAGGTATTTTGGCCTCTGCTGGTTATGAGTTGCACAAATGGATTTCCAACTCACCAGCGCTTTTGGAAGGCTTGCCAGAGGATCATCAGCAAGATCCACATCTATTTGAGATTGTTGACAACCCCGCCATGATGGCTGTTCTCGGCGTTCAGTACAGACCAGTCCAAGACATCTTTACATATAACGTAGACTTGAAATTGCCGTGTTCTTGGACTAAACGTCTCGTATTGTCTACTGTCGCCAGAACCTTTGATCCGAACGGTTGGATCTGTCCAATTATATTTTGGGCAAAATGCTTTGGACAGCAGGATTGACCTGGGACGAACCTCTGCACGGCACTCTTGTTGAGGAATGGACCTCTTTTGTTTCCTCACTTCCTGCCGTCAACGAGATCTCCTTGCCTCGTCCCATCCTTCCTCCCGGGAAGTACAAGGCCACCCTTCACGGGTTTTGTGACGCCTCGGAACGTGGTCACGCGGCTGTGGTGTACTTGCGCACAGTCAGTGCCTCAGGGCAGGTGAGAGTTTCCCTGATCATGGCGAAGAGCAAGGTCGCACCCCTTCGGACATCTCTGACCATCCCAAAATTGGAGCTCTCGGGAGCAGCCCTACTTGTACGCTTGTTGAACCACGTGTCCAGTACTTTGGGTAAAAGCATTTGCATTAATGGGACCTACGCCTGGACAGACAGCCAAATTGTTCTTTGTTGGTTGAAGGCTTCTGTCCACACCTTGGAGGTATTTGTCGCTAATCGCGTTTCCCAAATCCAGAAATCCGAAGTCAAACTTGTTTGGAGACACGTGCCAGGTGAGCTCAACCCCGCTGATTGTGCCTCGCGCGGATGCTTGACGCCTAGTTTGATAGGTCATTCGCTGTGGTGGGGTCCGGAATGGTTGAGTCGACCAGAAACTGATTGGCCTCGAACGCCAGTTTTGAATACTTCTAATTTGCCGGGTCTACGAACACTCGCTCTTGAGAAGGTGGAATGCGCCTTCGACCCCGATTTTTTGTTGAATCGTTACAGCTCCCTCGACAAGTTGTTAGGTGTCACTGCTTGGATAAAGCGTTTTGTTTTTAATTTTAGGCACCCACAACATAAACGACTGACACCGTTTCTCTCACCACAGGAACGACAGGAGTCCCTCACCTTTTGGGTTCGTTCTGTGCAATTGGCGCATTTTGAAAAGGAGATTGCTATCCTTAAATCAGGGAGATCGAAATTGTCGGGAGCTGTCTCTAAATTGAACCCCTTTTTGGACGATACGGGTCTCTTGCGCGTTGGAGGGCGTCTCAAGAACGCCAACCTCCCTTACGGGGCTCGTCACCCCCCTTTGTTACCTAAGGACGGTCATTTGGTACGCTTGTTGGTAACTGACCGTCACCTTAAAAATTCGCATGCTGGTTGTAATGCCTTGTTGGCCATTTTGCAACGCGAATTTTGGATCTTGTCTGCCCGAAGAATTATTCGGAGTGTAGTCTTTCGCTGCATCCCTTGCTATAAGCTCAAGGCTTCTACCATGCAGCCCTTGATACGAGACTTACCGGCAGATCGCGTAACTGAGAGCAGGACGTTTGACGGTGTTGGCACGGACTTCGCAGGTCCCTTTTTGGTGAAAACGTCGACACTTCGAAACAGCAAGACTGTTAAGGCCTACTTGTGTGCTTTTGTTTGTCTCTCCACAAAGGCCGTACACTTAGAACTGGTCTCCTCGCTTACGACCGAGGCGTTAGTAGCCACATTTGACAGATTTGTATCCCGCAGAGGGCTGCCTTCCTTGATCCGTTCTGACTGCGGCACTAACTTCAAGGGCACCTATAATTATTTGAATTATGTTGTTAATTTCCTTGAAACCAACAAGGCTGATATAGGTGATAGACTTGCCCGACGTGGGATAAATTGGTTGTTTTCCCCACCAAATTGTCTACACTGGGGTGGTATTTTTGAGGCCGCCGTAAAATCGGCCAAAACACACTTGCGCAGGACAATCGGTGAGTCTGTCCTTACATTTGAGGAACTCGCAACTGTGTTTTGTAAGATTGAGGCCGTTTTGAACTCTCGGCCATTGTGCCCGATCTTCTCAGATCCGAATGATTTGGAGGCCCTTACGCCGGGCCATTTTTTGATTGGTCGCCCACTTGTCGCCTTGCCAGAGTACCCCTATATTGATACGAGACCTGGTCGTCTCTCGCATTTTGAATTGGTACGCCAGATTACTTAGAGCTTTTGGAAACGCTGGAATTTGGAATATTTGCACATACTCCAGCAACGCGTTAAGTGGACTGACAAGACCGATCCACCCAAGATTGGAGACCTCGTTTTGATCAAGGAGGCTAACCTTCCGCCACTCAGATGGCGCAGGGGGCGCATCCTTCGTTTGGTAACTGGGGCTGATGGAGTTCCCCGATTTGCTGAGGTCTTGGTGGACGGTTCGATTCTGAGGAGAGCGGTTGCAACATTGTCACGTCTACCAACCGATTAGCGGACCGGTAGGCCGGTCCGGGGCGGGTGGATGTTTGAAATAGAATTAGTTTTTATTATAAGTCAAATCGATTAGATCGATTGAGTAACATTTTGTTTAGTCTATTGTAAATTTCTGACAATGGTCACACTGAACTGTCACTTCCGTCCTTCCGCTTGAAAAATTAACACGCCGTTTGCAAGCTCGCGTGCCTTGTACCTAAATTAAATTGATCGCCCTTTGAATTAACGCGAATTGAATCAACTTGTAATTAACTTAATACGTAATTGCCGCTTTTGACTTCCGGCAAGGTTTGTTGTAAATTGATGACATATTGAACTTTTGTGAAAAGTTTTGTGAACCGCTAACGTGCTTCGTGGTCTGGAGAAGGACTTCGCCGAATTGTAAACTGGTATCCATTGATTCTCTTGTTATTAGACATGGGCGTTTTCGTATTTAGTTACAAACGGATATATAACCGATATTTAATTTTCATATCGATATCGAAAACCGTTTTCAGATATCGATATCAGTAGTACGATTTGCAGAACTAACTGTGAAACGAACGAAACGCAAACCAACGACAAACGCAAACTTACACTTTTACCGTTAACAAGTAGCCGCCGGCAAGTTGCTAGGTAACTTATATGGACTCCTTGTTGTAACTAAATAAATAGAAACTAGACTCTATTGCTAGAGCGTTAAGATATAGATATTACACACGCACTATAATTAACCAAATAACCAATCACTAGCCGAAGTTACGTAATATTCGCTTCATCCCTTTTACGCCAGTAAAAAATTGAATGGTGAGACAGAGACAAAGCGAATAAAAACCGTCGATGTCATATCGGTCGTGATGTGAAGTTTGCGTTTTTTTCGTTATTCGTAGTTCGTTCTCGTTTTTGCGGTTTGGATAAACCATAGCTCGATGAAGTTTTTGTGAAAACGGTTATGTATTATTTAGATATCGATATGATATGATAAATAACACATATCCGATATAAGTTACGTTTTGATATATCGAACCCATGCCTACTTGTTATTTTGGACAAAATTATAAGTTAATCTATAGGTCCACTTCAAGAACATCACCAGGAGCTATAAGGTAAAATTTTCATATAACTAAGATTATAAGTCATCGCTGTGCTACTACAGTGAAGGTGTTTAGATAAATTGCCTATCGTGATCAGGTGGATGTATTACAGCTTCCACTGCAACTCTGTTCTCAACAGTTTCCCACCTGGCTGCGGTAACTCTAGACATGAACATACCGCTCTTTTTTGTGTTAGGTATGGGCTAGATGAATTTTGAACTTGACTGAGTAATGAGACTAGAATCAAAACAAACATTTTCATTATTATAGCCCTGTAACAGTTGCAGCTAACACTTTCGCCTTAGTACCTTTAGTCCACTGAATTTTAATTTTTGGGTTGTTTAATTTAAATGTGTTGGGTTGTGGCGGTCAGATGGCAGACTTCGATGTAAGAAATGGTATTCAGTTGACTTTGGATGAACTAGTTACTGCAAATGTTGGATTTTTAAACATACGCTTTGGTGTTTTGCTAATGTTAGGATACTAGTTAACGAAGTAATTACGATGTTGCTTGCCCGAGACCTTGCAGATTATTATTACAAAAGCTAAAATAAACCTCTGTGAACTAAACTCCAAGACTCGGGGTAGATGGATCGATCTGAACTGATCAACAACTAACTGACTGACCGACCGATCGACTGACTGACTGATAAACTGAACGTGTGACTGTTTGTTTGTTTAAATTTTTGACATCTTTCCTCTCACTAACATGCATTTTAGTTTAAATTTAGGTACAGTGTATTAATTTCAATGTGTTCATAATATTAACAATACTCTTTTTTACCCAGTAAAATTGCAATTCATTACAGTTACGGTGCACATCTATCGTCATGTAACACGTAGCGCAATACATTCAGGTCCACCGCCATCGTACGTGCTTGGAATGCACGGCCACTGGTTTTATTCATCGAACCATGTAAACAAACTTGTGCAGTACAGTTATATAAGTAGGTTATGGAGGATGTTTAAGAAAATATACGCCTTCCAATGACTTTTATCATATTTAGTGTTAAATTGACTTAAATATGAAGTCGCAAAACGTGTGTTGCAATATTTAAAAGTCACAATCAATTTGGGCATTACTTATAGGAAAGGCGGTGGGCATCTAATTGGCTACGCGGATGCAGATTGGGCCAATTGTCCTATGAGTCGTCGATCATACACCGGATTCTATTTTTCTATGGCCGATGGAGCCATGTCATGGGAGAGTAAGAAGCAGACCACCACTGCCTTGTCATCTTGCGAAGCGGAATATATGAGTTGTCGAGTGCGGGTAGAGAAGCTCAATTTCTGAAGCGATTGTTGTGTGAACTTACTGGTAAGTCAACTCTTGTTACCATTTACAATGATTCACAGTCTGCCCAGAAGTTGGCAATGAATCCAGTTGACCACAATAGAACCAAACATATTGACACGAGATTTCATTACATACGCGACTTATTAGCTAACAGTGTCGTTAATGTTGTATATACTCCTACTTTGGAGATGTGGACTGATGTACTTACTAAGCCATTGACTCGCATCAAGCATCAGAATTGTTTAAAAGGAATAGGTTTGTCTTTATAATTCTTGCTTTGATTACGGGGGAGTATGTTGTATAACACTGGCTAATCAAAATTTTGAATTCATATTCCTGTATTCCGTTTGATGTATATATGTCACTTCATTAAATAAAGTCTGTCCCAACTTATGTTATTTTGGTTGGTTTGGTGGACTGATAAAATGAGAGATTTTTGCGCACCATATAGCTAGCGGCTATTCTTGAGGGTTAAGGCTAGTTTTATGGCTCGATCAACTTATCTTTCATGGTCCTTCTCCCTTCAGCGCTTCTCGCTCTACTGCCTCGTTTAGCGTCATCTACTTTTTTTTTAATTTTGCATTTTTATTATATAACTATACATGCCGACGACATCATCTCTACTTCACCTATTAAAATTTTATTTTTTTCTATGGACAATGTCAGCGTTTTTATTATATAACTAATTAGACACATGCGGCTCCGTGTGGACACACTTAAAATTGTCTCAAGAATCATACTTTTAAGTAGTAAAAACTGTACAAAAATACGTTCATTACTTTTTAAGTTTTTCACGTTCATACAAGCAGGTAGAAAGAAAAGACGATTTCATTTTATATAATTTGTAGTTATTGAAGACACATTTTAATATTCTACTTGTATCGCGATATAATACGGTTTTTACTTACTCCTTACGATCCCAAAAATATGAGTTTTTAACAAGTTCAAGCACAAATAAATAAAATATTACATAAAATAACGACGATAAAGTATTTGATAGTGAAAGCTAAAGTAATTGGTTACTACGCAGTCCTTGACCTCATTTGCTTTTTTCTGTCAAAAAAATCGATTCAAGGACTAAAAAAAGCTCTAATGAGACGTTCTATCAGGCTCGATATTCGAAAAGGTACGGGAAATTCGTCCTAAATTCGTCGCTAAAATGTTTAGTGTTTTTCTGATCGGTTTAACTATATACATGCTTATATGTATCTTAGTGGCTTTGGAGACAGATTACGCCAGAAGTTCCTAAGTTAAGAAGTAACTGAGGGCCAATTCTCGTAATGACGGTATATTAAAAATTTTACCGTAATAGAGTTTGGATCGAGTCTCTGTGTCATAAATGGTATTCTCGTAAATTATCTGATACTTTAATAATATTGCAACTAGATTACAAATTGGAAAAGGGTCAAACTATGTGTCAACGTTGATCTGTCGAGTCAAATTAGACTATAAGACATTAAATATAGTAGAATACACATTGTAAGTAAATTTCAAAAAACAGTTGGAGTGTTCTATAAAATATGAGAACGAGGTGAACTTCTGATTCCATGTCAAAAATCTTTTCTTCAGTGGCAGTGGCAGTCTTTGATATTACAGAATCGCGTATTTCTTAAAAGTGACTGACATGACGATGACTATGAAACTAGTACGACTACACTCAATATATTACTTCAAAAGCAAGTCCACACAAGCATAAGTTTACATACACGACTGAATCAAAACACACACATACATCTTCCACACGGCGGCGGCGTATTAACATCGCAAAGAGCGTAGTCTTAAGAGGTGGCTGACTCGAACAGATATAAAACGGAACATCAATACAAGGTAGATAGAATCTGAGTGCGCGTTCTTCAAATAGTAATTAGTTTTACTCGTAAGAGGAATGAAATGGGATTTTCGTTTATAAGCGGACTTTCTCGATTTTCCGACTGGGGTCTACACTCTGTTATGGTTCTTAGACGCGTTTGATGTATAATATTAAATAATACCATAGTAAAATAAGAATAGTAGGTTAGCTAAGGCGACGCACGGTTGTCACTTGTTTACACCGCGGCGCCCGCCGCGCCGGGTTTGTCGGCGCGCGCGCTGTTTCGCGCTGAATACTTCACAATTTAAGCTTGAATATCTTTTTTTCAAATACCTACTGATAAGCGTTATATATCGCGATATAACTATCTATATACCTTTTATGAAGAGAAAGTAGGATCAAGTTTAATTTACTGTTGTTTAACACATAAAACAATTATAACATAATTATTAGTACCTACAACCAGACTCTGAACAATTACATATTAATCTGTGATCAATTCAGAAACCTGAAGTAGTCTATTAGCGTACATACACTAATTAATTTAATTAGAAAATGCTTCGATTGGTGCTTAGGTAGGTTTCTCGTTCAGTAGGTATTAGAAAGAATGATAAGACCGGGTTTGATGAGTTGTTATTGAGACACCCGAAGACACTACACTAATTTTTGGCTCTTTTTGAAGTCATAATAACGTTTATTACAAAACTAAATGGATATAAAGGATTCGAGCGGGTGAGCTGTGTAGTACCTACAGGAATGCGCGCAATAAGTAAATATTCAAGGTAATTTTTGTTTTTCTAATTAACAATAAATAAAACGTGCATGGCTGTGTTTGGTAAAAATATAGTTTATAACTAAAAATTGCTACCAGGAAACTAAATGTCATGGTCTCATAATAACTAGGTTTTCGCACCTTCTTCTGTTATTCTATCAACAGGTAACTAAATTGCTATAATCTTGTACCAACTGATAATTTTCAATCAGGTTATTTATTAAACTAAGAAAATCTCATGTTCATACCTCGTTCAATGGTAATGGTCCCTACTGGGCACCAGGATTTTAATCGAAGGCTCATAAGACCGTAAAAACAATTTAATTTTCATACGAATCGATTCTCTTTACAAATTCGTTTTGGTTAATCTGGATTTATGCTGATCATTTTCTGTCACTTGTCATTCATTTCAACCTACTAGACTCTTCAAACATCACATTCAACTAAAAAATATACTTTTTTACGCGTAGGAGGCATCAAAACGGCTTTCATTAGTCATGTCACTTTCTCAACACGTGAAGTCTATTAATACATTTGAATCTGTCTACAGCCTATATAATGATATCTCACGAACACATAAATCCAGCTTTATAAAAAACGTGTCTGGAATTAATGCGATGCTACGTGTTATTCCATCAGTGTTATCATATTTCCTTCTATTAGCGTGCTTAGAAATTTGATGTTTGGTTGAACGAAATAGGTGTAGAGAATGGCAATACTTGTTTGGAAGAGAACGAGGTAAGTTGATTTATAATCGTGCAGAATCATTATATCAATAATTGTCGGTGTGGTGACGGCTTAAGAACATAAGGGGCTACTACCCCTTTTTATTAGGTCGGTGACATAAGATCCATACAAAATGTGTTAAACAATTATCTCTAATCGCCAAAGCCATCGGATACATCGAATATGGAATCCCGCGAGAGTAAAACACACGAGCAATACTATCTTTGGGAAGAGACGAAAACCTCGACATAATTATCATAACAACCCACCTGACCGGAGTGGACCGGACTTATTCACTCTCAATATTGTATGAAAATTACGTCTAATATTGGACTGCTAAAAGCTGTAAAGGATGTGATTAGTGTAGTATAGTGAGTTTTATTGCCCGTTCTTACTCATGGTTCTACGCCCTTGCTTTGCGAACGAGGCAGTAAATGTAAATGTAGAATCTTTATGTAATTATTTTACAAATTTATTATTTTGACATTCATAAGCGTCACGTTGTGACCCAAATGAATAAAGAATTTTGACTTTGACATTATAGATACTAAATCTATCTTTTATTGAACACAAAACAGGTATAGGTTGCAACATGTAGGCCCACCACCTCTGCATATGCCTTTTCTGCCACAGAAATACGAAATTGTATCGCAATTTGTGTGAGTTATCCAAAAAATTAATTTAACAGTAACTTATCAGAGAGCAGTAAAACGGGTCAGTAGACTTGAAACCAACACAACACGGTCGGTCATTTGTTAACTCAACGTTCACAGTCGTCACGTCGCTCGCTCCACTGCACACTGACTTGTTGATACATCGACACCTGCTCTATTTTATTGATTTGCATTGTATAAACTGACTCCATCTATATTTTCTTACCTTTAAACTAGACCTAGTTATTTTTCATGGCTTTTTCTCTAAACCACGCAAATATGCCTGTATTGCGAAAGACTACACAAACATTAAATCAACGGGCTCAAAGAAACAGCGATTTGTGGATTGTGACCTGTTGTCTCGTTTGGAAATTGGAACGACGACTCCAACCAATTTACCATACTTGAATCAATATTTTAATTATAATATCATTCCTTGGCTTTATAATAGTGCTTTATAGACCTAGCCAATCAACGTTTTGCTGGCAAACAATATCTAGAAATAACTGGAATACTAGGTAAATAATAATTATTCCCAGAAGTGCTCCGAGGTGTTGAGGCGTGCCTCCACTGACACAAACAAGCAAAATAACGCAGAATAAGGAAGTTGTCAAGGATTTCAATGTGCGAAAAAAGAAAAAATCGCAGTGAAAAGACTACACAATAATAAATTTCACATTAGGCTAATCACAATAATTACAAAATAATAAATAAAATAAAATGTGTCTTTATTTATCTCATATACGAAGTTCATAAATAAATTGAAGAATCCCCAGTAAGTTACTGAAGTACTTGTGTAAGGGATACTTCGCTTCTTCCCTTATATGATTAAAAATATTGAGATCGATTAAAACACATACATACATACATATCGTCACGCCTTTTATCCCCGAAGGGGTAGGCAGAGGTGTATTTCTCACTCACTTTTCGCCAGATATACTTTAGTCCCACGTAATAAGGGGCGAGCCTATTGCCGTACCGGGCACATTTCCAGACTCCGTGCTGCTACTGAGAATTTCGTGACAGAAAAACCCAATAACACTGCCTGACCCAGGAATCGAACCCGGGACCTCCCGATTTCACGCGCACATTTATGCCGCGAGACCAACGAGGCAGTCGTATAGGGTTTGATGTCGAGTTTTCCGTCTCTATGCAAAGATGGTATTTGCATCGTGTTATCCCTTAGTCGCCTCTTACGACACCCACGGGAAGATAGGGGGTGGTGACATTTGTATTCTATGCCGTCAACCACACGGCCAAAAACAATTTTAACATATTAAGACCAAAAAAGAATAAAGTAAGTGTGTGTGTATGTGTGTGTTTTGTGTTTGTTCTTGCGAGAGAAGAGTAATTTTGTCCACGACTCAATGCTAAACAATTCTGATTAAAATATTTTCAGTTTCCTCGTATGAAAGTGTTCTCAGCCATTCGGATTATATTTAATTATGTAGCGGTCATAGCGAGACTTTGCTTGCTATTTGTAGTAGATCGGCGTTAGAAGTAAAGCAACGCGTGCACAGGTCGCCTTTTCGATGGGTGACCGCGTATGGCATTTACATCAGAGCGCTACCGTGTTTCGGAGGGCACGTAAAGCTGTCGGTCCCGGTTCTTGTCTCAGGACAAAGATAAAGGCCTTAAGGCAGCCTGAAAACTCCGACACTAGAGTTGGCCATACACTCAGATATAAAGATGAAGAATAATTTGAATACTACTTATTAGGCACAAAGGAAGGCAGCGATAGCACAACTGACTTTTCAGGGTTATGTCTATTGACTTGTTAATTATTGCTTCGTTGTGCTGGGTGTCGTGAAGATTTTGACGGTCTCGGTCAGAATCGTCTTGACAATCCGATACGTACACCAATAGGCTATCACCGCTTTTCTAATGACGCTGAAATCAGGTATGTACCTACTACATATACAATATACTGGTTTAGAACTCGGTTCTACACAAACGTCGTTTTTACAAATCAATTGATTACTATCTCACTTGCCCGCAGTAAGACCACACCTTTAAGATATTAACGGTACTATTCCAGAAACAAGTACATTGTGTCAAAATACACTTATTTCTCTTTCAGCCCTTTGAATGCACAAAATTTTTGGGTTTGACCATAGATAAAAAGCTGACATGGAAGCCACATATAGAACAATTATGCAAAAACGTTAATAAAGCTGTATATGCTTTGCATGAACTAGCTCAGATTGTTAATGTTGGTGCTCTTCTGACTGCTTATCATGGTTTAGTAGCCTCAATCCTGAGATATGGAATTATTTTCTGGGGCAATTCCACAAACAAAGATATTGTTTTCAAGGCACAGAAACGTTGTATAAGGGCAATGTTTCACCTCAAAATGACTGATAGTTGCGCACCATTCTTTAAAAATTACAACATCTTGACTCTTCCGTCCATATACATTTTTGAATTAGCAGTTTTCGTGAGGCGTAACATGAATTACTTTGAGCTGGCTTCTGATAATTCAAAGCGTCTACAAAGAGATAAAAGCCGACTTTGTATACGTAAGACAAACACTACGTTAATGCATAACAGTGTTTTCTCTATGGCCCCTAAAGTATATAATTGATTACCAAAACGTCTAAAAGAGACAAATATGGCTATATTTAAACTTAGATTAAGAAAACTACTCACTGAGAAATGTTATTATAGTGTCGCAGATTTCCTGTTAGATAACATAATTTAATATAATATTACGATAATTTTGAATTTTTTAATAACCATTGACAACCATCTTTTAAATTATACTTTTTTTTATAAATAATTTCTTTGACATTTATTATTCTTAATTTATTTGACAATATTAATTATTTGATATTAGACAATATTACATTTTTATTGTTGACATTCCACAATATTAAATTTTTATTTGACATGAGGTTGGTGACATCAAATTTATTTTACAGTTTATTTTAATTTTGTTACTGATATATTTTTATTTTTTACTTTATTTTAATGCGTCATTATTTATGTTATTTAGTTTACTTTAATATTAGCATGCTAGATATTTTGCATGTCAAACTAAAAATTTGCACACCTCTAAGAGGTAATAATTCAGCGGACTCTTTTTTTGTGGCAACTGATATTTTATCATGTACCTGATTTATGCAAATAAATATGCTTTGATTTGAAAAAAAATGTAAATGGTGATAAAATCTTCAGAAATGTATTATAACACTTAATTTAAGTTGAATTACCGAGTGATCGACTTACAACAGTAATGAACAAAGCTAAGGAGTAAATTTATTGAACAACCTTGGATCAAGTTCATTAATACGTGAAATCGGAGGAGCGTATATCAAGCAGTGGGCTACGGCACGCTGATGATGATCGTTTAATCTTTTATTTTTCTCTTTCTTAAACAACTCTTTAGTTGGTACACTGGTAAGGCCACCCTCATATCAAACAGGGTCTTAAATACTAAAAGGCCATGTAAGAGGCTCTAACCTGATCTTCCCATTATTCTCTTAAAATCAGTACCAGATACTTCTCCAGTGACACGTTTCGAAGCATGGCAATGCTCTGATATAAATGTCAAGAGTGATTGTCCTTCCAACCAGTGGCCGCTGCAATAGGCATTTATTCTAAAAGCTTCTTTAGTTATCAACAGAGTCCAAGTAAAAAGCCCTTAATTTCGGCGTGGCCCGCGAGATACCTATTCTTTTTTACGATGTTCTCTAATATTTAAGAGAAATTACATTTCAGTACTAGTTGTAACATTTAATAGCAACGATTTAGGTCTGAAAGCCTTAAGCACCCATTCACACTCCTAAACTACGCCCTAAGTATTTAAAAGGCTTTTTGGCTCTAAGTATTTACATAGTATGTGAACACTGTCAGACCTAAAATCTACATCCAATTTCGTATAGCCACATTCCGCACCCTGATCTAAAAGATTACGATCAAACACAACTGAAAATCTAAACGCTTACAATATAGTGTTTTCTTGGCTTTTTGTCAATCTTTTGTTACGAGCTCAACCATTTTTCTGCTTCATCTCGCTTTGAGGTCAGTTTATTTTTTAATAATATGTAAGGAATCATAAATGTTTGACGCTTTAAAAATAAGCTATTATTGTACCTTACTGACTTGCAACACTCTACTAAGACACTTGGTCGTTTGTCATGCGGCACGGACGCTTATGTATCTTTCAAACAAAACGACCTCAACGCAAGATCATACTGCAGCAGTCCGGTTCCAATCTGGCACAAAGCTTCTGATATGAAAGTGGCAAAGTAGACTCTTTATTCCACGTCGTACAATGAGGCTCTCGAAATCGTCGTTCCTTGGTGAACGGTCACTAAAATTTGAATCAAGGTATGAAATCCTTCAGATACAAGTTCGAAATATTTGTACAGGCAAGACTTCATCATACATTACAATATATTTTATTTTTCATGAGATAGAAGACAAGCGAGCAAATAGTAAACGATTACCAACGCCCATAGACCAACCAAAGGAGTTACTAGTGCGTTTCCGGCCTGGATGGGAACAGGAACAGGAGGAGGAGTGAAATAAGGCAGAAAGAAAATAAAATGGAACCTTCGGCACTATGACACACAAAGCGAAACGCCACAGAATAGATACTGTTACTTTACATCGATATTACGTGAGAGTATTTCTCGGTCAATCACTCCATTCATGGTAAAAACAGGAAGCATTGTACTGCCTGTAAAATATTATAATTCTTGCTATTAGCAATTTTACGAAAAGTTCAAGTGCAGTAGACAAACTGCTATAGAAACTACACTATCCAACAGAACTTTTAAATAAATTGCGGTACTATTGTATGCAATACGGTCAAGGAACTATTCTTGCAATCTCTTTAAAATGTAATGTCGTATTAGAAACTTATGAGAAATATGTTTGCAATTTGCACCAGTGCTGCATGCCTTTGCAGAAATATCTTCTATTTCAATTAGGCCATAGACAAAATACAGTACTGAAGAATAAATCCAGGCAAGAAGGCTGAGCACTGCTTAATGGTAAAACCCTAAACGTGCATATCGTGACCGCAGTGGGACGCATCGCCGCTACGACGGCGACGGGCGACCGCGTGATTAGCGGGATTGTCTCCAATCTGTTCGGTTTATTCCCCTTACATACAAATCACTGTGTACCCCGTTACTAGATAGTGACGCTTAAATCAGGACTTTTTCTGCTTACATCGTTCTACTTAAGTCCATCGATGGAAATAGAAAAAATGACCTTAATTGTTATATATACATAACCTGTGTGAAAATATTCTGGAAATCCATTGAGACTTATTATCAATCACCACAGAACACAAGAAATGCTATGATGGAGGTCATGGATCCGTTTCCTACCCAGGACAAATCTTCGTGTGATGAGTAGGTCCTGTTATTTATTTTGTGTGTGGGTGTTTATTTATAGGTAAAATATACATAATATGTATGTATTTAGGAATGATGATGATGATGATCTGATTACCGTGTGTCCATTATCCTAACATTATAATATATTACATTATAGTTATCTTCGCTGCTGGCGCCCCCTCGTGGGAGTCGATTCTTATTATAAAAATAACCTATGTTACTCTCAAGCTTCTTAATCATCTCCACCCGCAGAAATTTTACCAAACATACCATTATTGCAAAGTGAAAGAAGGGTAAAAAACACTTTCGGATTCGTAATCTTAATACGAATTATTATATAGTTGTATCATGGTAAAAAATACGATCAACAACATGCATGAAACCTACACAAAAATTGGTTTGAAATTCGCGTGACACAAATTGGAGGTGTTGGCGTGCTCATTACGGTTTAAATCGTGGTATAAAATTGAAAATATCATGTGCAACGTTCATTAAAACTTTAAATTAAGCAGTTACTGTATGTTTCAGTTACATATCCAACAATTTGAAATGCAAATTGTTGATTCTCATGCATTACGTTTCTAATTTCTAAAGGTATAAGCCAAATCCATCGTGCCTCCGTGGTCCATTGGATAGCGTATGCGACTGCTGATCGGAGGTCTCGGGCTCGATTCCCGGGTCTTGCAAAAGTGTTACTGGGTTTTTCCGAATTCTCAGTAGTAGCACGGAGTCTGGTGATATGCGCGGTAACGGCAATAGGCTCGCCCTCTATTACGTGGGAAAATTCATGGCGAAATGTGAATAAAATAAATATTAAATATTAATAATAAATATTACAATATTACACCCACATTTCGCCATGAAGGGGTAGGCAGAGGTGTACCTCTGCCTACCCCTTCGGGGATATAGGCTTCAGTCTATAAATAAATAAATAAAAAATATCGTGTCTGTAGCATATGGTTTCAATCACGTTACATGTGATGAAACCATAATTATGCTACATCGTGTGATGCCAGATTTCTACCATTTTCAAGTAAAACTTTTTGTCTGTGAAAACTTGTAATTGACCTTATACTATGTTTATAATTTGTTTACTATTATTCTTAAGCTGATAGTTTTCCTGTAAATAATAAAAGAATAATGAACCCATTTGCCATGAGTTTCAGAAGTTACATAACGTTTAAATGCAATTACATCATGTATATGTTCAAATTTATTCTAGTGTACTGCCATTCTTGGAAATAGTTTATAATTCAACATATATTTTTACTGAAACAGTCGGTTGTTAAATACTTATTAATATTTACTTTACATTGTTAACCCTAGATTACTAACCTTCGTCAATTTGACTACGTGGCTTTGTTTAAATCGTGCTAACTTTTGCGCGCGCGATCGCACTGCTTCCACACTTTAGATAATCTCAGTCGACCCGTTGCCCCCCCGACTGACGGTAGTGTTTTGAGTAAGGGGGCACCGTGAGCGCCGTTCCAGCAACCATGGGTCGTCAGATTGACGAAGGTTAGTATTAACGTAACATTTTGTCTTATTTAGTTGGTGAACTCTTGCGTTTTTTTTGTTTTGTTTATTTATTTTCTTTGCGAAAATAATGCGACTGATGTACCTCCTACCTAAAAAAGGAAAATATAAGCCTTGTGTCCCTCCGCAAACCGAAGGATGACTAAAAGTAGTTGCACCCAGAGCAATAAATCGTAGTGCGGGGAGCACAAACTTGACGTTTGTCACAAATGTATAACTTGATAGATTCTTACCAAAATGTTTGTTTCATTACTTTATTTCATTCGTTATTCCTAATATTTGAAAATTATTTTTCACATTTACTTTAAAATAATACTTTAAAAATCTTTTAAAATGTTACCATTGTTAATTTGTCATAAAACCTACGATCTCATTTGTAAGGCTGATTTTTTAATAAATATGCCGTTTTGGTTTATGTAAATTTATTAATTAATAAGAAGAATATAATAAATTTATAATAAAAATAAAAAATATGCATGTTTAATTCAAATAAAACCCATTATCCCCTTTATTAAATACCGTAGTCAAAAGTACGAAGGTTAGTAATAAGGGTCGAAAAATAAGGTTAGTGATCTAGGGTTAAACATTGTTTTTATATTTTTGAACAAAATGTATTCAGTAGATTACAGTTGTTGAATGAAATGCATTTTGACCTCTGTTTTTATTTTAAAAGTTTCAGATAAGTATCATTTTTGCCTGCAGGGACAGTTAACATACTAAACGTATTATTTGTAATAAAGTTTGCCGAGAGTAGCTGACAGTTGAAAGACAAAAGATATAAAATTATCTCTAAACGACTTGACCAAAACGAAGTTCTGCCAGCTTTTTATCAGGTCTTATAGTAACTTGTTGTCAACGCACAAGCACAAAGTGACAAAAAGTCAACATCTTGGCAGATCCAAATACTGAATTATCGGATAGAGCCATATTATTAAAATGCCCGCACCCTAGCCAAAGGCATAAGCGCAAACGAATGCTGCAAGATTTCAAAAGAATCTGGAATTATAATATACCAACTTATTTCAATTTAGATGACATATTCACGCGTATACGCTAGTAAGTTTAAATCAAACTGCAAACAATAAGCCGCAAATACTTTGTTTAACATGGACTTTAAAACGTGGTGTTTAAATAAAATTTCAATATCAGTCAATAAATTTCTAAATTTCAGATATGCAAAGCGTGATACACTCTCTGAATAGTAATAATTCAGTCTATAAATGCTTATTATCTTTAGCAAGAATCAAATTATTGGGCCATTGAAATTCATTACAAATACCTGCGTATTGTAAAGAGAAATTTTAGGTTTAATTTATTGAGTTTAATAAAATAGTTTCAGTTGAAACAAAGTTATTCTGTAATTTGTCTTTGTTTTGTGATCTTTAAAAGATTATAAAATAGCACGGTAGCTATAATTATAAGGGTCGGAACATACCTGACGGAAGATCCGTTGCGTATTATCGATCGCGTAACGCCAAAACATACAAATATATAGAAAAACTTTCAATCTTTCACACCTGATCTGTTAGTACGTCGAGCGTACAGCGTCTGTTCCGTTTCCGTCAACGCATTATCCGTCGACGTCGCGCGCACCACGCACCACCTGAATTTTGACCTTTGAGTAAGGAATATACATGGAGAGGGGAAATAGTACATATAGAAAAATTACATTATACACATATATACGAACTCGACATAAAGCCACCAAACATAGTGTTGTCTCGTTTTGTCTTAGGGATTTCTTTGTCAGAAAAAAGAGACAGCCATAGTTTACAGAATAAATTAATCATGACGATATTTTATTAGAAATGTCATTGTGAAATCGTTGTATATCGAACATTATAATTTTGTTTTTGTGCATAAATATGCCTAAAAACCAGATGAATCAGTGCTTCAGGCTGTGTGTTTCATTACCGTATGTATGGTGCCATTCATGTCCGGTACTTTCTCAGCGACACAGTATCGATATTGGCTACCAGAGAATATTTTGTTACATGTTTGATACATGGGTCGTCTTTCGCTTTGCCATGTTCGCCCTCATTTGCATTATGGAATAAACAAATCTGTCAAAAGATTTAAACTAACTAAAGTAACTTACCACAAAAATGTATAATTTTCCTCTAACCGGCGCCATGTCGATATCGATTATATTCTGGAGTACAACTCAAATGGCAGCCATTTTATTTGCCCAACGTTTCATAGGTATGCACGCTAAATTCGTAGGTATTGGACATACCATATCCATGTCATTCCCAGATCGGTGATTTTGACTGACGCGTTGTAGAGTAAGTAGAAAAAACTTGAGGTGGCGCCACCGTCACGTTAAGTACAAAAAAGGAGAGCTCTGTGTTTACTTTATAATTAAAATTAATAAAAGTGACTATTTATAAATGTAATGTGTGTAAAACGTTCTATATGATCTAAATAATAAGTACAAGTGTTGGTACAATCACTGAAGTTAAACTTAGCAAATAAAACAAACATAAATAATTTTAGTGAAATAGACGTGAAATAAGTGATCGAAAGTATAAAATAAACAAAAACTTATCAAATACCTTAGTACAAAGCATAATCATACTTAAAACAAAAAAAAATCATTAAAGTGTACAGAACAAGTGAAAAAAACAAACATTCAAAAATCAACGTGACAGTGCAAATAAGGCTCAAACGATCTAGACATTTTTGCAGCATGAGTCATCGTTAAGAACTTTTTCCTAAACGTTAATAACCGAAAGCCAATTTCACGTACTTAGTACCAAGGTATCGTGGCGCGGTCGATTATTGACTGGTTGAAATCTTTAAACGCGGAGATCATCAAGTTCAGATCCGACATTCTACAATATTATCTTTTTCAATTTCTCATTTTGAAGTTTGTAAATAAGGATAAAAAATATCAGACAAAGAGATTCTACACTTTCGTAACATTATTGAAAATACTCCAAAAACAAGATTTAATACACCAGGAAATTCTTCACAAAATGTTACTTTTCGAAACAAATCGAGAATCAATATTCCTACGAAAAATTCTTTTGATGAATTGTCTGAAGAATCAGACATTGAAGATACTGACTATGTGTCTTTAAAAACGACACCTACACAAGAATTGAAAAGAAGTTTTCCTGATTTAAGCAATAACATAATAGATGACATTTATGAATTGAGACAAAAGATATTTAAATTAGAAGAAAAATTACAAATCGCCGAAAATGAAATAGAAAATTTGCTACTAGAAAATAGTAAGCAAAATGAGGAGATAAAGGAATACAAATAAAAAATTGACCAATTAACAAGAATATGCAAAACAACCACGTCAACAAAAAAGACATGTAAAAAATCATCAAATAAAATACTTACAAAGTCGAAACTAGATTTTACGAGTGTGGAAAATGGACAATTTTATTTCAGGATACACCATTAAAATGCCAACTTACTAATGAAATGCCGCCATCTAGTGGGCAACCTTTGGAACTATATCCTAAAGATCTATCCTGTGTCATAGATCAAGATAGCTGTTTGCCTTCCGTCCTTCCAGTTTGTTCACTAGCGAGCAAAACAGATGGCGTAACGAGCATGACAACAAACCAAAGTATTATTTTATTGGGAGATCATGAGAAATTAAGAGGATTATCTGCAAGATTCTTACAAACAAAGAATGGTATACGGGAACATAATTACAAGCCATATTCACTGATAAAACCGGGGGCTACAAGCAAGGAATTACTTGCACAATGTGATGCTATTGCGAAAAACCTAAACGAGGACGATATTGTTATTCTTCATGCTGGTAGTTACGACTGCAATATTCAAATATTACATTACAATCTCAGCTTAATAATAGACAAACTATGTAAAGCGTACATTTATATAACTCCAATTTGCGGAAATCCTTATCTGAATCACTATATGTTAAACCGAACAATAAAGCTTTGGACAGCACACATAAAAAGATGCACTGTTATTGATTATTTAGATAATGAAAGAAGACATTATTATATTATAGTTATATTGATTTTGTATGTAGTAAGGTCAATTTAGGTATTGCATATAACCTAACCCTAAACCCTACCTAAATATTAACCTAAATATTAATTACCTTGACAAACAAAATCAAAATACATGACGATTGATAGATATCTTCAGGAAGTATAATTTAGTCTCACACATATCTGGTCAACTAGAGAAAAAACAAGCATCGACCTAATCATCAGTAATATAAGTGATGCCTCAGGCTCATTGTTACCATTATATTTATCTGATCACAATACTGCCCAGATTCTCACTTGGTCTGTTGCATCTAAAAGTAAAATACCTAAATTTGTATATAATTTTAGAAGATGCTATTCAGAAGAAAACCTGAAAAAAATAAAGAATATGGCAGATATTCTTTATTTTAGCTTACAATATTTAAATTTATACAATCACATCGACCTTAATTTAGCATTTGATGAATTTTATGATTACTTTTGTCTACTTTATTATCTTTGCTTTCCAATAAATAGAATAAAGATTAACTTATCAAATAAAAACAACTGGTTTTCGAGGGGCCTACGAAAAAGTTGCCTATACAAGAGAAAGTTACGCTTTAAATACTATAATTCAAAATGTAAAAAGGATAAATATAAATACATAAAGTATGACAAATTATTTAAAAGGTGCATAATAACGGCTAAAAAGCTCAGTAATGCCAGATATGTACTAAATAGTGGAAATACATGTAAGGCGACATGGTCAGTTATTAAGAGTGAAACAAACAGTACAACTATTAATAATAATTATGTTACTAGGGTGGTTCATAATAATACAGTTATTACCAGCCCATTGTCTATAGCAAATGCGTTTAACGACTATTTTATATCTAGCACAAACCTAATAAATCAAGAAATCAGCAACACAAATTCCAAAAATAAACCCTGTGGCACTATATTTTTGTCTCATGTAGACGAGTTGCACATACACAAGCTCATAATGTCTCTAGCAAACACCAAATCTGAAGGTTATGATTCAGTTTGTACCAGAATCATAAAATCTTGTAGTTTTCAATTGACGCCTATAATTACTTTTCTTGTAAATCTGTCACTACACACTGGCACGTTTCCAAATAAGCTAAAATATTCAGTAGTTAAACCACTATACAAAAAAGGAGAAAAGACTGACATAAAAAAATATAGGCCGGTTACTATCTTGCCAATATTTTCTAAATTGTTTGAAAAAGCCTTGCATGATAAACTTACATCTTTCTTAGGCAAGTATGAAATATTAGACCGAAATCAGTTTGGGTTTCAAAAAAATAAATCTACTAGGGACGCTATGTTTTTCTTAGTTAATGATGTTCTTCAGAAAGTCAATGATAAATTATATACAACAGTTATGTTCCTCGATATGTCAAAAGCGTTTGATTTAGTCTTACATAAACTGCTTTTGGAAAAATTGGAACAGTATGGTATAAGAGGACCAGCACATAACTGGCTAAAAACTTACCTAGAAGATAGGATTCAAAGTGTGGATATCTCTCAATTGAACTCAAATGACTATATAGAAACATATAGATTAGAATACAAAAAAAATGAATTCGGAGTTCCCCAGGGAAGTGTATTGGGACCTCTACTTTTCCTGGTTTACATAAACGATTTACCTGATGTTATAGAACATAAAACAATACTGTTTGCAGATGACGTATCGATAATAGTGACTACAAATAAAAATATGACAATCAAACAACATGAAATTGACATTTACAATACTCTGACTTTAGTTATTAATTGGTTGAATAAAAATAATCTTAAAATAAATTTATCAAAGACACATATAATTAATTTCAATAATTTTAATAATAATAATATAATAATTAATTATGATGGACATACCTTATCGAATACAAATTGTGTGACATTTCTGGGAATTATAATAAATTCAAAATTTAATTGGATAGAACAAGTAGAAAAAAATTGTAACAAATTAAACCGTTTCTCATATGCACTTTATAAATTGGCAAAAGTAACAAACCAAAACATTGCACGTACAGCCTATTTTGCATACATAGAATCCGTCCTCAGATATGGGTTACTAATATGGGGCAACAGCTCTCACATTCAGAAAGTGTTTGTAGCCCAAAAACGTTGCATCCGTTCGATTTGCGATATTGCCCCTGACTGATTTCCTTAAAAGATTGCGAATACTCCCATTAGCTTGTCTTTACATACTAGAAATAGGTAAATTTATTAAACAAAATCCAGATTCGTTTAAACAGGCAAAAGATGTCACTCAACGTGACAATATAAGAAATCCTAACAGACTTGTTTTAAATATGATACCGAAAAGTAGCCGGCTTCAAAACAATTCATACGCCACGAGTATAAAAAATTACAATAAATTACCAAATTTTGTAAAAATACTGCCCACAAATAAATTTATACCAGCGTTACGTAGTTGGCTCATGCAGAAAAACTTTTATTCTATTCAAGAATTTTTATCAAACAATTATGATTCGGTGTAATGAATGCCTAATTGACCTATTAATAAATATATATATGACATTAATACTATTAAATATGATTGTTACCTATTGACTTCACATTGTATGTTCCTACATTTGCATGCTATTTAAAATTGGCTAAACGGGCTTGCACCTTTATATCATTTATATTATCATGAAATCAACATCTGTAATGTACCCTGTTTACAGCAAATAAAGATATTCTATTCTATTCTATTCTATTCTAAGATTCCAGGGCCGCAAGATCTTACTTATTTTTTCAGAAACGAAATGTGTAGAATAATGTAGTGTTAGTATGTGCTATGAGTGTACGCATACTTGCTAGCTTGGATCGTGGCCCAATTTTAAGGTATGAGGTGCTAAAGGTCCACGGGAACAATTTCCATACATACCTACATACATAGAAAACATTCTGTGTCATGCGCTGCAACTGTAACCCCTTCTATATCATTTGTACAAATTTTGTTAAAAACCGTAACCAAATTGTATCATCGTCTTTTATTTTTGAACCTCCATACCTATATAGGAAATATATTCAAATAACGCTTGTTGGCTACTATAAAAAATCTCCGAAGTCCGACATATTTTTAATAGTCAAACTCGAAGTGTAATATAAATAACTACAGGACTTCAGTGATTACATAACATCAGGGCACACGAAAAATGATTAAGTAAAAGAATATGACAGTAAAAGATTGAGCTGCCCTAAGTACCGCCCTGCACGAACAAACTGATATGTGTGCATAATAGCCACGCTTACAGCGAATGTATGCAGATAATCTCGACGCATTTTCCGTCAGATGTGTACCGACTCATTTGATGGAATAGACGCAACCGAAGATACGTTAGACGCATCTCCCATCAGATATGTTCCGACCCTAAAAGATGTATTGTTATGGTTACATAAATAACGAAACTTTATTTGTTACTTTTACATATTAGGTTTTTTTTATTAGCTAGCTTGAATACTTTAATACACAAAATAAAATTCAAAAACTATACTTTGCCCCGTGCGAGCCAATTTCTAAGTTGACGTGATTGAAAGAGAACACGTAAAGTACTCATTTCTGGTTATCATGAAGAAGTTTGTCAGCCATTACGGGGAGTACTCACAATATCTTGACTTTGAGTAAGTATAGCTATTGAATACTGTTAACCTTCTAAGTTGCAGTTGTCAGATGACAGTCACAACATGAAAACCCTCCTATTAATTAATGTAGCTCTTTCACTTGATACTAAGCGGCATATTTCAAACACAAATTTTACTAAACTTCATAACTTAACTAACATAACCTTTAGAGGAAACTATTTTAATACAAGGTTTATAAACTTATTTGTTCCACAGAATACTAATATAGATATGATACGACGCCAATTTTAGTTACACAATCATAGGCCTTAACTTTTTACGCAGTTTTAAATGGGAAACCAACCGCTTAGACCGCTAAACTATCCAAACTATTTACTGATTTATTCCTGTGTCACTTTTCTCTACCTGTAGGTACACATACATCACTATATCCAAATCCGTATACTGGTTTATAGTATCTATACACAACTCTCGTGACCCAAACTCTCGCTCTTAATATTTGCATAGAAAGTACGGGAACGGAAAGGACCCGCATTTTTCAGTCTGAATAATGGACGTTAAATCTGTGCCTCTAGTGAAAAAGGGTAAAGGTCCGATTTTGTCGAAAATTAGTTAAGTTTACCGAAATATTCAGCAAAAAATGATCTATCAATTCGTGAAAAACAATCTTGCTTATCTTTAATAATAAGGAAGTTAGCAACGTGCAAAAGAGGTTAACTAACACAAAAAATATTGCAAAAGTGGGGTATAAGTGCAATCTAATTTCTTTACACAGAACTATGATTTTTTTTTATTTTGTGTATTTTTATCTAAATAAAGATATATTGTTAGAGCTTCAATCCAGGCACTTTATTGAGGGGAACCTGTGTCGACGCACGCCAGAAAATCGGTAATTGCGCGGGTAAGTTGTACCCTTTTTCACATATTTTAGCAAATTATTTTAGAGTTATTTAGATTTTGATCTAAATGTACCCTTTTACACCGAGTTTTTATTTTAAAACTCCATTACGTAACTTATTATGAAGAGGAGACATTGATTTTTCATTTGTTTTTGTATGTATGTTAGTAAAGTCTTCACACAAAAATAGTACAATAACAATGGTTATAGGGAGTCAACCTCACAGACATATTTAACTACGCTTTATAGTATAATTATATAGATAATTATACTAATCTGGAGTCTGGTAATGTGCCCGGTACGGCAATAGGCTCGCCCCTATTACGTGGGACCTAAAAAAAAAAAAGGCGAAATATGGGTGTAATATTACACCTCTGCCTACCCCTTCGGGGATACAGGCGTGAGACTATAAATAAACTATAAATAAATAAAATATATAGATAGGTACGTAAAATTGTCACATTAATTTATACCTATTTCTATCCCTACCTACGTAATTGGCGCATATGCTTCTATTTCGAATTACCTACCTAACTTTCATATCGTGGTTACTTGGTGTAATGTTATAAAAAATATAAGTGTCTATTGTTTTAGAATGGCTGGTCGAGGCCGCATTAATCGTTTGATGGATCTTGCTTCCAAAGATAAGGCAATGATGGATGGAGTAGATTGGATTGATGACGAATCTATAGCTGTACCTGTATCTTCCGAAGACTATTCTCCAAAGGCTATATATTCCAGAGATCATTCTCCAAGACCAGGATGTTCAAACAGTTATTCTCCAAGGCTTGAATGTTTAAAAAATAACTCATCAATGCCGGTAAACTCTAAATCATTTACTCCAATACCTGGATGTTCCAAAAACCTTTTCGCAGAGCCTGACAATGATGTCGATATATTCACTGATTCTGATGAAACATTTCTCATATGTCTTGATATTGTTTCTACGTTAGTTGATACGCTACCATATCCCAATTTGGATTATTTTACAGACAGTAGTGACGATTTCATCCCAAATACAACTGACACAAGTAGCTCAGATTGTTCAGTTTTACAAAAGCGCACAAGACGTAATAGTAATGTCATTATTCCTGAGTCAGATTCAGATACGAGCAATAATAATTCAGTTTGGGATAAAGAAGGTATTAAACTAGGCTGGAAACGTAAACCTAGGAAAAGTATCAAGGAAAGAAGAGTAGATAGAGAAACTAGAAAAAAGAAGGGAAATTTAGGCAAAAGTTACGAGACAGGATAAGGTAAAATAGTAGAACAAAGGAAAACTAAAAGTCTAGGACCTTGTAGTATGAAATGTGCTGAAAGAATTCCTGAAGAATTTAGAAATAAGATTTTTAATTATTACTGGAGCTTAGGAGACTACGACAGACGAGTTTTGTTCATAAGTAACCTTATAGATGTAAAGGGAAAAGCATCGACAAAACTTGCAGCTACAGTTAAAAACAGACATTCTACTAATAACTACTTCTTAAAGCTTCATTTAGAGTGTCATCGTATACGTAAAGGTTGTTTTTTAAAAACATTCGATGAAACCCCTAAGTTTGTACAAAATGTAACTGGGAAAATTAAAGAAAGCAGTGGTATTATGGCCAAATCTATAAGAGGAAAAAAGCCTAGAGCTTTAATCATAGACAATGAGAGGTTAGAAAATGTGGAAACCCATATATTATCATTTCCAGTATATGAGAGCCATTAGCCAAAAAAAAAATTTTTACCGCCCCATCTGACCTTGCAAGATATGTACAAATCTTACTGTGAGGATAATGAGAATCCACTGACCATCTACTCATGGATTTTCCGGGCCCAAAACTTATCTTTCAAAACACCATATGTTGATACGTGTGTGAAATGTGATATTATAACCCCTCGAAGCATTTTGGCCACCATCGAGGCATCTCAGGACACCCGCAGATGTATTTTGGCCACTTTCGAGGCTAGGCTTTCGAGCTAAGTACGGGCGCGTAATATTTTCGTTGAAAGAATGGTGATATTTCTATTTATTAAGTTAATATTATATATCAAAAGACGCGTATTTAAATAAGCTTTCGAATGATATTAATTAACACCAAACCTCATACTTGAAGCCCACGCAAGAGCGGTATAAAACGCGCCCGGTATAATATTTTCCCGCCATTTTCGAGCGATATTTCTAACATATTCATATTTCTCGTCGTTTTTTTATTTTGGGAGGTATATAAGTACTGTAAACGGTTAGAAAGGTAATTTAATTTACTTTCAGAGAAAATAAATATAATGGAAAGAAACATTTCAATTTTAAACATAAAAAATATAAAATATAAATTATTGTTAATTGCCGCCAATTTTCGTATTTTATTTTTTCAAACATATTTTTTGTTATATATCAAATTTTTACCGCCCCATCTGACCTTGCAAGATATGTACAAATCTTACTGTGAGGATAATGAAAATCCACTGACCATCTACTCATGGATTTTCCGGGCCCAAAACTTATCTTTCAAAACACCATATGTTGATACGTGTGTGAAATGTGATATTATAACCCCTCGAAGCATTTTGGCCACCATCGAGGCATCTCAGGACACCCGCAGATGTATTTTGGCCACTTTCGAGGCTAGGCTTTCGAGCTAAGTACGGGCGCGTAATATTTTCGTTGAAAGAATGGTGATATTTCTATTTATTAAGTTAATATTATATATCAAAAGACGCGTATTTAAATAAGCTTTCGAATGATATTAATTAACACCAAACAACATACTTGAAGCCCACGCAAGAGCGGTATAAAACGCGCCCGGTATAATATTTTCCCGCCATTTTCGAGCGATATTTCTAACATATTCATATTTCTCGTCGTTTTTTATTTTGGGAGGTATATAAGTATTGTAAACGGTTAGAAAGGTAATTTAATTTACTTTCAGAGAAAATAAATATAATGGAAAGAAACATTTTAATTTTAAACATAAAAAATATAAAATATAAATTATTGTTAATTGCCGCCAATTTTCGTATTTTATTTTTTCAAACATATTTTTTGTTATATATCAGATTCAAACCTAGATAAGTTTTTTTCAACTAGATTTCCAATTAAAAAAACCATATCTGAAAAGAATCCGATAAGAGTTATTCTTATTGGACTTTGCACAATTGTTTACTTTTTTCCGCCAAAAATAACCGCCATTCCCGCCAAAATTTTCGAAAGCCAATATCTCATGAATTATAGGAGTATTATATATCATAATTATGATAGGTTTATTTATATACTCATAATAAAACAATAATTCATAGCATAAATGTGACCTTATCTATATATTTCCATTAAATAAAAAATAAATGCCATTTTTTCGGTAATTGAATGATATATTCATTCAATTACCGAAAAAATGGCATTTATTTATGCCTCTTGAATTAAATTATTACACAATATTTGTTTATTTTTTGCTGTCATTTTATAACTAATTAGTTCATTGACAATTAAAACATAAAAATATCAAATAAAATTATATTATTTGTTTACAAGGATGTTTTGAATCCATAATTACGCCCCGCGCGCAACATGCAAAGACAGCGAAATATATAAAATTTCAAATGCTGATATTTAAATTATTTTCTATGCAAGCATTGCTATAATTTTATATTTTTGTAAAGCTTATACCACCAGGTATACAAAATAACAAAAGTAAGCAATTTATAATCCATATTGTTATCATGACAAACAAAAATGGCGAGTAGGTCGTCGATAGACGACATTGTTTACAATAGGATCAAGTTCAGCGGGTCGCATAAACTAAATATTCCACCATTCAGTCACTATTCAAACATTACTACAAAGCTTATTTAATCTACTTTCATAAAAACATCATTTCAAACATCAACACCCGAGTGACGAGTCGTAAGTTTAGGTTTAAGGTAGCACGGCAAGTGGACTTGCTTCGCGGGTGGTCAGATAACGAACGCGTGATGCTTTTGCGATATATGTCAATTTAAAGCGGTAACTTTGAGCGGTTAAATACGAAAATTAAGTTTTGTGAAGGTTTTGAAATGGAAAACACTGAAAAACTTTTGGAAGAGCATCAAAGAAGAGCAGAAACTATTTATTATTTTATTTACCGCAGTTCTATCATTCGATCTGCAGCAATGTTTGCCGACCCAATACCTTAAAGCTGGGGCTGCATTTTATAAGCATGCATTGTGGACTTACAATTTAATATTAAGGGACTGTACTCATAATAAAGTATATTGTTTTATGTGGCATGAGGGAATTGGTGGCGGAGGAGCTAATCAAATAGCTTCATGTTTATTTTATTATATTATGAATCTTGTTGCAATTCTGTTCTAATATTAAGCATCTAATTTTTTATTCTGATTCCTGTTCTGGGCGGAATAAAAATATTTATGTTGTATGTGTGTTCCTGCTTGCTGTACGTAACAATTCCAATATTGAAACAATAACACATAATTTCTTAGTGCCCGACCACACACATGGATTATGATGTTGATCATGCGATAATTGAAAAGGCCAAAAAACGTACCCAAATGGACATACACCACCCTCAGGACTGGTACCAACTCGTCCGAACATGCAGCAAACAAAAACCATTCACTGTTATTGAAATGCATGCTGAATTGTAGTTTTACCTGTCAAAATGTGCTGTTTTTAAATATAAAAAGGGAGAGTTTCCTCAATTTCATTATAAGTTGTATGATGTGGAAGAATGGCACTTTGTTAATTTGCAGAGGAAAAGAGGAAAATCACCACTCCCAAGTGTATTTGAAACGAAATGTATACCTAGGTCATACGATGGGCCAATAGCTATTTCAAATGAGAAAAAGCGAGATTTGATTTCACTTCTTCCGCTAATAATCCCTAGTGTTCGATATTTTTATAACAACTTTCTCAGTAACGATGATATAAAAGATCAACATCCTCTTCTAAACGACAGCGAAGACGACATCGAATAAGGTTTTCTGGATCACTTTCAAGGTTTCTGTTGGACTTGATTAGTTAGATTATTTTTTGTTTTTGAAATGTTTTCCTGCTTTCAAAAAAAACCTTTTTACGTACTACACATTTTTTATAACACTGGGGTTTACTAACGGTAGAAGTTAAATTAAAATAAAGTTTTCTGAATCACTTTCCAAGGTTTCTATTGCCCTTTATTTGTGAGAATTTATTTTTGTTTTTGGTTTATTTTCCTGATTTAAAAAAACTGTGCTATGACTAACTGGGCTTTTCACTTCAATAAGGTTTTGTGGATCACTTTCAAGGTTCTATTGGACTTGATTTGATTTTTTTGTTTGTTTTTAAATTGTTTTCCTGATTAAAAAAACTGTGTCATATGCATTTCTTACAATACTTTTTAATAAAAAGTCAAACACCATAAAATTACATATCTTTTTGTTATATTTTGGTTTAAAAATGGATATAACTTACACAAAAGGTTCGCGTAAGTCTACATGCGCCTTATGGCACGTATAATAACTATGTGAAAAAGGACACAAGTTATTTTTTTTGGTATTTTTCAAAGTTTTATCGTGTCGATGAAAAGTACACATTCAATTATTTTTTTTGAGTTACTACAATTCTAAATATCTGCTTTTATTTCTGAGTTATCATAAAAATAATTCCAAATGCGTATCCTTTTTCACTTATGTGAATTAACTTTTTATGTATGTGAAAAAGGGTCTGTAGCAAGACTATATCATCATTACGCGCGGACTCGAATACTTTCCCGCTCGCATAGCGACTATCTGTATCACTCAACGTGCATCACAGACGACGTCATCGAGGTGGTGGGACAAGACCCGAATATATAAGCTTATGCGCATCGTTGATTTATTCATTGGATTCGCCTCGCCGCGCCGCCGCCGCCGAAGAAGGACCTCTCACCGCAAGCAAGCACCTGCAAGCAAATCAAGAGCTCCAGTTTCGGAAGCGCTGCACGGACCGCGACGCTGTTTGTTACGTGCAGTACATACGATTTTCGTATGTGCTGTACGGAGCAAACACTTCACTTCATCGGATCACCCAGCGAAACACAGTCGCCGAGCGGTCGCAGCCGTAGCGCGATCTAACAATGTCGTCGCGCCGCAATAGCCCTTCTCAGGGCTCACGCGACGAAGACGACGAGGACGAGGACTTCACACCGGTGTCCAAACCGACACCGCGCTCACCATCACACCGTCACCATGCTTACCATGACCACCATACTAGTACCATCTCTGCAACCATAGGCCATCAGAGTAACCAAAGGCCATCTACTAGTAACCAAAAGCCGAGTAGCCAACCACATTGTGACCTCCGGCAGGCTGACTCCGCTGTCGCCGCCTCCGCGACCGCCGCGCCCCCGCGCACACCCGCCCGCCTGCGGGTCGTCCGAGTGCGCGCAGCGCCGCCGTGATGCAGGCGCCCGCGAACCCGCCGCCGCGACCGAGCGCCGCCGCGCGAGACCGGGCCCCCGCGACCCGCGCCGCCCCCCGCGCACACCCGCCGCGGCCCGCGCCGGCGTCGAGTGGCTCGCCCGTCGCGAGCTCTCCGCCGCGCGTCGCCGCCGCGCGCGACTACGTCGCCGAGTCGCCGCGCATCGCTGCGAAGGACTCTCCCGCGCCGCGCTCCGCCTGCTCATCCAGAAGCGGATCAGAGCTGTCGTTGGCATCGGCAGACTCCAACCTGAGCGCGGCCGAAAACCCGAAAGCGGACCTGGTGCTGCACATAAAGCGCCGCCGACACACGATGTGTATGTCAGCGAACATCCAGCGGGCTCACTCGTTGCCCTCAGTGGCAATGGAAGTCGACCAGCAAGCCGCCCGCCCATCACCATACAGACGCAGAAGGAGCCCCGATGAGGAGGACGAAGAGGAGGAAGCCAAGAGGCACCGGGCCGACTTACTTAACCAGGCACCGTTACCACAGCGCGACCCCCGCCTCCACCGCCCGCCGCCCGCAGCGCCCTCTACCGGCGCTTCAGGGAACCACTCACCGCGCGCGTACACGGATGTTGTCCGCTCGCCGCCCGCTCCCCGCGCGACCGCCGCCGCGCCCGCCGCCGCCGCCAAGCGCCCCGCCGCCGCCGCCGCGCGCCCCGCCGCCGCCGCCGCGCGCCCCGCTGCCGCGCCCGCCGCGACCGCCGCGCGCCCCGATGCCGCGCCTGACGCCGCGCCTGCCGCGACCGCCGCCACCGCCGCCAGCAAACCGCGCTACCCTCCGGTGATCGTGGAACACTTCCCGAACTGGGCACACCACCTGAGGGAGTTGAAAAACCAATTGGGAAGAGCCGCCAACGCCCGCCCCTTTGGAAAGGGCATAAGATTTACCCCAAGAGAGGAGGAAGAGTACCGCTTAATACAGCGGTACCTCACAGAGCTAGAAAAGACAGAGAAGCTCTCTTGGTTTTGTTACTCCCTCCCAGCGGAGCGCAGCCTGAAGGTGGCCATTAGAGGCCTCCCATATAACACGACGCCGGAGGAGGTAGAAGAGGAGCTCCGCGAGCTGGGGTATGAGCCCGAATACGTACGCAACATTCGGGCCCGCCGCGACAGACCGGGGTGCATCCTCCTAGCTATAATAAAGCGCACAAAGGACGTCACACCGGGGATCTACGAAGTCACAGAGATGCTCGGCATCCCCGGTGTCAAAATAGAAAACTGGCGCGGGAAGAGGAAGCCGGCCCAATGTCATCGGTGCCAAAAGTTCCGGCACTCGAGTCACCAATGCCACCGACCCCTGGCTTGTGTGCGCTGCGGAGAGGAACACACCGCAAGAGACTGCCCGCGCCCCCTTGAAGAACCAGCAACTTGCGCCAACTGCGGGGGGACGCACCCCGCAAACCACATACACTGCCCCGTATTCAAAAGGGAAGCCCGGAACAAGAAGGCCGGCACTGTCGCAGTCACCGGGGAGCCGCGTAAAGAGCCGGCGCCGGTAAACCCTCAGCCGAAAGGAGAGACCGCGCAGCGCGCGACGCTAATGGCTGAGGCGAACGACCCCACAGCTCGCGGAGCCGCGGTCGCGGCTAAGAAGAAGAGAGGGCGGAGAAACCGCAGGCGAGGTAAAGATGGCGCAACTACGCCCGCCGCCGCGGAAATACCCACTCAATTGGATCCACCACCATCCCAGGGCGGCCAGAGAAAGCCGAAGCGCAACCCAGCGCCGGCACAGCAAGCACCCCAGCCGTCCGCTCACCCGGTCGCCACCCCCGCCGAACCAACCACGGCCAGGGGTAAGAAGGCGAAGGCCCCACACCATAGTGAGGGACCAAGGAGCGGTGGCAACTCAACCGTTCAAGCCGCGATAAATGTGCTACACGACGTGCTTACCGCGCTCAGCGCCGGGCGGGACAAGCAAGCAATTGTCTCCATTATCCTCAAGGGCCTAGCGGACCTGATCATGAACGATGAACAATAAGCCCTTGAGGATACTCCATTGGAACGCCCGCAACCTCCGCAAGAAGGCCGCCCTGCTCCGCCCTCTCCTGCAGGAACAGGACATCGACGTGGCGCTGATAAATGAGACGCACCTGGGACCTGCAGACCGATTACGATTCCCGGGTTTCCTCATTTATCGGAGGGACGAACTATCGCCGGATGGAGTACGCTACCGCGGACTGGCAGTGCTAGTCAGGCGAAGAGTCGTACACCAGCCACTACCCGTTAGAACCACGAGCACCCTGTACACGCTGGGTGTGGAGCTGCACCTAGGTGGTGCAAACCTTCACCTGTACGCCGCATATAAGCCGCCCGCAGTGAACATAGACATCGACGAACTGCGGACCATAATTCAAGCACCTCACCCGGTCGTCATTGCGGGCGACTTCAACTGTAAACACCCAGCGTGGAACTCAGCAACCACCAACGCACCGGGTGTACGACTCTTCAACGACGCCGAAGCCCATGGATACACCGTAGCGGGTCCAGAGGTACCTACACATTACCCGGACACGCTAACGCACATGCCTGACGTCCTTGACATCGTGGTGCACAATGACCTCTCGCACTGCCAGTTACAGCTTCACCAGGAGGTGCTCGACGACGAGCTACAATCGGACCACCAGCCGGTACTCGTCGTCGCACAACAGGAGCCTACACGTATCGTCCCTCAAGCGCCACGTCCCAAACCGGACTGGACTAGATTTAGGGATACGATGGAGACCACCACACCGACTCGTCCTATCAGCTCCGCAGCCGACGTCGACGCGCTCGCGGCCGAACTCGCCGGCGCTATCAAGTCCGCCCTTGTCAGCTCCACACCACCCATCAACACCCAGAGAAGGCTACCCCCTCTGCCAGCACACATTGCTAAACTGATAGCTGACAAGCGGCGCCTCCGCAGACAGTGGCAGAGCACGCGATGCCCCACATTAAAGACGCAACTCAACCGGCTGACGGAGAGAGTGAAGGGCGAGTTGAGGACCCACACCGCCGAGAGCTGGGAGAAACTCATAGAGGACTCTCGCGACGACTGGTCGTCGATCCACCGCCTATGTCGTCGCCTCACAAACACCCCAGCTCCGGTGCGCCCGCTACTACACGCCGACGGAACTCCACGCTACAAAGCAGCAGACCGTGCAGCGATCCTAGCCGACCACCTCGAGGGCCAGTTCAGGCCTAACCCGATTGTTGACGCAGAACACGCCGCAGCAGTCGAGAAACACCTTCGGGAATACTTCGCCACGCCGATAGCTCCCGAAGAGGACTCCATCTTCTTTTCCCCTGGAATGGTGCAGCGAGCCATACGGCAGACCCAGCCCCGGAAGGCCCCTGGGGCGGATGGGATACCGAATACAGCGCTGCGCCACCTGCCGCACCGTACCGTGGCAGCGTTGGCGCGCCTGTTTACGGGGATTGTCCGCACAGGCGCCTTCCCCGCCTGCTGGAAAGAAGGCCGCATCATAATGTTACCGAAGCCAGATAAAAACATCCTGAAGCTGGGGAGCTATCGGCCGATCACTCTCCTGCCCACGATCTCGAAGGTGTTCGAGAGACTCCTGTTGCGGCACCTCACACCGCACATCACGCCAAGACCGGAACAATTCGGGTTCAGGTCTGAACATTCCACAACACTGCAATTGTCGAGGGTACTGCATCGGATAACGGCGGCGCGCAACAAGCGCGAGCACGCCGTAGCAGTATTCCTCGACATCCAGAAAGCTTTTGACCGAGTGTGGCACTCCGGTCTGCTGTTCAAACTGTCGACATCCACAGCGCCTCGCCGTGTAGTAAAGGTGGTCTCCTCGTTCCTTAGCAACCGGACTTTCCGAGTGGCAGTGGAACAGGAGCTCTCAGACGTCCGCACCATCTCTGCTGGAGTCCCGCAGGGCTCATGCCTCTCGCCTGTGCTTTACACCAGGTTCACCGACGACATTCCCGTCGCCGAGGGCGCCGAGCTGGCGCTCTACGCCGACGACGCGGCGTATATCTCCACCAGCGTCAACGCCGCCCACGCCGCCAAGAAGATGCAGCGCTCCCTCGACCTTCTCCCCCGCTGGCTATCGCAGTGGCGACTGTCGGTGAATGTGGGTAAGTCACAGGCGATACTCATTAGCAGCAAGCAGCTCCATCCACTGCCACTCAAACTCCAGGGTGAGTACATCCCCTGGACCCGGACGGTGAAGTACCTGGGGATCACCATTGACCGAGCTCTATCCATGAAGCCGCACGTCCGCAACGTCGTCGCACAGGTACGCGCAACCAGAGCGCTTCTGCGTCCAGTGCTCTCCTCACATCTACCACTTCGAGCGAAGCTGGGTGTGTACAAATCTTATGTGCGCACCCGGCTCACCTACGCCGCGCCCGCTTGGTTCGCCCTCACGAGCGAGTCGAGCCGCATTCGCCTCCGCGCGCAGCAGTCGCTGTCGCTGCGCGCCGCCGTTCAAGCTCCTCGCTATGTGAGGAACGATATCATCCAGCGGGACACCCGCATCGAGAGCCTGGACGCCTACATCCGCCGTCTGTCCGTGGGGATGTTCGAGCGAGCCGACGCCTCGGCCTGGGACCACGTCCGGGACCTGGCCCCCTGGCACGCTCGCCCCCCGGACAAGAAGAAACTGCCTCGCGACCTCATCGCTAACCCCGACGACGCTGCGGATGAGCCGGTTGCCCCGGGTAGCCGCCGTCCCCCCTCCTAACTTGACAATCTCTTAGCCCTCTGTTGCAGGTGGCCGCCCCTTTCCGCGCGACATCTGCGCGTATCGACGCAGGATACGCTCATCATGTGCGCGCGCGGACGACCACTGCAACAGAGCACGCCATGGACACACTCCAACCACGATGTCGGCGTCTAACCAGACGCCGGCACCACACCACCACCACCTCACCACAAAGACTTCCGCAGGCCGCCCGTAAGTCGCCGTCTGTGTCGCTGGCTTCACGGAGCTGGGCCTCCCTCGGTTCGCCGGGGGTCTCACCCGGCTCGTGTTGACCGCCCGGACGGCGTGAAGATTCGGCGGCCTGCGCAACACAACACGCCTTATCGGTCAACCGCCTTAGGGCAACTACTGCCCGACCCAAGGACCTGCCTTTATTAAAGGGCAGGATACCAAAGAACCCGCTAGCAGGGGGCAAAATCTGTCCCGAACTAGCCGCTGCACGCCCTGTACGGGGCGTCGCGATGATCTACGTTGTTGATTTATTCATTCGCTCGCTAGGCGACTCAGAGTGCAATAGCCCCGCAGTCCATTCTGGTGTCCAGTTGATATAGCGAACCTGATCTAAAGCCCCGCAGTCATCAGGTTAGCTAAGTATCGAGGTTTAAAGAGCGATAGCCCCGCAGTCCTCTTTAGACACTCGCGAAGCGTAGGGAGGAAGTAAAGAGCGATAGCCCCGTAGTTCTCTTCGCCCCTCACATAGGGTTATATAATATGTATATGCATAAGTATAAGTTGGTAAATGTATGTATGAAGAAATTAGGATAAACGGTCAAAGCTACCCAAGAAGTCTATAATTTCTACACTGGTAACCCTATCGCCCTACAGTTCTAACTTCTTTTATACCCTCGTGTAGTTCGTTTTGTGGTAAGTATAAGTCGCTATTTTAAAAACTATTCCGTTTATGTAAAAAATAATACCAGAATAAGAAAGAACATACATTTCATACCTATATAACACATCAGATGTATTTCATATTCTTTATTTGCAATTCCACAATGTAGGTACATTAGATGGTAAATCTTAAAATTAGGTGTAATTATGGACCCTATTAGGGCATAGCAAAGTAATCAAATCCATAAATTATTATACAATTATAAATTAATATTCAATATAAATTACAACACATTATACAAGGTAACATAACTATCTAGTACCTATCATATTATAAGAAAATTATAATTATACTCATCACAAAAGTGGTCAAAAGGAGCTTTAATATTCTATAAGTACATTATTAGTTGCTTTTTTACTATTGGGAATAATTGTATTTGTCATTTAAATATTCATTTATGCTGTAGTAACATTTTTCAATCAGATATATTTTAAGTTTATTTATAAATTTATTTACATTTTCTGTACTCCTTATTGTATTTGGAATTTTATTATAAATTTTTACGCACATAACTAGGGGACCTGCATGAAATTTAGATAAGGTAGAACTTGGTATTGCTAGTTTATTTGAAGGTCGAAGGTAACGTTGTTTTGGGCGTTGATCGCTTACCAGACGAAACAGTCATGGATGCTTTCGAACAAATTTACAAATTTACAATATGTACATACTTGTCAAAGTGAGAACTTTGTATTTGATAAAGTGTGGTTTGGTACTTTCTGTGAGACATATATTAGCTATTATTCTAATACACCTTTTCTGCAGTATAAAAAGTTTTTCTGCATCCACACTATTGCCCCATAGAATGATCCCGTAATTGAGCCACGAGTGTGCATAGGCATAGTATGCTGTCAAGGCAGTTTTGAAATTTGTTGTTTTTTTAGTTCCAGTAGTGCATATGTGAATCTTGACATTTTATTTGAAATGCTTTGGATATGTGCCTTCCAATTTATAAAGGTGTCTATAGTTAAGCCTAATAATGGGAATTGGTCTACACATTGTATTTTTACATAATTATAATTTATGATTATAATATATATTATGAGTAATCTATATCAAGTTCTTTCTTTTGACAAGGTCTATATTGCATCAGTTTGGTTTTATTGAAGTTCAGTCCTAAGTTGTGGTCAGTCATCCATTTATCTATTTTTGAAAATGTTAAATTTAATACCTATAGAATTTAAGTTCAAATTATTTTTACACGGTAGTATTATGGATATGTCATCTGCAAACAGAACAGTATGAGCATCAATTACTTTTGGTAGGTCATTTATATAAATTAAAAATAAAACACATCCCAATACGCGGCCCTGTGGTATTGACATGGTGATGTTAGCTTTTCGCGATCTGATATGAGTAATTTGGCCAGCCTGTGAGAGGTGCTCTACCTCAACATATTGAATTCGATTTTTTAAATATGAAGTAAACCAGTCGTGCGCTATTCCTCTCACACCTATAGAATATAATTTGTGTAATAATATTTTGTATGATACTCGGTCATATGCTTTACTCATATCTAATAGCACTCCAATAGCATATTCTTTTTTATTTATTATATTTAATGCCTCTTGAATGTACTTGTAGACCGCTAGTGTTGTTGATTTATGTTTTCTTAATCCGTTTTGACACTCAATGAATATTTTAAATTTTTCGCAGTAATATATATAAGCGTTTCGATACTACAGTCTCAAATATTTTTGAAAATGTGGACAATAGTGCTATTGGACGATAGTTCCCAACATCAGACTGGTCGCTTTTTTTTAAATATTGGTTTTATGATGGATATTTTTAGTAGGTCGGGTACTATTCCTTCTTCTAGAGATTGGTTGATCAGAGTGGTTAAAGGCATCATTATTTCATCTGAGCATGCCTTTACGAGCACTGGTGGAATTTCATCATGACCATAGCTATGTTTACTCTTTAGATTTTTAATTATATATTTTATTTAGTACGGATCAACTGGTGTAAAGTAGATACTATTTTCACTAGAAATTAATGCTGAACTACCTGAGGGCTTCCACTACCTTGTTTTGTATATTGATTCCCCAAAGTTCCTACTGAAACAAAGTAATTGTTAAAGGTGTTTGCGATTAAGTTGGCATCATCCGTTGATTTGTTAGCAACATTTAAAGTTATATTTTTTCTCAATTTTGTTGATATTTTGTTTGTACGCTCTTTTATTATTTGCCACATTGTCTTAATCTTATTATCCGATTTTTCAATTCTTTTTATGTATTTTATTTTTTTGATGTTAATATTGTTTTATTAAGTGTTTTCTCATATCTTTTGTAATGTGCGTATAATACTAGATTGTTATTTTTTGTGGTTAGTATTTTTAGTAGCCGGTTATGTTTACACGATATTTTTATTCCTTTGGTCAGCCACGTTTTTGAAAGTAAGTTTTTAGATTTTACCCGTTTTTTTGGAATATACAGGTCTAATAATATTTTTAAACTATTGTGAAATGAAGTGTAGTTTTCGTTAGAATTTTTGTTAGTATTTATAATGTTATTCCAATTTAATTCGCTTAGTTTAGTTTTGAAAGTAGAAATGTTGTGTTTGTTAAATTTCCTTTTGAATATATGCCAGCTTTTTTCAGTGTCTATAGAGGTGGTATGAGATTGTAACATGCATAAAATCCCTTTATGGTCAGATAGTCCATAATCAATTATGTCGATATTAATTTTTTTTGGAATATTAGAGAATATTAGATCTAAACATGTGGCTGTTTTAAAAGTTACTCTAGTAGGTTTTGTTACCATTTGTTGGAGATTATAGCTTGTCATTATATTTAGAAGTGTATAAGATGACACATTTTTTATTCTAAATATTAACGTTGAAGTCCCCACCTATTAGTATGTTTTTCCGTGAATCTTTTACAGATATTATTTTTAATAGCTTCTCCAAAGAACTGTAGAATATATCAACTCCCCTATTTTTTGAGGCCAATATATTACAATCAGCAAAAGGTTCATTGTTATTATTTCTATAGCACATGTTTCAAATATATGTTCAACACTTAGATCGGATTCATTTGAAAGATCATCATCAGATTTATTTGAAAGCTGTTTAAATGCCACACGTACCTAAACATGTAATTTGGAGCGCGCGGGGCTTTTTTTGCGTCTCCTGTAAAGTTGAATTTTTAGACTTATACCCTTTTTCAATAGAGGCACAGAAATGTTTTAACGGTGTCTCCCTTGAAAAATAGTATCGATATTTTATTATTTATAACACCCTCTTTCGGTGTAATGACGTACTGAATAATTTTTTATGTTTACCTTATTGTATGATTATCATAATTGGGAAAAAGTATCTAGTTTGTATACTTGATTTGTCGCAGTGCACAAAGCATGTTTATAGATTCACTGTGTCCGTCATTCCATCTATAGCTACTAGCAGACCATCGGTTGGGTGGGTTATGTATGTGTATGTGGACTATTGGCTACTACTTGAATGGCTGACTGCGTATTAAAGGCAGTCTATTAAAAGTTCTGATTATCATTACCTAGGAGATTATAAAAATAAGATCGATGATAAGTATATTCCGCCACTTTTCCGAAGACAATTATAAAAGTTAACAAACCAAGGGCTCCTGCGCACCATGCGGTTAGCAGCAATGCGGCCGTCCGGCTAACCGCAGGACGCGGTTGCGCTTGCGATTAGCCGGACGGCTGACCGCAAACATCCATCCGTCAATGGCGCACAACCGCAAACTAGCACTATCTGCATAGTGTGTATAGCAACCGGCCGGCTGGCCGGAGTGCTCAGAACAACCGGAGTGGTCGGCCGGCAGCCGCATCGCGGATCATCATACAAATCTTTGATTGCTGGCAGCCACACGGCTGGCCGCATTGCAGCTAACCGCATAGTGCATAGGAGCCCTAAGCCGAAAGCAAGGTCATTAAACTAAGCCTTTCTCAATGCCACCGAACCAGACATCTAACATTGACTCTAAAAGTCTAAAAGTAAAACCAAACCCCAAGTGAGATATTTTAATTAAAACCCGAGTTTTGACTGCAGCTTAACCAGTGTTTATGTTAGAGAACGAATAGCTAATGCCAGTAATAAGCACCAAGTCTCATCACTAAGCTGTTATGTTCAGTTAATGAATGTTAAACAAATTGACGCTTTTAGAACTTGGACCAGATTTAACATACATACATACGTAATCAATCATACTTCTTCTAACATTCTTAGCCTCACGCGTATACATGTGTATCCTTTTGTGATCAAACATGGTGTTTGTCACACAAAGGCTCCACTCTAAACAAACCTCAAGCAATACTTTTCCATTTTCATTCACTCTCTCATCACCAAATCCACCTAAAACCCTTTCAAATTCATCTCGTTTTACTCCCACCCATCCATTGAAATCACCTAACAAGATCAATCTTTCGTTATCCTTACATTCCTCAAAATCGCTCTTAAGTTCACCCAAAATTCCTGCCTTTCGTCTTGTTCTTGCTGTGACATACCCGCTACTATATTGACCGGGGCGTAAACCCCTACAATAAAGAGACGAGTAAGTCCTATTTTCATTCTCATCCACAATAGTCTAGCATTTACACATTCAAATTCCTTAACGCACTCATTCATTCGCGCAGACAGTATTAAACCAACTCCCTTGCAGGCTCTGGTGGTACTGTCTACCCCAGACCAATAAGCCGTGTAGCTATCATGCTTGGTGGGGCCACAACCTTTTCTTTTTGTCTCATTCACACATAGAACATCAATCTTTCTATCATCCATCATCTGGCATACTTCATTAAATTTACCATCCATTCCTCCTCCAACATTTAATGTTGCAAACCGGCTTTCCGTAGGCCGCTTTTCGCCCTCGCGGGAAACGAGACGTGATGGGTTGCGAACCGCGTCGCCGCCGTCTGGAGAAATATAATTTTCAGTTCTCATAGCGTTCCCACGAGCATTAAGGATTTAAAATGTCCGTCCCCGCAGAGCCCTTTACGGGGATAAGGTGGAATACCAGCTGTGCCCTGTGACCACCAACACATGCACCCTCCGTTTGCGACCAGCTTGCCCTCTGGCCACAAATCCCTCGGCACGGGTCGGTTGACACCTTGGATTGGGGTTTGTTTTCGGGTATGCTCCCTGAATGTAGGTTTTATTTCGAAGTATTCCTTCTCCTAGACGGGTTGCCATCCGAAGTTGACGAGGCCCATCCCCCCAAAGAGAGTGGTTTAATTTCGGAGTTTTCCTTCTCCTAGACGGGTTGCCATCCAAAGCTAACGAGGCCCATCCCACCGAAATTTTATTTATAATTTTATTATTTAACTGGATAGTAAATGTGTCTGTGTGGCTCAAAGTGTTGTACTGTACATAGCGGTCAAGTGAAATAGGTTTTTGTAAGCTTTTGTTGCTTGGATAGAAATGAAATAAGATTAAGAGCGAGGATAATATCACATGAGGAAATAAGATGTACCTAATGTAATGATTGGTAAGTTCATTGTGTCCATCGGTTACATATTAAGATGTTATCGGGAGTTGTCTTAATAAAAATGAGTCACTTTTGGATACTGTAATTTTCTTTCAGAAAATATTTCTATCGGCTTCGCTGAGGATGGCTTCGATAAGTCTGTTTTCTATACAGCGATGTACGTTGCACAGCTGACAGACTATGAGAACAAAGATATCTCGTATGCATACATATATTTTAACTGCATGGATTAAATACATTTAAGAGATATCTTACTAAAGCAAATCTGGGTCATATGCTAAACTTATAAACTTATGCAATACAGTTTCACTAATACAAGGTGATCTAAATTAAAAGTATTATGAAACTCACGTTGAGATTATTCTACAAATAAATTGAGATAATTCTTAAACACTTGACTACAGGGGCAAGTGTAACCTCACCTCATCTTTAAATGATTTTATAATTGAAGTTGATTTTCAGGTGCACATAACTCTGTATTTTATTTATTTCGGACTTAAATCCTTTATCAAAACACCATTAAACAATCACAGAATGTAATAGCAACGCTAACATAATTGCAGAGCAAAGGATTGTTAGCGTCAAATTAGACATAATTATCTCTCAGCGGAACGTGACTAAATCGCGCAGTGAGATAGCACCTTAACATGTAGTGTAGTAGTACATAGTGAGACGGCACCTTAACTAGTAGTACTCAAGTGCTTTATCTTTTAGCGCGTGTTACAGAATTACTTGTTAGTGGAAATGAGTCGTTTATAAAGCTGGAAAGAATGTTGTTCACATTTAAGGCAAAGGCGTAAACACATTGTAAACTAATTAAAAGTAATTCTAAGAGTAAAGACTGTCAGGTTACAGCAAATATGGACTGAACTGATTAAGATGACAATAGAAAGTTAAAATATTTACTAAAAAAAAGTAATTCTTTCTTACTAAATTAGAAGTAATAAGAATTAATTAATCAGAAGAATTACTTTTTATTCTTACATTTTTTTATAAACAGTTAAGTAAATATTTTAACATTCAATCACACACGCCAAGACGAAGGGAAAATATAAGGTATTACATCTTTATATTAAAAAAATATTATTATGAGGTAATAAACACTTTGCTTAAATAAAAGTATCTATGCGTACAAGTAGCAAAAGTTTAAAAGTAAAAAAAATCACTCTGAAAGCATGTAACAAAAAATATTCTCATCTGAACTGTCACTGTCCCTTAGGACAAAGTGACAGTTCAGATGAGAATATTTTTGCGATCATAAGCCTTAGCTTTAGCTTATGATCGCTCGCTTTTGTCAGAATATACTCACTGTTTCTTTAAGTAGATTTAAGTAACTTACTTTTTATATCAAATATTTGGAGCTGTTATTTTCAAGCTTTTCATGATTTTAAGTTGATGTTTCAAGTCTTCTAGAGTTGGCCATGTTAAATTAAATGTGACATCTCGTTGTCTATAGCCATCGAACAGAAAATTTTCAACTTCATTTGTATTTTGTTTCTCAAATCAGGATTAGTGAAGGAAACATTATTATTTGCTTATTATTATTAACAAAATAAACACACCAGTAAAACACAAACATTTTTTTTTTCAATGTCATCAGCACCTTCCTTGATTTCAAAGGCAAAATAATAACATACGATGGCTCATAGTTGACGGTTTCAGAAATTCAATATCATTGTTGTCATAGGCTGTATATTATAGTCTTATTTAATATTAATATAGATGATACACTACACCTCAACGTGCCTTTGAATTGTCGACCTGCAGTAGCAACGTCAACTCACCGTGATCTACGTATTATGCTATTTGGCATAAGCTTAAAGCTATTAGCGTTTGAGAATATAATTATTATGTATTATGTTATCACAAGCCATTTTTATTGATTTCATTTATTACTATCCCGTAGTTAGAGACTCTCTGTATGCGGTATAACGGATGTGTGAAAGATCAGTGAGAAGAGCGGATAAGCATGACAACAACTTTGGTGGTCGGCCAGTGTACAGTAGTGATACTGAGATTTGCCCTTGGAACATGACAAAAATAATTCCACAAAAAATAATTCCTAGTTCGCGGGTGAGATTTACCCGCAATCCAGGATTAATTTGTTAACAAACACAAGGAACATGTAGAACCAAAACAACTAGGTAAATATTAGTGGAATACAGAAAGTGTCGTCCCCATGAGAATCGAATCTATTCTAGGAAAGCCGACGAAGTAGCAATTTTCACAAAACCATTTTTGCAATATCTTCAAAATATATTGCGTGGAAACCAGGTTTACAATCATTTCAGTCTATTGCGTGGCAACTTAAAAAATAACTATCGAATACAAAGTATTATTGAAAATATTATTCAGGGCCTAAAATCATATTCCCAAACTTAGAAGATAGATCACCCCGATAGTCTTTGACTTATTGAGTCAAATTCACATTCTCTAAAGAAAATATTTGAAAATTTTACGTAACTTTTACAACACTTTAAACTATTGTGATGTATGAAGTACTGATAGACTACGGCACTTATCTGATGAAGCTAACTGATTACTAGCATATATCGTGCAGCGAATTTTTGCGAAAAATATTCTTAGTTTTTTATGACTGTAGAATTTGCAACGGGTATTATTTTACTAAAAGTAAAACATGTCTATTTTACGAATATAAAACAGCATGTATTAATTATATGTAAGGATAATATTCATACACAGAATAGAATAAGAGAACCACACAATTATTATTTTAAAAGTAATATTCATAGAAAATTGCCTATAATTACATTGTGTCAAAGAACGTAATTCTTTTGGGCGTAGATTACCACCTCGTATACACCAGCTATTGTTAACGTAAGGCTAGTAATATAGGCTGGAGTTTTGGTCTCCCAGAAAATTCAGTACCACTTTTGAAACAAACTTAAATCCTCGAGACGGTGTCCGGAATTCTTTGGAAGTTTTCATCTATCGCTGTGAGTGTCACAATTTTTCAAACGGCTGGAATGCATGAAACTTTACTAAAACAACAGTTAATTTTAGAGAGTGTGATGCATGCTATTAAAAAGCTAGAAGTATACCAAGATTTCAGTCTCTCCATGTCTACGAGGGTAGTCTAGGTATATCGAAACGTCGGGGCAAATAATTCACACTATTCAAACTATTATTCGCAACAATTCAGACTACCTACATAAATATCATTATGTGTACAAATTCCAATAAAAGTATTTTCGATATTTCACTTATAACTGACCACCGCATTATAAAGGTGCGCGTAACATAGAAACTGTCGCAGCAAAACGGAATCTGCAACTCACTGCTCATTACCACATAACATAATGAGGTTTGTAAACTGGCGTGGCACCACCTTTATGAAATATTTACATCACATTCACAGAAAAATAGTCCCTACACCGATCGCAAAAAGGTTCATATTCCCTTTTCGTCACAGGCTCATTGAACGTATGAGGGTAGTTTCCAGGGTCAAAATAATTACATTTTATTTAGTCCGTATTTTAGATTAGAAAAAAATATTGGGCTCGTATTTTTTCTTTTTTCGATTAAATAAAAAATAACAAAGATATAGCCCATTAAAGTTACGTGTGACGTCATCTAGTGCGAATAAATGCAGCACGGCGTGACGTTATACGTAACTTTAATGAGCTATATCTTGGTCATTTTTGGTTTAATTTACAAATAATAGAATACGTATCGCTTATTTTTGAATAATCTAAAGGACGGACTTATAATTTTTTTTTGTCAACTAGCCTATTGTAGCGGTGTGAAGGTTTAGTGTACTATGAATTTTTTTTGCCAACGCTTGAATATATACCTTTCATGGTGCTGTTACTCGCGTGAGAAGTAGGAACAGGTAATTCTAGTGGGTAATGTGAATAGTAATAAAAAGATGATTTGGTAGGCAATCAGTACGTTGATCTGATAGCAGACATACAAAATATATTGAAAGATTAATTATTTGCTGAGGTAAATCCGTGTAGTGACGGATAAAGAATACAAGTGTCACTACCCCATTTCATTCCGTGGGTGTCGTAAAAGGCGACTAAGGAAATTGCAAAAAAAGCGAATAATATTTTTGCGAAGAGATGGAAAACTTGAAACCAAACCCTATACCAACTCGTCTGGCCAGCGCGGTATAGTAGGCCAAATACCACCCAATGAGCGCACCAACGAATAGGCCCCCAGTTCCCGGTAGTCCCGCTGTCTGCAACTACGGTAGCGGTCGCGGTAACAGCGGGGCGGGGGGTGCTAAGAATCTCCGGGCTACGGCAAACGGCTACCACAAGAAACTGACCCTGGCTACGTACAATGGACGCTCTCTACGGCTGGACCAACACATCACCAAACTCGAAGTAGAATTAGGTCATATAAACTGGCATATATTGGGGTTGTCTGAAGTCCGAAGACAGGGGGAGGACACGATAACCCTTGAGTCAGGCAACCTGTTCTACTTTCGAGAAGGCGATCAGCCCTCTCAGGGTGGTGTCGGTTTCCTCGTTAACAAATCTCTCGCTTACAACGTTGCAGAAATCAGCAGTGTGTCGACACGGGTAGCGTACCTGATATTAAGGATCACCGACAGGTACTCCTTGAAGGTGGTACAGCTATATGCGCCGACCTCGACATACTGCGATGATATAGTCGAAGCCATGTATGAGGACATTACTAAGGCTCTACATCATACCACCAAGACACACTACAGCGTTGTTATGGGAGATTTTAATGCCAAAGTGGGAGTACAAGAACGCGGCGAAACGAGAATCGGATCCTATGGCGTGGGGTGCCGAAATCACAGGGAGCAAATGCTGGTCAACTTTCTGGAGTCACAGGGGCTCTTCGTAATGAACTCCTTCTTTAAGAAGAAGCCTCATAGAAAGTGGACAAGGCGAAGCCCCGATACTGTGACAAGGAACGAGATAGACTTCATCATGTCTGATCGGCGGTATATATTTAGATACGTCTCAGTGATCAACAGGTTTAATATCGGTAGCGATCACCGACTTGTCCGAGGCACTCTAAATATAGACTTCAGAGCTGAGAGGCTTCGCATGATGAAGTCTACTCTTAGACCTACTGCACCTCAGCTAGCAGTAGGATCCAAAAAGTTTCAACTGGAAATTCAAAACCGTTTTGGACTGCTGGAAACCCATGGCACTGTTGGCGAGAAAGCCGACGCTGTGGTCAAAATGCTACAGGATGTGTCTCGAAGGTTGTTTCCCGGAAAAAGCGTTAACAAGCAAAGTAAACTCTCGCTCGAGACTCTCGAACTTATGAGGCAAAAAAGGGGAATGTCATATGCGCAGACGTCTTCGACAGATGGAAGAAACCTAAACCGGAAGATCCGGAAGCTGGTGCGACGTGACCTCCGATGTTCCAAAACCCGCGCCATTACGGCTGCGATTGAACAGAATCGAGGCACCAAAGTCTTCACTCGCCAGCTTGGTAGAATTCATCTGGCAAAACTCAATACTGCGGATGGCAAAACCGTAACCTCCAAGTCCGAGATTCTCGCTGAAATTGAGAGTTTCTACAAGGACTTGTACGCATCACGGATGCCTAAACCCACGAGACCCAGCGATGACGACCACAGAGCCCAACTCACGCGCCATTACACGGAGGACATCCCTGATGTCAACCAGGGCGAGGTAAGAGTGGCTCTCGAGCAGCTCAGGAACAACAAGTCTCCAGGGGATGACGGAATCACCACAGAGCTCTTAAAAGCAGGTGGGACAGCAGTTCTGAAAGAGCTGGCGAGCCTGTTTAATTCCGTTATCTACCAAGGCCTAACACCTCAGGCGTGGAGTGGGAGTGCGGTGGTTCTGTTTTTTCAAAAAAGGTGACAAAACCCTGCTGAAAATCTACAGACCCATCTCACTTCTGAGTCACATCTACAAGTTGTTCTCGAGAGTCCTAACAAATCGCCTCGCCAGAAAACTCTACTATTTCCAGTCACCGGAACAAGCCGGGTTTCGAAAAGGCTACAGCACCGTAGACCACATCTATACTGTTCGGCAGATTGTACAGAAGACCAATGAATACAATCAGTCGCTGTGTATGGCTTTCGTGGACTACGAGAAAGCCTTCGACTCCATCGAAACCTGGGCGGTTCTGGATGCTCTGCAGCGGTGTCGCATCGATTGGCGCTACATCGAGGTGTTAAGATGTTTGTACGACACGGCCACTATGACCGTCCAGCTCCAGGACGGTAAAACCATCCCCATTGAGTTGCGTAGAGGGGTGAGGCAGGGGGATGTAATATCCCCTAAGCTCTTTACCAACGCACTCGAAGACGTCTTTAAGACGCTGGACTGGACTGGACGGGGCATAAACATTAATGGCGAGTACATATCCCACCTTCGGTTTGCCGACGATATCGTCATCGTGGCAGAGAGCCTGGAACAGCTGAGCGAGATGCTGCACAGCCTAAATGGAGCCTCTCGACGGGTCGGTCTCGGCATGAACTTGGATAAAACCAAGATTATGTTCAACGAACACATTGTGCCGGGACCGGTTTATGTCGACGGATCGATGCTCGAAGTTGTTCAAGAGTATGTCTACCTTGGGCAAGTAGTCCAGCTTGGTAGAAAGAAATCGACCGCAGGATCCAGTTGGGTTGGGCAGCGTTTGGCAAGCTACGTCGAGTTTTCTCTTCGCCCCTACAGCAATGCCTGAAGACCAAAGTCTTTAACCAATGCGTCCTACCTGTTATGACGTACGGTGCGGAGACGTGGACACTCACAGTGGGACTAGTCCACAAACTAAAAGTCACACAGCGAGCTATGGAACGGGCTATGCTTGGCGTCTCTTTGAAGGATAAAATCCGAAACGAAGTTATCCGACAAAGAACCAAAGTTACCGACATAGCTCACAGAATCAGTAGACTCAAGTGGCAGTGGGCTGGCCATATCTGTAGAAGGACTGATGGCCGATGGAGCAAGCGTATCCTAGAGTAAAGACCACGTCTCGGCAAGCGTAAGGTAGGGCGGCCCCCGGCTAGGTGGACCGACGACCTGGAAAAGGTGGCTGGGACAGACTGGATGGAAGGCTGAGGACCGTGTACTATGGCGCGTGTTGGGAGAGGCCTATGTCCAGCAGTGGACTGCGATAGGCTGATTGATTGAGGTAAATCAAATTGTATATAGGGCACTCCGTATAAAACTAATACTAAAATTAATTACTCAAGTTTTTTATGACTAGACTTCCGTTAAAACAAAAGTCATGCAATACATATTTACAAGTATACACGATTTGTCACATACTGTTACATTCAATTCATGGGACGGGTCTATTTCGTATAATTGAACCTCCTTATTGTACCTTCGGGCGGCCTGATAACTCTGCCATAAGCGATGACCACACACTCCCCCGAAAAAGAGGCAAAACAGTTACAAGAATATACATAAATCTACACAAAATAAGGAAACCCAAATCTGAAATCTTGAAACCAAGACAGACCACATACACGCAAAATCCAAACCGCAGTCGACCGTCACACGTCGTGGACAGTCGTGTCCTTCACAACTAAGGCGGAAAACACACCCGAATGGCCTTACTAATGAGCATCGTCAATTACCGCACACTATATAGATGTGTGTGCACGCAGCCTAACTGTATTGTAAAATGTATCGTACGTTTGTCCAGTTTAGAAGAGTACTTATTTTTTGAGGTATTAGACAGAAAATATGAGCGACTGGAGGATACCACAGCTTCGCTCGCACAAATTATTGTATGGCATTTTGGGAAATCCCTTCGAGTAGAACCCTTACGGTCGCTAAAGCACATCCATTCCAAATTTCAGGTTTTGCACCTAATAGTTTTGTCTGTGCTTTTTCTGTCTGTCAGTCAATCAGTAACGCAAGAATTATATATAGGTATATAAATTAAGGCTGCTTGTTTAAATGACACTGCACTGTCGAACACAGCTGCTCAGCAGTGGCACAGTCAGTCGGGCTGACCAGTCGAGCAGTTACGAACATGACTCGAGCTTCCAAACTGACATTTTATAGACACTAGACACAGGTGCTTCGGAGTTTCAGAGGTTTATCTTAATATCTATTATTAGTTAACTAGAGGACGCCAGCAGCTACGCCTGCATTTTTTTTAATTTACCCGTCTTGGCCGATCCCGTGGGAATTTCGGGAAATCCCTTCTTAGTGCACCCCTACGGTCCCCAAGGAACATACATGCCAAATTTAGGCTTCCTGCGCCCAATAGTTTCGGCTGTAGCGTGTCTGTCAGTCAGTCAGTAACGCAAGGATTTTATATATTAAGATTTTTACAAGAACCAGAATTTCAATGTTATTGGATTTTATTTTAGTGTTCAACTCTTTGCCTTTATCCGTAAGCTAAATACAACTTAAATATTTAATATAATCTATTACCTCAAAAACAAAACAAAATAAGGAAATAATCGACAAGTGTAATATTTTTTAGGTTCTTAACACTTTCACGGACAGTAAACGCCTATAGGCGTGATTACAATAAAACTTCAATTGTGTCTCGTTTACTGTCCGTCAAAGTGTTAAGGATAACCCGCTAAGGTATTCTGAAAGGATAAATTCTTCTCAATTCTTCTCTCACACGCTAAGAAGAAGGATAAATTAATAATTAAACTTAAGTATTAAATGGATTATAAAATTGTGTATGTATTTATGTGTATACTACTGTATTTTTTACGAATATTCATGAAATAGCTTAGTTATACAAATAAAACGTACATTTGTGTAATCAAATTGAGATCGTTTATTTGCATTTACTTAATTGAACACAAAGCTCTAAATCTTTATAAATAAAAAATAATATTCTGGTAATTAACATAGTTTTTCTTGCTTGCCTTTTCTCTACTCTCTTCTTTACTCTTTTAATTAGTTTCACTTCTTTAACTTTATTCTCTTAAACTTTCTTCTATAATATCATATGGTAATTTTAATATTTATGAATAATTGTGATTATTGAAATAATTCTGATACTAGTATTTGCAAACTGTGAGTAATTCATCTTTTATTTTTATAGACTCAAGCCTGTATCCCCAAAGGGGTAGAGGTGAAATATTACAACCATATTTCGCCATGATATGAATTTGTAGGTCCCACGTAATAGTGGGCGAGCCTATGGCCGTTACCGGGACCTTTGTTAGACTCCGTGCTGCCCTACTGAGAATTTGGAAAACTCATTAGCACTTTTGCCTGATCCGGGAATCGAATCCGGGACCAACTGGTCAGCAGACATTTATGCTAACCACTGGATCACGGAGGCGTAATTCATTTATTTTATTCAATGATACTTTGAAATGTATAATATTAAGTATGGTCAATAACAGGTCTAACGAGACTAATCTATTTGCCCTTCAAATTTATAAAAATAATATATCGTACTACAACCCATTAACAAGGATAACAATGGAGGCAGTATAACGAAGTCAAATCGATTACATCGGTTTAGTAACGTTTTGTTTAGTCTATTGTAAATTTTGACTACGGTCACACTATGAACTGTCATTCACGGGCTTTCTGGAAATTTCGCTGGGTCGACACGTTGAATTTCTTGCGCCCACGCAGTATTGTATTTTTGCGTGTTGGAATTATATTGATCGCCTTTTGGAAAGCTCGTCCTAGTAGCTTCGCGAATTGTTTTGTGATAAAAGATAAACTTATAATATATTGAACATTGTAAAACTTGTGTGAATCCGTGCACGTGTTTGGTGCCCGACGACTTTGTTGAAGAAAACCCTGATCATTGGACTGGTAACTATAACGATTTGCTTGTTATTTTGGCCAAAATTATGAGTTTAATGTTATAGGTCCACTCCGGAACATCAGTGAAGATTTGGTAAGTAAATTTGCATGTAATTTGAATTCATCGCTGTGCAATCACAGTAATAGTGTTTAAACCTTTGCCCTGGGCTAATACTGGATGAATTAATCGCTTCCACTGTCTTCTGCAAACTACCCAATTTTAGCCCAGACTCTTAACATAATTTTTGGTATCAGAGCTGTAGTTGAAACTTAGCCGCTGTTGTATCTAGCCGTTGATTGTATCTAAACTCAGATTGGTATTGTATGAGCTATATATCTCATTTGTTAACAGTGTTGTGGTATTCTTAGGTCATTTTTGCCTAAAATACATAATATTTTTGACCTACATCAATTGAAACATATTGTCAAACATAACCTCAATCAGTAATTGTTTGACTTGTATTGTTGAAATCTAGCAATAATTTGTTGTTGTTAGTATTAATAAGTCAGTTTGTTTGGATACATAACAGTTATATGTATCCATTAATTTAGTTAATGGTTAATTGCATATATTGAGTTTAAAACATTATAACAACCAAACTTGACATAACATTGATAAACCTTGGTTGTTATAATGTGTTGATAATATTGTTAGGTAACACATACTACTACTATTGTATATCTCAAATAACACAGCCAGTCTGTCTGTTGCAAGTAATTAGTTAATTAATTTGAATATTCAACTTAATAATTTGTTGTGAGTTATAACTTGTTTTGTGTATAGCAATATAATTGAATTAATTGGGCAGTAAATACCTGCCACTTGCTTGCACCAGCAGTAAACAGGCTAATACTTTGTTGGTTTCAAAGAATTAACAAATACTAAGTTTTAACTGATAGTATTTAGACTTTAGACCTCCCGCGTTTTGATGGCTGCCTAGGAAGCTACCTCGGATTCGTTAATTTGTTTGACAGCCTGGTCGATGACAGGGCTGACCTTCGACCGGCACAAAAGTTGGCATATTTAATGTCGGTTCTGGATGGGGAGGCCAAAGGCCTCATCCAGCATCTGCCCGTATCTGACGAGGCGTACAAGACGGCTCGGGACTTAATTACCCGTAGGTACCACAACAAGCGTGGCCTCGTAGACACGCACATAGAGCAGATTTTGAGTTTGCCCACGCTCACCCGGGTCTTTGGGTTGCGCACCCAACTTTTGAGCCCGCTTTTGGTGGCAATCAACGCACTTAAGTGCTTGGACCTGCCCGTGGACCAATGGGCCTACCTATTGGTGCACATTGTGCTCAAAAAGCTGCCTGCTGACCTGAGGTCGCGTTTTGAACAGCGCTTTGGTGGGGAAAGCGCGACCCATCTGCCCCCCTTTGCAGACTTGGAGAAGTTTCTCGAGGATGAGTGCCGGGTCTTGGATAACTCCGGTGGTGACATGCCGGCTAAGTCGCAGCCGCCCAAGGTCAAGGAGCAGGCTCGCGTTCACACCCGAGCCAATGTTGACCGGCGCCCTCCTCGCTTTGCAGTCACGCAGAGCCCAGCGGAGTGCTCTTACTGCAAGGTCACGGGGCACAGAACAGCCAGTTGTAGGGCATTCTTGGACCTTCATGTCGCCTCCCGTAGAAGCATCGCAAATGCCCGCCGCCTTTGCTTCTCTTGCTTGGGGTCCCACTACCAGCGAGACTGCCCAAACTCTCGCCCCTGTCCTCACCGTGGAGGACAGCATTTGAACATTCTCTGCATGAATGCCAGAGACGTAGGCCGCTTGTCCAACCAGCCGACGACGCGCACGGGCGGGTGTTTTGAAGGTGGCAGCCAAGGCTCACAGGCGCGCAGCCGAGAATCGCCTCGCTCAATTGATCACCACTCACCCCGTTTGGAGAACCGTAGCGTGCGCACGCCTCCTCTCTCTCGCGCATCTGAATATGCGACTGCTCAACGTCACCCGCACCATGACTGCTGCCCCAGATATTCCCCTCCTTTCCACCTTGACTCGCGCCCACCTCGTTTTGGGTGGGTGCGTCATTATGACCCCCCACAGATGGCGCGCGAATCGAGTCATCGCGCCTTTGAGGACTTCAAGCCACACCCTCATTTTGATTTGCCTGGTCCTGGCCAACGGTCGCCGCCCAGGCAACAACAGGTCTTTGACTCCTGCCCTATAACGCCAACCTCCCCCGTTGAGACCGTTATCCTACCAACGGTTGCTGTTAGGGTCTGGGGACTCACGGGGACCTCTGTTGTCGTCCGTGCTATATTGGACACAGGTTCACAAGGTTGCATTGTTTCCACTTATTTGGTAGGGCAGGTTAAATTAAATATGGGCTCTTTTCCCAGTTGTATACGGGGAATATGACTGTGACGTAGCCTCTAATGTTGAAGGGCAAGTTAAAGTTTTGTTTGCCCCTGTTGAATCTTCATACCCGAGGATTAAAACCTCGGCTATTGTGCTGAAGAATATTTTGGGTATGCATCCACAGAAACAGCTACCTGCTGCTGTGGTGAATTTGACATCGGGATTGGAACTGGCAGACCCCAAATTTGACACACCGGGACAAATTGATTTGTTGATTGGCCCTGATGTGCTCGGTGCAATTTTGATTGGTGGGAAACGGGTCTTGGTGCCAAATGGTTTGACTGCCATTCCGACCATATTTGGATTTGCTTTGATGGGACTTGTACCTAGGGAACCCCCTCCACCCGAACTTGATAATTTGTTGGCTGTAGGCTCCGCTCTCTCTGATGCGGTTCAGAGGTTTTGGGCGGTAGAGGAGCCCCCTCAAGCTGCCTGTTTGAATCCAGAACATGAGGAGTGCGAGCTGTTCTTCCAGAACAACACTGGTCGACTGCGTTCTGGTCGGCTAATTACGAAGCTAACCTTTCTGTCTGTTCGGCCTCCGCTTGGTGAGTCATAAACTTTAGCCGAAAAGAAATTGTTGGCTATGGAGCGTCGCATGGGTCCTGATCCGGAGCTTAAACAGAAGTATATTGAGTTCATGAGAGAATATGAACAATTGGGACACATGTCCGTGTCAAATTTGGATCGGCGTTCAGTGGAGCATTACTTTCTCCCGCATCATGCGGTATTGAAGCCATCAACTGGCAAGCTGCGCACGGTGTTCGATGGTTCTGCGCAGACTTCAACAGGCGTATCCTTGAACCAGTGCTTGCATTCTGGTCCCAAGTTGGTCAAAGACCTTTGTGACGTCATCACCAGCTTCCAACGACATCAGGTTGTATTTTTGGCCGATATAAAAATGATGTTCAGGCAGACGATTATTCACCCTGATGACCACCCTTCTAACTGATCCTTTGGAGAGAGAATCCTCGCGATCCCATGGTCGTCTTCAAGCTCAATACCAATATGTACGGGTTAAGGTCGAGCCCCTACTTGGCAATACGTTCTCTTTGGGAGCTCGCATACCGCGAAGGCTTACGGTTCCCACGAGCCTCCGCCATCTTGAAAGACGATATTTACGTCGATGACATTTGCTCGGGCGCCTCCACAGCGGACTAGGCGATCCTCCTGCAGAACGAATTGATAGGTATTTTGGCCTCCGCTGGTTATGAGTTGCGTTAATGGATTTCCAACTCACCAGCGCTTTTGGAAGGCTTGCCAGAGGATCATTAGCAGGATCCACATTTGTTTGAGATTGTTGACAACCCCGCCATGATGGCTGTTCTCGGCGTTCAGTACAGACCAGTCCAAGACATCTTTACGTATAACGTAGACTTGAAATTGCCTTGTTCTTGGACTAAACGTCTCGTGTTGTATACTGTCGCCAGAACCTTTGATCCTAACGGTTGGATTTGTCCTGTTATATTTTGGGCCAAATGCTTCTTGCAGAAGCTTTGGACAGCAGGATTGTCCTGGGACGAACCTCTACGCGGTACTCTTGTTGAGGAATGGACCTCCTTTGTATCCTCATTTCCTGCCGTCAACGAGATCTCCTTGCCTCGTCCCATCCTTCCTCCCGGGAAGTACAAGGCCACCCTTCACGGGTTTTGTGATGCCTCGGAACGTGGTCACGCGGCCGTAGTATACTTGCGCACAGTCAGTGCCTCAGGTCAGGTGAGGGTTTCCCTGATCATGGCGAAGAGCAAGGTTGCACCCCTTTAGACACCTCTGACCATCCCTAAATTGGAGCTCTCGGGAGCAGCCCTACTTGTACGCTTATTGAATCACGTGTCTAACATTTTGGGTAAATCAAATTGTATTAATGGGACCTACACCTAGACAGACAGTCAAATTGTTCTTTGTTGGTTGAAGGCGTCTGTCGACACTTTGGAGGTATTTGTCGCTAATCGCGTTTCCCAAATCCATAAATCCGAAGTCACACTTGTTTGGAGACACGTGTCAGGTGAGCTCAATCCTGCTGATTGTGCCTCGCGTGGATGCTTGACGCCTAGTTTAATAGGCCATTCGCTGTGGTGAGTCCGGAATGGTTGAGTCGACCAGAAATTGATTGGCCTCGAACGCCAGCTTTGAATACTTCCAATTTAAAACACTCGCTCTTGAGAAGGTAGAAGGCGCCTTCGACCGCGATTTTTTGTTGAATCGTTTCAGCTCCCTTGACAAGTTGTTAGGTGTTACTGCTTGTTTCTAACTTTAGACACCCACAACAGAAACGACTGACACCGTTTCTCTCACCACAGGAATGACAGGAGTCCCTCACCTTTTAGATTCGTTCTGTGCAATTGGCGCATTTTGTGAAGGAGATTGCTATCCTTAACCTCTTGTATGCCGGAATAACCAGACACAATTAAAAAGCTATTGTGTCTCGCGTAGATCTGCGTTCCGGCATACAAGGGGTTAAGTCAGGGAGATCGAAATTATCGGGAGCTGTATCTAAATTGAACCCCTTTTTGGACGATACGGGTCTCTTGCGCGTTGGAGGGCGTCTCAAGAACGCCAACTTCCCTTACGGGGCACGTCACCCCCTTTTTTTACCTAAGGACGGTCATTTGGTACGCTTGTTGGTAACTGACCGTCACCTTAAAAATTCGCATGCTGGTTGTAATGCGTTGTTGGCCATTTTGCAATGCGAGTTTTGGATTTTGTCTGCCCGAAGAATAATTCGGCGTGTAGTCTTTCGTTGCATCCCTTGCTATAAGCTCAAGGCTTCTACCATGCAGCCGTTGATGGGAGACTTACCGGCAGATCGCGTAACTGAGAGCAGGAAATTTGACGGTGTAGGCACGAAATTTGCTGGTCCCTTTTTGGTGAAAACATCGACACTTCGAAACAGCAAGACTGTTAAGGCCTACTTGTGCATTTTTGTTTGTCTTTTCACAAAGGCCGTTCATTTGGAACTGGTCTCCTCGCTTACGACCGAGGCGTTCGTAGCCAAATTTGACAGATTTGTATCCCGCAGAGGGCTGCCCTCCTTGATCCCTTCTGATTGCGGCACTAACTTCAAGAGCACCTATAATTATCTGAATGACGTTGTTAATTTCCTTGAAACCAACAAGGCTGAATTAGACAATAGGCTTGCCCGACGTGGGATAAATTGGTTGTTTTCTCCACCAAATTGTCCACACTGGGGTGGTATATTTGAGGCCGCTGTAAAATCGGCCAAAACACACTTGCGCAGGACAATCGGCGAATTTTTCCTTACATTTGAGGAACTCGCAACTGTGTTTTGTAAGATTGAGGCCGTTTTGAACTCTCGGCCATTGTGCCCGATCTCCTCAGATCCGAATGATTTGGAGGCCCTTACGCCGGGCCATTTTTTTATTGGTCGCTCACTTGTCGCCTTCCCTGATTACCCTTATATTGATACGAGACCTAATCGTCTCTCGCGTTTTGAATTGGTACGCCAGATTACTCAGAGCTTTAGGAAACGCTGGAATTTGGAATACTCCAGCACATACTCCAGCAACGCGTTAAGTGGACTGACAAAACCGATCCACCCAAGATTCGTGACCTCGTTTTGATCAAGGAGGCTAACCTTCCGCCAATTAGATGGCGCAGGGGGCGCATCCTTCGTTTGGTAACTGGGACTGATGGAGTTCCCCGATTTGCTGAGGTCTTGGTGGACGGTTCGATTCTGAGGAGAGCGGTTGCAACGTTGTCACGTCTACCAACTGAATAGCGGACCGGTAGGCTGGTCCGGGGCGGGTGGATGTTTGAAATAGAAATATTATTTATGATAAGTCAAATCGATTATATCGGTTTAGTAACGTTTTGTTTAGTCTGTTGTAAATTTTGACTACGGTCACACTATGAACTGTCATTCACGGGCTTTCTGGAAATTTCGCTGGGTCGACACGTTGAATTTCTTGCGGCCACGCAGTATTGTATTTTTGCGTGTTGGAATTATATTGATCGCCTTTTCGAAAGCTCGTCCTAGTAGCTTCGCGAATCGTTTTGTGTTTTGTGATAAAAGATAAACTTATAACATATTGAACATTGTAAAACGTGAGTGAATCCATGCACGTGTTTGGTGCCTGACGACTTCGTTGAAGAAAACCCTGATCATTGAACTGGTAACTATAACGATTTGCTTGTTATTTTGGCCAAAATTATGAGTTTAATCTTATAGGTCCACTCCGAAACATCAGTGAAGATTTGGTTAGTAAATTTGCATGTAATTTGAATTCATCGCTGTGCAATCACAGTAATAGTGTTTAAACCTTTGCCCTGGGCTAAAACTGGATGAATTAATCGCTTCCACTGTCTTCTGCAAACTACCCAATTTTAGCCCGGACTCTAAACAATGATAATTATGATAAAAATAAGATGAAAGATTTAGACATTTTTAATCCCAATTTCAATATGTTTATTAATAACATTGAAGGCATCCTCCATGGTAAGTAGATTGAGCTTGGATGCTTTAGATATCGGTATTGATGTCAGAGGCATCTAATGCTAGTCTGATATCTGTATGCATAATATTAAAAATGTATGTAGCGTCCAATTAAGCTTCGATTCTTTGTTCCATTTTCTATAATTGAGCCCCTGTATTATTTGTAACTTTGATTTTGATGTATGCACTGTTGTTACGTAGCAATCCAGAACAGAAATATCTATTTTTATACGTATTTTTTGTCAAATTATTGTTATGTGTTTTATGCATCTAAATAAATAAAAGAAAAAACAGGAGTGTAACCTGGTGGAAGAGGGAGAGGGTAAGGCTCCCTTAATGAATGTTACCATCACCAATGTCAAACCTTCGCGCCTCCAAAGAGGAGTTCAGTAATTCATTTCATCATCATCTATCATCAATATCAGCGAAAAGAACACTGCCTGACGTAGACCTTCCCCAAGGCTCCACGTTGACCGCAGTATTACACCTTGAGCCGTAGATCCATCCAATTCCCGCGATCTTTTAAGATCGTCGGTCCACGTTGCGTCCTACCTCTGTTGAGATGTTTGCTGTATAGCAGACACTCCAGGTTCTTTCGGCCCCAAGGCCTTCGATTAAAGTATTACCATTTATAATGAACGAATAATTAATATGCTTTAAAACATGGGAAAAGCATAAAGCCATTATTACTGTGTTTTTCAAAGTATAATGCTTAGGTATAGGTATTTTTCTTTTTGTAATCAATGAGATTTTCATACCGCACCCGAAATATAAAGGACCTACAATACATTTTCATAGATTATTTGGGTAGTAAAGGACAAGTTTGTTTTCATTCAGTTATTTTTTCTGGGTTATAAAGGACATTTTATTTAAGTGTCGTAGATACACTTTGTACTTCATAGAATACTAGTTATATACAAACTAGCCAATACAGGAGGCTATTTGAATATAAGTAATGTATAACCAGTATTAGAAACATTTTAATAAGGTAGGCGTTGAAAGTTTGTGTACAGAAATCAAATTCTACGATAGTGAAGTGCATACCTAAACTTAAACATCTTGTAATTTCGATAAACGTTATAATACATTTCACAAAATTGTGAGTTAATAGTTTTGTGTAAATGATTTAATTTTTATTAAGTTAGGTAGTAAGTTTAGATTAAATTCGTTGTGTTTTGAATATTCTAGGTTTTATGGGACAATTCCTTACGTTTATATACGCCCTTAGTGGAAGCAAATAAAATGAAACTAGGTCGTAAAGGACACTTGTATTTTTTATTTTAAATTGTAAGGGTGTACAGGACAATTTGCAAAGACGATGTCCTTTACATCCAAATATTTGAGGGGAATTATATTAACCACCTAAGGTGGTATAAGACAATTGATATTTTTTATGTATTTTACACCCAAAAGTTGTTTTATACTTTGCTTTACTACCAAAATGAGTTCACTCTGGTAACTAAGTGGTATTTACATCCATATTTTCACGGTAAACTATGTTTAACGTCTCAAATTATGTGGGTCGTAAAGGCATATTTTTTGCGAATTTCGTAAAACGGAATATACAGATCGATAGAGAATTAAAAACTGAGTAAAACAGTATCAAAAAGTCATTTTGGCTCAAATGTCCTTTACGACCTTTGAGCCCAGAGATATCGATATCATATATTACTTATTATGATATGCTACGACAGCAATACATGGCCGTATATTTTCAGAAGCCTTACAGAAAGACGATCTTTCTAGTTTATACGTGAGTTCATAACTCGACAGACAGGGGCACAATGAGGCTATCTATAAGCCAGCTTTATGGAAGTAAGTTTAGGAAAAAATATTTTAGACCAAATACAAAAATATCTGCAGCAGAGACTAAATATTTTGTAGTGCTTTGGTGAAGTCACGATGTAAATTTTAATCTTTAAGATGCCAAGGCTTTTTTATCATTTTCCTCCCATTCTCCAATCTGCACGTTATAGTTATATTGTAATTTGATTTTTGTATGAAAAGAAATGAAAAAAAAATTGGACATAACCTTAGTTCTATTTGATTTAATTTTAGCTTTACCGATGACATATTATATGGTCAGACAACTTTGTCTGACCTATTTACACGATAAAGTTCACGGTTTTCGAGAAAAATTTAAAAACCTAAATTTTGTATGTTTGACCTTGGTTAAAAAAAAATGCTGAAGTAGGATCGACGGGGACTTTTGAGATTTTATTTATAATTATGTATTTAACGTCTCTGCCAATTTTCAGCTCTATGCGAATTATGTCTAGGTTGTGACTTATTTTTGTCTATTTTGACTGGACTAATAAAACATCTATGTAAAATGCTAACCACAGATAGCTAAACACTTAAAATGATGGTGCATCCAATGTCGGAAACTTAAATGGTAAATTATAGAATTTGAGCTTCAGAAGGTTATAGTTATGTTTTCCACATAGCAGTGCATATATGCTTTAGATTGTTCCTATTTATGCTTTAATTAATTAATGTGATTAATTTATTCTGTCTAAAGCTAAAGCTATCATGTATTATTAAAGCATGGATCACCTTAGCTCCTAAAAATCATACAAATAATTTTCACGGAGGGCACTTACCATAAAAGCCAGATTAAACTAGATACATCATCTAAGTAGATATTTAATAAGATATTTCATCTAAGTATTTTAAGTTTGGTTATAACAGGTATAATAAATACGATACATTTTATAACATAATTCTTCGTCGATTTTCATTCCTACGTTTGACCACAACAAAATCTAAAAAAAGCAATTTAATTTAATGTGTAACATTCTCGTAAGCGTGCGGCGATACTAATTTCAAAAAGTAATTCCGTTCGTGAAAGTAGAATTAACTCGGAATGAATCGCACAAAGTAAGATTTATTATCGTGCACTTTTCTCGTTTCACCCTAAACTCCTCTGGCCCAAGTAACAGAAACTTATGCAATGGTGATCAAAAGATAAATAAAACTTTTTGTCTTATCACGGTTCCCTTTCAAACCTTCAACGAGAGTTCCTGAAGACATTATCTAAAAACTTTTTTTACAAAGATTGGTAAAGATAAAGAATTTGTTTTCATAGCAATTAAGTAGTTATCTGGGTCCCTTAACGACCATCTCTTAATAGGACAGCACTAAGTTTTATAACGAGTGGGATCGGTTACAAAGATGTTTATTTTCTACTAGGTACCTAAAACTTGGACTACAGAGTTGCAAACTTGAAGATTTGCGATTTTAAAATTCGATGAGACGTCTTCATTGACATTTTAAATACTAAGAATTAGGTGCCCTATAATACTTCAATTAATTTATTATGAAATCACGGATCACCAAATTGGCAGTAAAATCTTAAATTTCATGAAGATTGCTATTCTGAATCTGATTGCATTCTGGAGACGATTGCTACAGCCTAGATTGTGTGTGTATGTGAATCACTATTGCGTTATTTGACGTGGGTTTTACCTTTTTTTTCGGCGAAAAAAAAGTTTTTGTAAAATTATTTTACAAAACGTAAAAGTGTTTTCTATACTTGAACTTTATCAAAAAGTACAAAAAGAGGGTAAAAGAATTATACCCAAAAGACCCACCTCCAAATATTTTCAAAAGCGCACGCATTTTCAAGCAAAAGATACTTAAAGTAAATTATAATTTTAATTTGGACAAAAATGATTTTATATCCCTACCTACATTTTTAATACAACATACCAAAAATCACACAAAAAATAAAAAAAATATATTGATCATCAACACGCAATATTTGCTTTAAACGGGCGGATCTCGGCTCGGCTTGCATCATTGATTCAACCATCGATAAATATGGATTCAACCAAAAATAAATAATTTGAATAAGCTTCAAAATATTCTGATGCAAGTTTACCTAAAAGCCGTGTCTCGCTTATAACAAAATGCAAGCCTACTTAAGGCAAGGCTGGTGGACTATCCTTCTCGAGGTTGCCGCACGTTCTTGGTCCAGTTCCTTTAGAAATGGATGCAACCAAAACCTCCAGCCGAAACACAATAACAGGCACATTACACACGCACACACACACACACACACGTACACACATGCGAGCACACACCCACAACCAGAAACAAATCTCTTCAACTTGCCCCTTGTGGCCGGGTGGGCTTGGCCTCGTAGTAAAAAGTCACGGGTAAAAGAAGTTGACCACCTGCGCGAGGACCTGTGCAGTCGAGCGCCGTATGCGGGGATGACGGAGTCCTAGGGGGTTGAGCCGAGCGGCGCTGGCAGTAATGTGACCGTGAGGTAATACGCCCTCTTTGGTCCCGATTTCACGCTAAACGGTAGCCTCCGCTGTGAGCCGCAGCGGGGGAAATGGCCATCGGGTCACATCAGAGGGCCACAGGCTAGGGACGTAGGGTCCACATCAACAGTCGGAATTTATTTCGGCTGTTGATATGGTAGGTGAAGGCTATACTGAGGGCGCAAGCGAGGGAAGACAGCTAGAGTTGGTAACTCGGCTCAGGCCGTTAACCCAAGCGGGCGCCCGATGTCGTGCTGTAAACCAGACCCGCGTTCCTATATCCCTTTGGTAATCCTAACGTCCGGTATGACGTTCCCTGGAGGGTGGGAAGCCAGAGGGATGAAGTCTTGTTAAACTTGTATGGATACCGAAATCCCTTTTACTACCCCAACTGCGACGGTGGCAGAGAAAGCTGTTCCTGCCGCAAAAACCAAGACTAAACAGATGGTTGATGCTGTAGCCCCGCCTGCAGAGGTCATACCATACCCCAAGGACGGGACTGCAGCGCTGGCTAGCACTAGTACTGGTCCCGTCCTTACAATCGTCAGCCCGTTCGAGATCAAGCGGGAAGACGACTCCTCCTTCGCAGGCTGGCAAGTAGTAAGCCACAAGAAGGGCAAGGGTAAGGGCAAGACCACCGATTGGTGGTCCGCATCGGTGTCCGCCTACTAGTGGCCCCGCTGCTGTTGGCCCGTCGAAGAAGAGGAAAAACTTAAACAAGAGACAGCGCAGGGCGTCCAAGCAGAAGGATGCACAAACCGCTGCTGCTGCCGGTGCTGCCTCTACAAAAACAGCTGAGCAGGCTGCGGTCGCAGGTCCCAGCAATGTGACAAGTGCGCAGCCCTCACTCAGCAGTGAGGGGTGCACGAAGGCCGGAGGCAGTACGGGGAAGCCGCCTGCTGCCAAGCGGCGGGCTGGTTACCGCGGACGACAACCAGCCACAGCACCACCGATTAACACGGCAGGTAAAACTGCCGGAAACAAGGACAGAGGTGAGGCCAAACGTGCTCTCAACGAGACCAGTTCGCTCCGGGGGGAGCACAAGAAACCCCGCCTCGACTCTTCAATAAAGCAAGGTAAGACCTACGCACAGGCCTCCAAGGCATCCCTGGGCGTTGCAATAACATGCAAACGCACAGGGAACTTGCCGAAGGAGTTGGTGGACCGGGTACTCACGGAGATTCAGCGGAAGATCCTAAGTGATGCCTGGTCACCCAAAACCCCCAAACGCCCCGTTCCGGCGTTCACTGGGAAACCCGTGTACGCGGACGGGGTTCACAAACTATGGTGCGCCGACGAGGCAACCCGCACCTGGTTGTCGGAGGCAGTCTCTCTCCAGGTCCCTCCACCGGGTTTCAAACTGTTTTTCAGGGGCCAGGAAGAGATCCCAAAGAGAGCGCGGTACGGCATTGTCGTCCCTAAAAAACAGGGCGTCCTGGACGACCTGCGCGACGTGGGTCGCGCCCTGGAATTTCAGAAGGGGTTCTGAAACTCCGCTGTCGACAAATGGTCGCTACTGCACTCCGAGAGGCAGTTATGTGGGTAGTTCCTGTTGGTAGGCGTCCCGGAGGACCAAGTCTCAATCCTGGTGCGGAACGAGCGCCGCCTCGCGTTGGGGCTGGGTGCAGTCTACGTCAGGTTCCAGGACGAAACAGGTAAATTTGTCGACTATCCTCCGGGATGTGACAACAACGTTACACAGGCACCAAGTCAGGGTGCACCGCAGAACCCGGCCCGTCAGAGCCGGCCCAGGTTAACTCGGAAGATGAGAGCCTGCTCCTGAGTCCGGTGCGGCGGGACGACGGGGTGTAGGCTGGCGACATCCTGGCTGAAGAGAGGACATCATCCGTAGATGAACCCTCCACCTAATGACGTCAGCTGCCTTCAAATCAACCTCCACCACAGCCAAACGGCCACTGCGCAACTGCGCAAATGGGCGGAGGTCCAACAATCAGCCATCGTGCTAATCCAGGAACCTTGGATAAGAGGGGGCCTCATCAGAGGCCTCTACAATCTGGGAGGTAAAATTTACTCTTCTACTGACCACACACATCCAAGAACCTGCATACTGACAACTAAAAGCATCAGAGCCCAAGCTTTAGCGGAGTTCTGTTCCAGAGACATCACAGCGATGCAAATTGAAATAATTCAGCAGCCAAGGAGCGGTCGTTTTCGCATCGGTCTACATGCCCGAGGCAGAAAACCCGCCTCCGTTCGACCTCACGCATTTGGTTAACCAGTGCGAGAGAACCAATACGGATGTAGTTATAGGAACGGACTCCAATGCCCACCACCAAATGTGGGGCATGGACTGCAACAACAACAGAGGTAAGTCACTGGTCGAATACCTATTCACCACTAATCTTACCCTATTAAACAACAGGTACGGAGCCCACCTCCGTCACAAAACGTAGTCAGACAATTATTGACTTTACTCTCGCAACAGAAGGAGCGGCTGAACGCATCAAGGGATGGCACATCGCAAAAGAGGAATCATGCTCAGACCATAGATGGATCAGTTTCTCCATGAAAGTCGATATATAACCCACACAGCCCCGCAGGAAACCACACAACACTGACAAATCAAAGTATGTCTTACTACTTAAAGATAAACTCACCCTTACTGCTACACGGTACTGGGTGACACTAAACAGATTGACGAGCAAGTATGTACACTGACACAGTCGATTCTAGAATCAAAGCCAAGCTGCGTGGTAGCTGTCTAGACAGCTACCACGCAGCTTGGCCGGAAACCATTCTGCCTTCAACACCGGGTAATCAAACCTGGTGGGGCGCTGAGCTTGAACGCAAGCGAAAGAAGGTAAAAAGGCCTTAAATAGGGCAAGGAACACAAGCGCGTACGAAGATTGGGACGCTTATAAAGCGGCCAAATCAAGCTATAGGAAATGCCTCAGATTCAGACACACCATGAGATGGAAGAAATTCTGTGGGAGTATTGAATCTTAAAATTTAAATCCTACAAGCAACCGCGTAAGGAAAATACTGGCTCAGCAACCGGCAGTTGCACCAGGTACCCTCCGTAAACCGGATAACACGTTCACCACATCGGAGGAGGAGACAAGACGCGTCCTACTCGAAACATATTTCCCAGGCTGCGTCCTCACTCCGATAATAACGTGGCATGATACACAAACAGTGGCGACCGAACACGAATGGAGACACGCAAGCATCGTGGTCACAGAAAAAAAGACTCCGATGGGCCATCGGTAGCTTCCATCCCTTCTAAGCAGCCGGACTGGACGGCATCTTCCCAGGGTTATTACAATGGGGGGTGAACCTGTCCTTAAAAGGCCCTTGGCAATCATGAGGGCTAGTCTGGCCCTCAGATATGTACCGAAGAGACGGAGGGAAGTCAAACTAATTTTCGTACCAAAACCAGGCAAAACAGACTATACAAATGCAAAGGCCTTCAGACCAATAAGCCTAACCTCCTTCATGCTCAAAGCCTTGGAAAGGCTTTATGAGAGGGAACTAAGAAGTGGGGCACTGAAACACCTGCCCCTACATGCCAACCAACATGCATATAGCACAGGGAAATCGACGGAATCGGACTTTCATCAGGTCGTGAACAAGATAGAAGCTGCTATACAACAATAAAGCATCTGTCTGAGTACCTTTATCGACATAGAAGGAGCCTTCGACAAGACAATCTTCTCCAGCATAGGCAATGCCTTAGCCAGACATGGAATGGATCAGATGCTCATACAGTGGATCCAAATCATACTCAGCAAAAGGGCAGTACGCCTGCACGGCGAAACCCAGACAGCCTTGATAACTAAAGGTTGCCCGCAGGGAGGTGTTCGCTCCCCGCTATTGTGGGACTTAGTCATCAATGAACACATAGACAAACTCAACGCGTGATACTTCTACACAATAGGATATGTAGATGATCTGACCATTCTCACTTCAGCTAAGGTAGCTAGTACAGTGTACGACATTACCCAACAAGCCCTACGCATAGTAGAGAGGTGGTGTAATGAGTACAAATTATCTGTAAACCCGACCAAGACCGAACTAGTCATGTTCACACACAAACGCGCTCTGGGTCCCTACCAGTTGCCCAGGCTTTTTAATACAGAGCTGAAGCTGTCTACTGAGGGTCATTCTCGAAAGCAAATTATCATGGAACAATCACATGGAAAATAAGCTCAACAAAGCCAGCATCGTCTTTTGGCAGTGCAAAAAGATGATAGGCAAACGCTGGGGCTTATCCCCCAAAATTGTCTTATGGTTCTATAAGACAATAATACGTCCGATGGTAAGCTACGGCGCAGTAGTGTGGTGGCCTCGGACCAATCTAACAATGGCCGCCAATACTTCAAATGTTTCAAAGACTTGCATGCCTAGCGGCCACGAGCTGCATGAAAACCACATCTGTTGCTAGACCTGCCTCCATCGCACCTGTTCATACAACAGGAAGCAACGATGTTAGCGGTTCGGCTAAGAGCTCTGAAGCTCTGGAAACACACCAATACACCGCACACTAGCAACTTAGATACACTCTTCAAAGAAGTTCCTATAACACATGCCATCGGCGACCGAATAACAAAACACTTCGTGTTTGACAAGAAGTACAAAATCAACCTGTACGAGGATCTACATGGAGGAGTGGTTAACCACAACGAGCTGACGATCTTCACAGATGGGTCTAAGGCGGATACAGGTACGGGTTCAGGAGTTTCTCCGAGGACCTAAACATCAATATCGCATCACCGCTGGGAGCCTATAACACGGTCTACCAGGCCGAATGTTTCGGCATAATCCTAGCTGCTACAGCAATCATGGCACCTGAGTTAAGGGAACGATCCATTAGGATCCTCTCGGATAGTATGGCTGTCCTGTCAGGCCTCAAAAGCCATACTTTCACCTCGGCACTCGCACTAGAATGCCACCAGAAATTAACAGAGGTAAGTAAACTAAACAAACTAACACTGCAATGGATCAAAGGCCACAGTGGCTCGAGAGGGAATGACGCAGCTGACGTACTTGCCAGAAGAGGGGCCACCTTAGAGATTTTGGGACTCGAGCCCATTATTCCTCTTCCTTCTGGTTTTTATCGGAACCTGGTAAGAAACAGAACCAGGACCCAGCACAACCAGTCCTGGATTGGTATTGAAACATGTAATCAGGCCAAGGAGCATCTTCCTGCAGTAGACGGTAAGATAGCCAAACAAGTTCTCCGGCTGTCCAAACAACAACTTCGGACAGTCACGGCCGCCTTACAGGACACGGATCCTTTAATAAGCACCTATTTACTATAGGTATCACAGACAGCCCGCTGTGCAGAGCCTGTATGGCAGCAGACGAGACGGCAGCCCACCTACTCCTCGACTGCCCTGAGGTCTCGCAGTACAGGCAGCAGCACCTGACCAGACACAGCACCCTGAGGGAAGCAGTGGGCCACATCAAGAGCCTGCTAGCCTTCCTCGTAGAGCTGGGGTGGATCGAGTGACAAGACCATTCCCAACCGCACGCAAAATACACGCCAAGGCGTGGAGTTGCGGAAACAGCCCGTACCATCAAGTATCAAGTAAGGGATTCAGGGTTGTGATGGGATGGATGCTTTAGGCCTGCCTAAAGCATCTGAACAATCATACATAGAGCAGAGTCACACACACGCCCTCTAACTGACTTAAGGGATGGAGAATGAACCGATAATTTGAATTTCCAGCGTGATAACAAATATAACGCTATTTTGGTACCATCTTGATAACTAAACTCCAGACATTTTGAAGAGCAAAAATAATTATGGCGGCTTTTTGGGGTTCGAATTTTGGAAAAAACAAATCGTATTGTGCTGTTCTGTTTACCTAAGACATCGATATATAATACTACCAGATATCGTGTCCGCGCCAAAAAACCGTCTCGGCAAATAACGCCTCGCTTGACAGCGCGAACGTATATTGTGTTTAGTTGGTTTGAAACACAGCCAACGTCAATACGTTTCACAATGCCGCAGTGCCTAGTAAAAGGTTGCAAAAATAATGCCCAAAAATGCAATTTAACAGATGGAGTATCTTAATTTCGGTAAGTAAATAAAAAATAAGTTATATTTTAAGCTTAGAATTACCAAATTATATCATATTTTGAAAGAAATTAATGTTTTAATCCGCCATAAAAAAATTTTGACGCACGTCAAAAAATCTTGACAAGGCCCAGATAACAGTGATAACTGATACACAAACCAGAACAGTAGATGCATGCAGTCGATCTTTTTTGTAATATTTTTTCAATAATTTGTTACCAGAACATCGAAATTGGTTGTTTAAAATTGGTTAAGGCTATTTGAATTATTTGTTTTTTTTACCACTTACGACACTATTTGAATTATTTGTTTTTTTTTACCACTTGCGACATCATCTAGGCCCAAACTAAGCATAAGCTGGTACTGTGGATACTAGACATTGGATAGACATATATAGCTACTTCTATTTTTAAATACCTGCATATTATGCATAGAGACACCCAGACCAAGACAAACATTCATGTTCAAGCACAGAATTATTTGACTTGAGCGAGAATCGAACCCGCGACCTGCGGCGTAGCAGTGGCTTACGCTCCCGCGGCGCCAAGCGGTTGACTAAACTAACTAGTAAACTTTTACGTTCATTCATATTATAAATTATTTTAGTGTTCTGCGCGAGTCCATACCACATGTAGTAAAATTCGAATTCAAAATTCGAAAAAATAAGAAAATAAACGAAAATGACCTATTTTGTCACGACTGGTCGTAAGTATTAGATACAATTTTTATGATTTATGACTTTATTACTAGGTGTCATGGTTGTAATTTGGTTGAACTTAAAACTGTTTTAAAACATTTGTCTCCGTTTGGTAGGAATACGGTCGCGGACAGATTTTAGCTAAGATTTTGTACGTGACCCGTCATCTTGTCCTAGTAGTATTATATATCGATGACCTAAGAATTAAATTATGGAAGCTCGCTGTCAGAAAGTTGGCGCTGTTACCCATGAAATTTACGTTAATCTGTTGGCGCTACATTACATTATCGACAAAATGTAATACAATTAAATATTTAAAATATTAACGAATTACTTATAATCAGCCTATTTATACACTGTAAATGCAATTGGTAACACGAATAGGTACCAAAAATATAAATAATTGCTTTTTGCAATTTGTTCACACATGAACATGACATTTCAGCGATATAATCCTACGTGAGTATTTACTGGATCACAGATTGTTCGTGATTTATATTAAATTAAGAAAAAATCACGTACTCACGTAAGTTACATACCGCTGAGATGGCACCGTTCACACACAGCACACAACCGTAAAGTTGTGTGTGTGTACATAGGATAAATTTAGTATATAAGATCATGTAGTTTAAGAAATAAACCAGTCCCAAGTTTAATCCGACTTTGACTCAATACCCTTCCCACCCCTCTGACGGTGGCCAAGACACCTTTAGCCATCAATACCGATCAGCTCGATGAGTCTGTTGAGTTGGCCGTCAGAAAACGGTTTCCACCATACCTGATTCCTACCCACAGTCCTTCTGTCATCATAGGACTCCGGTGGCAGATATCTCGCACATTAGAACGTTAGAACGTTCCTTAAAACACAAAACATTCCTTAGAACGTTTTCCGTCATTCTTAACTCTCTCAACAGATGGCCTTACTAGTATCGATTTTATTGATGCCTTTCATGCATAAATGATAAATAAGAAAATAAAGTTCTAAAATATGATATTTATTAATTAAAAAAACCCTTTACTACGATTAAATAAAAAAATTAAACATTAAATTGAATATCAATATTTTTGAAAAATATGATGTGCACTTCGTTGCTCTGGTGGCCAAAATACGTACTAGCTTGTAGTAAAACGTTACAATGAGTTAACTTTCACTCGGCATTCATAGATGGCGCTTTTACGTATGTATATATTTATTTTTATTTAATTTGGTATTAATCTGTAGATGGTAAAATAAATAAATATTTATTAAATAAACATCAAATATTTGAAAAAGTAAGATATTATGTTAACCAATGAACGGCCATGAGCATTTATTTTAAAAAGTATATAGGTACCTAGTCGAGCGATTGCGTTTTGTTTTTACATTTAAGTTTGTAAAAGTAGTGTAATTTAAATTTTATACATAATAAAAACTTACTCTGAGTTTGTAGTAGTATTATACATATAATAAATGTTCATAAATTATGTTAATCAATATGCGTCTTACATTTATACGAAAAAATAAAATGTAAACAAACAATAAAATGGTTCTTTTAATGTCGCCTTCGCAACAAAAGTAGATTTAAGTTAAATACTCCAAGCGAAAGATTCAGTTAGTTTTACAAAAATACGCCTGTCCCTTCGATTCATAAATTATACAGGGTATTTTATATTTTTCCTGTATTGTTCATAATTATAATAACGAATATTTTTTTATGTATTAGTTATGCTAATAAACTATTTGGTTCTTTATCGTGTAAACTATTTTACACGATAAAGAACCTAAAAAGCCAATGATTCTAAAATGTCAATGTATTTGATATCCTGTCAACTTATGCATTACACCCAAAGTAACTATTTCGCATCACAGGAGGCCATTTTTAATTAGGTCGGGTTATCCCGATCAGTTATCGTGCTATTATGTTTCAAAATCATTGGTTTCTTTGTTTACGTTTAATTTTTTTCGTATCTTGAACAGACAATTGCAACTAATAAACAACTGTTGATGTTGAGTATGTTGTAAATCAAGCTAATGAAAAAAACAAAACGCATTTTTAAACTTTGTTAGCCGACTTCTCTAGAATTCTAGAACTCATTCGCTTGGTTCCCGATAGGTATAGTATTATATTTATCTATGCCGATAATCATGAGTCGCACAATTGCAAAATCGCGTACCAAGTATACCAAGTGCGTCTCTATAAAAATACCGGGGTCGAAAACCAGGTATCAATATACTTGCAAGTTTTTGGGCACTCCAGTATAGAAAACTTCGTATGACGCCCTGGTAATGCAAGTTTGTATTGAAAAATAAACCTTATCCTAATATGAGTAAGGATGTTTATCGCAAAATTAGGTAATGGACTTTTCTAAATACTTTCATGGAAATTTATTCCTTACTACCATATATTTAAGGAACTTTGTCGCGCAAAACCTTGCAAGTTTTATATTCCCTAGTACTCAAAATACTTTCAAGTATTTTGGTGTTTTGCGCGACAAAGTTCTGTAAATGTATGGCAGTAAGTAATATTATTTCATAAAAGTATCTGTAGGGTAAATATGCCATACGTCGGCCCCTCCCCAAACTTCGGCCGTCTGCACATTTTCGGCTTGCGTTCATTTAAAACGTATTGAAGTTACAGATTTGCCACTCGAATTACAATCTTAGTTCATAATCTATATGTACAAACCGTTACTTTCCGATTACGTTACACACTCTTCGCACACTGAGCGTCAGTAGCGATTGCGCCGTCGAAGCGTCAATTTCATATTTAAAGTACCTTACTTGCTGTGAATACCCATACTTCGGGAATTGATATTAGAACGGTCAGACATTCCTTTTTTATTATTTTAAGCATTATTAGTAGTAATTAGTGATTTTTACTATATTTTGAGATAGTTTTTTTTAATGTTTAACGTATTGTTTTAAAGGGAAAATAGGAGGCCGCCAATAGAATACCAATTTTGAATTAAAACCGGATTCTCGGCCGTGGCCGCCTAAAAGTAAATGCAGTCTGTTTTATGAATTCCAATTGTACTTATTCCATTGCCTTAATAAGAGAATTTGCAACGCATATAGGGAAATAAATCTATTTTACGTTTAATCGCCAAATACCTGCCGGGGTGATATTAGTTGAATCTCGAGAAATAATGTACACAAAGTTGGGGCCGGCTTTAGAAACATTAAAGATCGTAATGTCGACCAGCCTCGAATTCGAGCCCAACTATACAGGCCGATTACTTTTCTTATTTTCTCAAAATTAAATATTTATTATACATTTATTTAAAGAGATTTATTTATAATATAAAGAGTTAAGTTTAAATGTAGGAGTTGATCTTATTAAAAACATTTAAATTAGCTTATTATGGTATGGAAATATAAGATATTAATTGCTCTTTGGAACTTGCTACCTTAACCCATGTTAATTACGTAGGTGAAAATATAAATATATTCAATAATGATTCTCTGGGCCAAAAATCGTATGAATTATTTTTGAAAAGATATCCAGAACTAGTTATAATTATTTTGATGTTTACTTTGTTATAAATTGTAATACTTACCTAACGTTATACGTGCAAATAAAAAAATACTTTACCTACTATTAAACAAATACGATTAATAACGTATACTTAGTGAGACTCCTGCCAAAATAAATCATATTAATAATATTTATCCGTCTTAATTTAAAACATCCTATACCCGGCCGATATTTGGGAAAAACACGACCGACCATGGGCCGTGAATGGCCGACTTTAGGGTTTTTTCGTTCTCGACGCATATAAACCTTAGTACTTTTTCCTTGTAGTAGAAATGACAATCTTATGCTCATAAACATGAAATAGATTTGTCAAACTATCCAAAACCGCATCGGAAGCTATCCTTTCGTTGCAAATTGATCATCAGACCAAGGCAACCTCACAAGGTCATAGGTTTTGTCAAGTCTTGTCAAACGACCCCAAACACGACTAGTTTATCATGTGTAGTTTAGGAGTTCCTGTGACCACCTTCCGGCTTCATCATCAGACCAAGGCAACCTCACAAGGTCATAAGTTTTGTCAAGTCTTGTCAAACGACCCCAAACACGACTAGTTTATCATGTGTAGTTTAGGAGTTCCTGTGACCACCTTCCGGCTTCATCATCAGACCAAGGCAACCTCACAAGGTCATAGGTTTTGTCAAGTCTATTCAATCGAGCCCAAACACTACTAGTTTATCATGTGTAGTTTAGGAGTTCCTGTGACTACCTTCCTGTTTCATCATCAGACCAAGGCAAACTCACAAGGCCATAGGTTTTGTCAAGTCTATTCAAACGAGCCCAAACACTAGTAGTTTATCACGTGTAGTTTAGGAGTTCCTGTGACCATCTTCCGGCTTCATCATCAGACCAAGGCAATCTCACAGGGTCATAGGTTTTGTCAAGTCAATCTAAACGAGCCCAAACACGAGTAGTTTATCATATGTAGTTTAGAAGTTCCTGTCACCGCCTTCCCGGCTTCATCATCAGACCAAGGTACATTCACAAGGTCATTCATCACTGCAGCATTTCAAAGTTACCGTAACATAGCCACCAAACTTACGTAAGTATGTCAAATATCAGCTTTATGGAACAGTGTACAAAGTGCATTCTAAATTTTGAACGGAAAGACACGAAGTCATAAAAATATCGCTAGATATTTTAACGCCACCGGTACATACCTACGTAAAATAGGTACCTACTAGATCGGTAGATCGTGTTATAACCTTGAAATGAGGCACACTTGGGTGACAAGGTGAAATATCATAATATTGTTAACATTTAAGACAGAATGCTTTTTTATTATAGCGCCATCTTTTCTTTTTAATTTAAAATAACATTGCTTACAAAATGAGACGTAAGATGTCGCTACCATCGACTGCCATTTTTCGTCTCTAGCGCCATCTGTTGTATTATTTACGGTATTAACAAGTACTTATAAAAATAGAGGTCTAATATTAAGGATCTAACGTGGCCAATTTTTATGGACGACTTGCGGCATCTGTACTGGTATTGTCTTATCTGTGGTATATATAAATACGTATAGTAGGGCTAGGATCTATGGATTGTAGGGACACTAAGATTAGGGTCTTAGGCGCGTACGAATCGTAGGTCTGTATCACAGCATACCACAGTAGTACCACGATAGTACGTGCCCTAGGTTAAGGGCCTAGTAGTAGGTGCGTATAAGTGCTGGTCTGTATCACAGAATACTACAGAGCACCAAGCCTATACGCATTATACGCTAGGTAAAGGTTTACGGTTTACGGTATATGTACATATATGTAATTAGGGCTAGGATAACTAGGATAGGATATTATAGGTGATAGGCTAAGACTCTAGGATAGTGTAGGTTAACAAGTTAGATAAGTCCTTTAACATTTAAGCATTCCTGTACAGCAGAGTTAATAGCGTAGGGCTGCTAACCCGCTGTTCACAATTAATGTCCCTCGTCGTTCTATGAAATTAAAAGAAATCTGAAATTAAGTATGGATTCCGAATGCAATGTATGCTAATTCGCAATAACGTTTTATGCGAGAGCCCGCTCTGAATATACATAATTATGTAAAGCTATAAAGAGGAAAACTATTGATCCGAAACCAATTTGCGACAACAGAGAAATTTCTCCCAAACCTTAAGCTATATCCTTAAGGTTTGGGACAAATTTATCTGATGTTAATTTAAAATATGGGCAACACCAAATCCAAAAGGGCAACCCTCGGCTTCAACGAGTTCGCGTAATGATACCCTCCCCAATATTCCAAAAGCAACCAAGTGCCATTAAATCTGTCAACGCAAACTCGAGCAAATAACAGTACAGACATGTGAAACGGAAAGCAAGTGGCCATAACAGGCGATATTACAGCCATTTTGGTCCCAAAATCACAACCGAGTCTACACTACACGCACCTTTTAACATCCGGAACAACGAACTGACCTATCATCGTCTTATTTATTGTAACCAATGGAAACCTAACAGCGAAAAGTTAAATTGAATATAAATCTATTCCAGGGACGTGTGCAAACTTAGGCCAATTATGGTTCAAGCGAAAATGAACCTTATTTTTTGGGTTATAAAAAATGTGTCAAAGGTAAGTTTATGTTTGTAGGGTTCCGCAAAGAGGACTATCAATACTGAATAGAGAAGGACAGTGTATTTAAATAAATAAAATAACGTGCTGCGATGCAATTAAAGATTTCTTGCCCGTGCTTTGTTTTTAGTTCTATTGGCATTCTACGAGTGGAATTGAATGTTTGATGTATTTATTTATTAGGTTTTCTACCGTTTGTAAACACTGATCATTTGTACGCAATATCCATCACACACTTGGATGGGAGGGTCTCCCATCCAAGTGTGTGATGGATATTGCGCTGCTTGTTAGCTGCGAAAAATTTGCTATTTTGCCTATCTATAAATTAAGAATCGCTACTAACGTTACAAGTACTTTGGTGAAATGTATAAAATACTGCTGAAAATTATATAAGCGCGAACTTTATGTTACAGTGGATATAATAAAAAACAAACCAAAATTAATGACATATATTTTACTAAAACAAACTATACATATTTATAGAGATAGTTACTCTATAAATAATTGTGTATGGTTTGTTTAAGTCCAGCATTCACTATTTTAACTTATAATAATGTAATCCTTAAATCCAACTTCTGGCACAAAAGACAGTTTAACCAAACAAAACCATGATTACGATTCAAAAATTCCCTCAGAGGCCTTGAAATCGAAACGTACAGTGAGACACCTAATTAATGTTCTCACAAACATTAGCTTAGCGCTAATCAAACGATCTATCTTTACCGAACCTCTAAAGTCTCGCAATCTAATTTAGCAAGCGCACGAGGATTTGGCTGGAAAGGCTGAAATTTGCAAACGAATACTTGCCGATACGAAACAGTAAGATTTAAGATAATTTATTCAGCCACATTGTTTGATATTAGTTGGCACTTTCCTTGTCTTTAAGGAAAGTGGAATACACATACAATATGTCGAAATGTAGGCATATGCTTTTGAATAAATGTGAGATTATGAACATGATAACAAGGTTGGGAAAAGGTTTGTCATGTGCCAAAATGAAGGCTTTAGAACCAAATTTCTTGTAGAGACCTAAGTTTTAAAAAGTGTTACGAATTAACATACTCTTTTGAAATGTCACATACTCTAAGACCGCGGTTACAAATTACGTAAGCTTATTATAATAACAAAGAACAGATTTTAGCATCATAATTTCGGTTTCGAATCTGTAGGTAATCTTACCGAAAAATGTCGATGTCCATTTGCCTTATAAACAATCAGCGATCACAAAAACCCCATGCACATAAACAAATGTAAAACGTAAATTCATTTGGCACAACATTCTTAAACACCCTCTCTACAAGTCATTCCATCCCTTGTGTAATCATCACATAAACCATTTCCTAAACAAATTTTAAGCCGTAGAACAAAACCTGGGGAGAAAGACATGTGTCTTATTAAGTGGGAGTTTGGATACAAATGGGATGATTGTTTTGTAGAGATGGCAATACTAATGAGTGAGGTTACGGGAAGTTGTGGTTAAATTGTATGTTTCCTGGTTTCCTGTCGCAGGTTGCGAAGTAATGGTTACAAATAACTAATAAATAATTCAAGAGTTTTCACTGAGTATTTTCTTTACATTGAATGCCGTATAAGCATATTTAATCATTATTGTATTTCTTTTTCTACGTTACTTTATAATGGTAATAATGATAAAATAGTATTTCTACTCTGGCAAAATCACCGAACTTTAAAGTAACTATTCATAACCTTCCACAATCATATCAATTGTAGATGCCAAACGGGGTAGCAGCCTCACGTAAATATTTCCCGTGGAACCTTTAATATTATACCCAGTATAATAATCACGTATTAAATACACCACTGCAATCCACTTAAAATATCAGAGAAAAGAAATATTAATTTAAAACCAATACACAATACCATCAATCTCGTTTCACAGTCTCAAAAATTGAAATTTCCCTCCATAAGCGTCTTACGTATTTTATAACAACAGTTCTGAAAGAAAGCAATATCAAAGAGCTAACTTGAAACACCAACAAAAAGAAAACGACGAAACGCAAAGAGTATCACAGTAGCTTTTACGTGAACATTTTTTATTTAACTCACCTTAGCGTGGAGTGTGTGACCCGTAGCGGTCTATCGTACATTTCACTACATTCTGGCTACTCAACGACATCCGAAGCTGTTGGTCACAAACCAAGCATTTCAACGGCTGGACGCTAAAAGTTTCTATGTTATTTTTTCATCTGATAGCACTTGGAGAAGGGCTATGACAGCAGCGGTTGGAGAAGCTACGTATTTCGTGTGAAGAAGGAAGAAGTGTTTTGGATTTGTGTAATGTGATAATGATATACAAAGTGGGTATAGCGCTGCCTTTCTAGAAAATTTGTAAACTTTTTAACATCTTTTGAATAAAAGTATTTTCTACTGTCGGACCGGGGTTTCATGTCTGCTGCTTGGCATTCTACCACTACGATCATACTTTAACCACTGCGCATTTTGTAAGAATACTCAGTAAAATACTTATCCTGCGTTGATATCTGTGATGATCAGTAAAAAACAAGTAATATTTTCGCCAAATCTTTTACGCAAACTTCAGACAACGTAGACTCATAAATAATCAAAATAATAATAGGTACATTTTATATTACCATACCATTTCAAAATCGTACCGTACGTAAGACGCCGTAGGTGTAGACTGAGACACATGTAAGACATGTTCGTTTATCATTCACTGAGACGTGGCTGTTTTGCCGCACGACATAGCATCCACCGTGTGCGAGACGCGATCTCATGCGTAACAGCGACAAAGTTATATGCTGCGAGCGAATTCATTAAGGTGTTAAATTTACCCTAAAGATTTTTATCAAAAATGTTCGTCTGTGCGTGACACTAGATTTAAAACCGCTCATGTGCAAGTTAGGTCTCACACAACGACACCTCGTCATTGTCTGTAGAGAGACTCAAGCAAAGCATTAATTATAAACATTGTCTGCAAAAAACCAGCACAATTTCAGGTATTCTCATATATTTCGGGGTCGCGGTAGTAATGCTAACGTAGTTCCCGTAACCCCACCATTCAATGGAATCGGATAGAGAAACACCATGGTGGTTTTAGTGGGTAGTCCCGGCGCTTCTCGTTGGGGAGGCGGAGCGCCTTTAGGGGCCTAGCTTGAGGGGGTAAGCGCGTAAATAGTTTGGTTTCCATCATGCGTCAAAAATAAATAAAAAAAAGGTATTTCCATATCAAGATACCATTAGTGTTGTGAGTCGAAGTACCGACAGTTCCGAACTTATAAATGTTAATAATTGTGAAGAACAAGTGAGGGTAGGTTCCGAAACCAGCACTTCTCGGAGGCAGCGCTGACGGACATCAGTCATCCCGTGACCACGGCTGGTGCGACCCATGCCAAAACGGCGGGGCAAATAGAAAGGTATTTCATCTTTCTTTTTGTTAATTAACACGATTCAGACGCGTTACATAATCTTCAGTATGTGTATTACAAGTGCTCTAGTTTGAGGTATCTTATCTATATTTTCAAATAATTACGCGATATAGATCCGTTGCATAAAGAACAATGGCAGAATTTGATCTGGGTTTGTTGTGGCGACCTTAAACTTTATATGAACAAAACGAATTGATTATTTTTCTACGATTTCTAAGAATTTCACTTTGTATCGTTAAAGCCGGAGTATTTTATGATGACTAAAAGCACTCCAGTTGATTACAAACTAGGTACCTACTTTATTATTTGATTGTTGCCATAGACATGGTGTGACAGGAATAGACGTGATTGATCCGTATCGATTATTAAATAAGTAATCGATAAGATCGATCTTTATTGGGTTGGTTTGGTTTAAAATATAAGTATTAAAATGCAGTTATTCAATCTTTAATCAACATTATATCAATAAGCTAATAATTTAGAAGCAAAACAATTTTTAAATCAAGTAAAAACGTCACAGCATCGTTTTAATGTTGTATCGATTTCATATAAAATCGATTGAAAATGTGCTTTTTTCTTTGGCTGTGATAATTAGATGCTACCAAAGAGATTGGATTTATATACATAGAGGTAGTCCTAGTACTTACAAATAGAACACAGTCAACTGACGTGTAAGATACAATTTAGACAATTTATGCCATCAAATTATATAACCCTAATGATTTTTTTTTTATAACTGTTCTGTCATGATTTTGAATTTAGGCGTATAATGTTTATATCGACTTTTCAAGTGTTGTAAAAAATCTTATCGATATGTCTATCCACAGTATTTTATCTCGTTATTTTTTAGATTTTCACTTGATAAAGATTTATAAAATAAGAAGTGGATTGCTGCAGTATGTCGTGGCGAAAATTGGGTGCCTAGAAAGCACCATAGAATTTGTTCCAAGCTTTTTACTGCGGAATGATTTTATAGTATTGACAGATGGCGCAGACTAAAAGAAAATTCTGTGCCAACATTACTCCTCCATTCTAAATGTATCAGTGTGAGTGTCTAAATAATTACCTGCTTTTACTTTTATTAGGGTAGCAGCGCCAAACAGGAGTCGGATCTTGGGCTCCATTCGATGTCTCGATCAAAGGAATAATTTAATTTTAATATTTTCTTCAATTTTATTATCAGTGCATAGGGTTACCACCAAGAACGTAGGGTCCCAAGCCAACCTCACCTGCACTGGTGTACCTGCTTATCAACGGACGAGGCTCTGGCAAACAAAACATCCCGATTAGCGGCATTAGGCTCGCCACCTATCACGTGGGATCAAAAGTCTGGCAAAAAGTGGGCGTTTAATATGCCTCTGTCTACCCCTTCGGGTAAACAGGCGTGAGCCTATGTATGTATTTTATAAACAGTATTCAGCCAGCTACCTGCAGTTACACTGTTGCCACGAAAAGTCACGACAAGCTAAGCGACAAGCGATTTCGATGTTTATTTCTGCAGTTTAGTTCTGCACTGAGGTGACAGCGCCGGCGGCAGAATAGAGAGCGGCATGAACATTGAAATCGCTTGTCGCTCAGCGTGTCGCGGCCGTTCGTGGCCAGGCTGTTAGATGACATCCACTTTTTCACAGTTTTACCATATCCTTACTAATACCTATTATAAATGTAAGTGAATTTATTTATTTCTTAAGCCTTCACATTTTGACTACTCAATCGATCATAAAAAGTTCAATGCACGTTGCTGGGAGTAATGGGAGTACAGAAAAAGGTGTAATGTACATTTTATCAATCGGCTTTGGCCTATAAATCAAGCTTCAGGTATCATCAGTGGTTGCTAGGGTGGCAAACACAAAGGGTATGCTTATTTATTTTAATATACTGCTTTGCATTAAAACGTGGCTTTTTTCTTTCTTTAGTGTACACGTGCGCCTTCCATAAATGAGACATCTTCTGTTTCTCTGAAAACCAGCACTAAAGCGCCTACGTTAGTTACAATTTCTCCGCCAGTACCTACTGTCGGAGAAATTGTACTTAATGTATATTTTTTTGTTTCAAATGGGTACTCAGTAGCACATAATAATGAACCGTCACAGCATTTTTTTTTAACTTCAAGCTAATCTCACGTGTTTTGTCACCAGTCGCGCGGGAAAGGTATTTTTTAATAACACTGTTATTTTACACGTAATCTAATATTATCAAATCCTCCTTCACAATATTTTCGTTTTGCAAACTATCAGTAAACGTGAATTCATAGCAATGTTCTTTTTCACCAGACGTTTAGACCGTTGTCTTAAATAATTTATTTTTAACAAACGTCTTTTAACAAGCTGCTCAAGGTGAAAAACTTCTTTTTTTAGTTTTTCTATTGTACGTAAGTGTTTAGTGCACACGATTTTCCTCGCTTCTGTTCAATTTCAGGCATTTTGATGTATGGAGATCTGCCATTGTCCTTTAATATTATATATTATACTTTGCTCTAAAATATATAGTAGTATATTACTTAGTTATGTTACAAATAATGCAGAAATGGAGCGAACCTATTTCCCGTGCTTACTTGGTACTTATTTTTCAAGCATTTTTGGCAAAGTCCGAAAATAAGGGAAATGCGTGATAATTATGTTATCATAGGAGCCACGACGTGAAAACATATCTTATTAGCTCATTATGAGACGTGGATTCTGCTTAGCATCCGACGAGACATTGGCTCGTCTGAGACTGAGCAGGAACGGTGGCTTTGAATGTATTTAAAACAAATAATGCAATATACATAATTATTTGTCTCTAATATTTATTCCTTTCACATCAAAAGTTTCACATCGAAACGTTACGTAGAACACTGTAAATGTAACTCAATGCATTTGCCCGCATACAATAAAGTTCATATTAGAGGTACAATAGACCCCACTGACTATACAACTTGTCGATATTTTGGCTATTATTTGTTATTTATGTAAAGCGGTGGTATTTTAGGGAGCGTCCTATTAAACGATCGTTTAAACTACGCTCCTATTAAACTATGCAGATTTTAATGTTGAACCACAAAAGCTGAGAAATTATTGAAGCTACTAACGAATTTATGGCTCCTCTGAAATCGCTTCTGGTGTTAAACCAAAATTTGTTTACAACATTAAAATATTAATTTATTGCCAAACCGAACTCTCTCTGACCTACTACAATTTGACTTAGTTGCAAAGATTAACGAGAAACCTATTATTTTATGCCAATAAGAAAGTAAGTAACCTTTTAAATAGATTATTATTTAAAAGGTTACTTACTTTCTTATTGGTTACACAACATACGTATTTCGTTTAGTATTTTACTTATAGATTTCAGCATTATTGGTTGGCAAAGGTCTTTCCAGTAATTACTAGTCTTATGATTTTCTTATCGTAACAACAAGCCACTCCAAAGCGGCACAGCAACTTTTTCTCGACTCAAATGGTCTAGCTCACCTTGGTCACGAAGATTTCATAAAATTGTAATGTTACTAAGTTTACCCTTCGTTTGGTATTATCGCGCTGGAAGACTAGGTTCCCCATATCCTCCTTGTTTCCTTTTTAGGAGAAAGAAGTACTGTAAGGAAAATGAGAAGCAGAAGAGAGCAAGATCAATTAGCTTGCCCTAATTCCATTGTTAATAATTATGTAAAATATATCTAACAGCGGTAATGAGGATCAATTGCTCACTTTCGGCATTTCCTATTCAGCGACAAAAAGCAAAATTTAAAATCTCGTTGATGTTAATAAATTGCTAATTTTAATCGACAATTAGAAAGACGTTTCGATTTCTTTAGTCGGGTATGAATTCTCAATTAGATCACTAATAACTCGCTTTACTCTTTAACGATCATTCATTAAATATATTGAATGCCCGGATGGTTAAAGATGTTACTACGTCTTTGATATATGTCCGTCGATCTATAAGTCAAGACTTTGGACAAAATTGACCAGAGTCTTAGTTTCTTCTTTTGCGTCTGTTAATTGAATATTTATAAAACCGCTAGCGCCACATAAGTGCCTAGTTATGTTTTTAGAATCATAAAGCTATTGACTTTCCCACTTAATGAGCAATCTTGTAACCAACCCCGAAAATAATTATTTACCTTCACACCCACCGATTTATGTAAAAAATATATTTTTTTTATAGCAAATTCAAAATATACATGGGCAGTATAAATATTTTTTTCATATTTTACCTTAAACGACGTAACGCACACCCTTCTCAGTATCACGATCCAAATGTTTGCGTTTGCTTTGAAAAAAATCTCCGAAAGAAACGCTCGTATGAATATTGAGATGTTTAATTCCCTTGAGTTCATACGGTAGACAACGACAAAACAGAAAATTAACATTTCATATTGAATACGACTTTCCTGCGTAGGTATGTCTGGAATATATATATCGGTAACCTTTTTCATATGTTGTTTGCAAGTTATTTATCAAATTGTGTTTGTGTTTTTGAAGAAAGTTAAGCATAACTCTGATGGATACTTGGAAATCAGTCAATCGGGTTATTCACGGTTTGCTCACTGTATTTTGTTTGATAATATGACATATTTGAAGCCTACAAACTGCTATGGAATAGCTTCATTTTAAACAGGTAGTAGAGACTTGCTGATTTCAGCATGAATGGGCCAGCTCGACCGGGGAAGTACTACCTTAAATAGTTACTTTGTAACAGATACATCACTCCCATACAAAAGCGAAAATACCTACGCTATAATCACCTACAAAATTTTAATAATAATAGCCGTTGTACGCAGTGAAGAGAAATGTATCCTAAGTACTCACGCAAAGAGTTGCAGATTGTGTGACTGTACGTACAAGCGCGTCATCGAACGAAGGCGCTAGGGTGGTTCTTATGATGATTTTGGTAATAAAACGAATGTTGCGAAATAACCATAGTTTTATTTGCTAAATACCTATATCTACACGAGTCAGTTAGTATATACATATAGTTAACAATATAATAAAATTAACAATAAGTAATATGTAAAAAATAAATAAAATGTACAATAATCGTACGTAGTAGGGTTCTAATAACCTAAAGTTATCAATTTACGAACATTTACATACCTTACATGACATAGTACTTCCTTTCTTACCTTTGCTCTAAATAAAATAAATGGTGTCAATAATTTGTAGACGAAATTTCATATAAGTACCTACTTATATAAAAAAATCTTATACCCTTACTTACTACATAAATCATGGTTTATCCTTCTGCAATGAAAAAACTACAAGTTTCACTTGTTTTGTGCCTTTAACACCCATCCACTGCACAATAACTTTGTGGTTTCGGCATTTCTATAAGAAAGCGCGGGAAACGTGCCGTGCGTACACACTGCCGGGCGTGCGGCGGCCCTCTGTCGTTTGGACCGACTTCGACAGCGGTACACGAAATGGTAAGTATTTATCGCGCGAATTTGAGCCAGTGACGGGGGCCTGCTACTACCCTCTCACAGAAAATCGACGTAAAGTAAGTTTCGTTCGGTGAGTGAGAGTGTCGGAGGCCCTATCCCCTTTCCTTCTCCCGCATCCCACTCATCCTATCCCTTTTCTCAACCCCAAGGGGCGGCAACGCACTTGTGACTCCTGTGGTGTTGCTTGTGCATGGGCGGCGGTAATTGCTTACCATCAGGTGATCCGTCTGCTCGTTTGCCTACTATTACTACAAAAAAAATAAAAAGTTAACGTGACGCGAAGCAGTCTTATTTTATTTTTTATTTAATTGCGCCGCAAAGAGACAACTCCTCAGATTGTTCAAAATGCCAGATTCAAATAAGACTCCTAGCGCTAAAACTTTGATTTGAATTTAAAAAATCCGATGTGATAAGTGAAAAGCAGCGATAACCGAGTGGAGAAACCAACAGCCTGCTACGCAGAGGGTCTTGGGATCGAGTCTACGGCACGCACCAATGACTTTTCGAAGTTAAGTGCGTATAAAATTGTTAATTATCGTTTGTTTATAGGTGACGGAAACATCGTGAGGAAACCTGCATGTCTGAGAGTTCTCCATAACGTTCTCGAAAGACATGTGCAGTCTGCCAACCTGCTCTTGGCCAGCGTGGTGGACTATGGCCTTACCCTTCTCATAGTGAGAAGAGGCTCGTGCCCAGCAGTGGGACTGTATTAAGAGCTGATGATGATGTGATTGGGTACCATAGCCTCATTAATAACTTTCTAATGGGTGATGTAGAGATAAACATGCTGTATGTATGGTTTAATCTTAAAAATAATTAATGACACTTACTTTGTGATTGACCGCTAGCGTATCGCTATCCATCAGAGACTATTCAAGTCACCGTATCTGCAACGAAAAGTCGTAGTCAGATTAGAAAACTGTGAAAAACACTCCTCCAACCCTGTTGGAACTTCCAACCCACACAAATGTGATATTACACATACCCACGTATCTCTTCTGAATATTTAGCACTAAAGCAACCATGTCTACTGCTCAATGTCATAAAATTATTAAAATATTATTTCTATCGCACAAAAAACAGCTTGAACAAAACCAAACGCTTTAATTGAAAAAAGAAACAAAACAAAATTGATTCAAGCTCCACTCCAAGTTGATCCTAAAATGAATATACATACATACATTGATATTATTTCGAAGTGAAACTATTGAAGTCGATTCCTTTTTTAATGCAAATAGAAGCGAACCAAGAAAATCAGCCAAGGTATCTCCATTCCTTCCCCATCCCTCTCTTCTGGACACTCCAATACCGATTCAAGACAGCCTCAATATAGGTATGGACATACGCAGAAATCTCAACCAGAAGAACTACATCGAGGGTGTCATCAAATCCGCATCTCGGAAACTCGGAGTCCTGAACAAGGTGAGGAGGTATTTCACGCTGGGGCAGTTGTGCCTGTTATACAAGACCCAGGTTCGCTCCTGCGTGGAATACTGCTCTCACCTTTGGAATGGCTCCGCTCAGTACTTACTGGACGCCCTCGATAGGTTGCAGCGGCGTGCTGTCCGTATCATTGGGGATCCAGAGGCCAGTAAGACTCTTGAGTCACTGCAATTACGCAGAGACGTGGCCTCAATGGCTGTCTTCTACCGCATCTATCACGGTAAGTGCTCCGAAGAGCTCTTTCAACTAATCCCACTCTCTCCTTTCCTATCCCGAACGACACGTGCTGGGTTGAGGTGCCACTCTTACACGGTAGACCAGATACCGTCACGCACCAAACGGTTCGGCGCCTCTTATCTCTGCCATACCATTAAGATATGGAACTCTTTAGCAGCCCACGTTTTTCCCTCCACTAATGATCCTGGGTCCTTTAAGTGGGGCGTGAAAAAGCTTTTCTCAAGGCCGTCAAGGTGAGGGCCATTATGCCATAATGCCATGCTGGCTGCTAGGATGATGGCCATCACTATGGGACTTCATTGACTGCTTAATGTCAGGCAGCATGGAGTCAATTTGTTCGGCAGAAATAAAAAAATAAAAAAAAGAACGTAAAGGATTCTTATACAAGCTTACATACAATTTCCAAAATAAAAAATATAAGAAAGTGCGTCTTTTAGAAGAATGTTTGGTAGAGTAAGGCTGTGCTCAGAATAAAGGCTAAAAGCTTTAAAATATATAGTTAATTACAAGAGCTAGTCTTAAGATCGGCACATATCTGACGGAAGATGCGTCAAACGTATCTTCGGTCGCGTCTATTCCGTCAAATGAGTCAGTACACATCTGACGGAAAATGTATGTCTAACGTCGAGCGTATCTACATCGGTCGCGTCTATTCCGTCAAGTAAGACCTACTACATTACGCGTCTAGTCAGTTTCTGCGTTCAACAACTACAGTGAGGTTGCTTTGTATGACGTTTAATTTTAAAACGTCGCCCAACGCGTCAGTCAAAATTCACGTGGTGCGTGGTGCGCGCGACGTCGACCGATAATGCGTTGACGGAAACGGAACAGACGCTGTACGCTAGACGTACTAACGGATCATCGGTCAGGTGTGAGAGGTTGAATGTTTTTCTATATATTTGTATATTTTGGCGTTACGCGACCGATAATACGCGACGCATCTTCCGTCAGATATGTACCTACCCTTATTCGCAAAGCCACAAAGTCCTTATAATAAGTTGCTTGGTGAGTCAAGAAGATTAAGGAGTGGGAAACAGAGAAAATTATAAAAAGGGAGCATCGATAGTAAGCTGGAGAGGTTCAGGCGTTTAACCTTAAGATGTCAAATTAAATGAAACCATTGCTTCTTCAAGCCAATTCTTATTTGATTGTAAAATGAAATCTAGTCCAACATACAAGGATAAAGAAAAAATATTTTTAGCATTAGCTGCTAGATTTTAACTTACGCTTTAAGCGTCAAAAAAGCAAATTGAAACTAGAACTCAAAACAATTTTATACAAAAAGGGTATGAATACAACTGTGAATATTTAGGCCGCGATCCAAGAACCCAGTCAGTCAGCTCTTGGCAACGGGACTACCAAACACGGTTGGGACACAAACAAAGAATATTATGTAATTTTAGCGCCGGGAGCAATCACTGGAAATATCTTGTAAAGGCAAGTACACATTCGTGTAGGAATTGTTGCAAGTTTCTGCTTGATTTCGTCTGCGGCCTTTTTCGGCTTTGCCAGTTATTTGTTAAATTTGGAATTACCCCGAAGGCGATGTATGGCCGAAGCTAAAACATTCGTCTAATCCTTGTGTTTCTTTTTTGCACAAAGTACAATGAACTCATAAGGGTGATGAAGGGCCAATTTCACCAAATTAATTTGCAGACAACTTCATTAACTTTTCCTTCTAATTTTGAATGTATCCGGAACATAACGCCTATCTAGAGGTGATACTGAATATACACTACAATATTGAAATTAAACTACAGTTTACGGATTTAATCTTGTTATATTGGTTTCACTGGTTATTAGTTATTACATTTAAACTGAATGGTCAAAAAACCACATTTTTATTACTAGCCGACGTTTCGAATTCATTACAATGGATTCATGTTCACGGCAGACTGAGGTAATATTTGTCTATGTCTTGAATTTAAAAGTTATCTCGAAGTACCCGAACATTTTTCAACTATAAATTGGTGTTACTATCTACGCAGAATGTGCTCACTGTGTCTTGATGTCTTCTGGTGACTTTGTCCTTCTTGGGTTTCATTAGCCTGATAACAGAGTCCCAAGCTGGAGGAACATTCCAACCATCTTCCCTATTGAAATTAGGATGTTTTTTAATGTCAATAGCTACACGTATCATTCTTTGAATAAAGCTGTGTTGTTTTGCGAGTATCTGTGGTTTATCAAATCGCAGGTAATGTTTGGTTCCTTGTTCTACATGTTCACACACAGCAGACTTCGTCGAGCGTTTGTGTTTAATGTCAGCTATATGTTCCTTTAGCCAAAACTAACCATAGTTTCCTTGTCTGAGAGATGTAGGTGTTTTATTTCACTCACAAAATGGTAGGAATCCTTTACATGCGCTCTCGTCTTACCTCTGAGTGGCGAGAGAATCTTTGCAATGTGTTGAGCCAATATGTAGGTTGGTGCCCCTATTTGACTGAATATAGGGCGCAGTGGAGCATTTTCTTTGTGTATTTTCGGTAGACCATACAATTGAGGAGGTTTTGCACACGATGGTATTAAGTATTTCACGTCCAGATTCAGTTGTTCGGAGTATTTCTTCACAATGTCACGCGTTTGCTTGAGTATTTTGTTGGTAGGGTCCGTCTTAACCAATTTATATGTACTTTCATCCAACAAAAGATTTTCCATTTTTTGTTTATAATCGGACGTGTCCATCACTACCGTTGCATTTCCTTTATCTGCTCGAAATACTGTTAGTTCAGGTCTAGACCGTAGGTTCTTCAGTGCGAAATACTCGGGTTTTGGTAGATTCCTTCTCGGAACTTTCGACTGACGCAATACAGCAGAAACGTCCTGACGTATGTCCTCTAAATCTTCCTTACTCACATTGTCTTGACTAGACAAACGTTGAGGACGTTGCAAATAATGGTCTCATACGGTATTCTGGATGGAGTTATCGCATAATTTAACACTACAATATATGATAATAACGTGCAAGTATTACTAAAAGATTGAGATATTCATAGTTTCATATAATATTGAAGGTAGCTGTCGCAACACTTACAGCGGTTTTGGTGCTGTCTTCAGTGATGTAAATGGCACTTAGTTTTGCTCAATCGGTATCAAGCGTGCAGTTTTCTGAGAACGCGGGTCACGTGAGCAAAATGGCCTATGTACTGCAGTATGAAGTAAATTTCTCTTTGCACCATTCGGTAATGTTCTTCTCTGACAGATTATAATCATCACTGCGTATCCGATTACACAGCACATTAAATGTCGCTGTGTAGAAGCTAATGCATCTGGCTAAACTACTCAGCGGTTCTCGGGCTTCAGGCTGAAAGTCTTATATGGAACAAGGATAACGCTAGGACAATGATGATGATTATGTTAATGCCTTCCAAATTGATCAACAAAAAATATTTTTCTCTCAAAGGTAGATCAATAAAAAAACGGTCAAGTGCGAGTCAGACTCAGAGGGTTCTGTACAAACCTGCAGGTATAACTAATTATGTAAAAAAATATGTAATGTAACTAAAAATTTCTCTTTATCTCCACCTTGTCGTGGTGGGGGGGGCTCAATAACCGTGGTTTGGACATCCACGGTGAAGCTAAGCGGGATCCTGGGAGTGGACGCTCCACGTGGGCTTGGGTGAGGCCTGGTTAGGATGCGTCCCAAGGTGCGGGTGCGGGGGACAGTTCTGTCTATCCCTTCACAGTCGGGCGCGGTTGCGGGAGGAGAGGCGTATCGGTGTTGTGTTGCCGCGCGCCCTATCTCCCGCGACCAAATGGGGGCGCACCATTTGATGCGTTGCGGTGGGGCCGTAGAGGAAGAGGAGATACGGTGTTGTTGCCGTCCTCCCTATTCTCTGCGGCCGTTTTAGTGCCTGCGGACGGCGAGCACTGGGGCTGCTCCCCGTCCACCAAAAGGCAAGGAGGTGGCGTAGTGCCCGCGCCGCCTCCCAAGTAGCATAACGAGGCGGGGCCTGCCAACACCAACGGCGGGTCACGGAAAACCACTACCACCGCGGTGGTTGTAATGGGTATGCCCCGAACGCCTGGGGAGAGCCTCCACACACGTCCTCCGCCAGTCCCAAGCCCGGTCGATCACACTCTGGCTGGGTTGGCGTCGAGTTGAGATGGCTCATAAGGAGAGAGTCCACCGTAGTCAACAAAAAAAAAGATTCTAGATCGACTGGAAGTACTCTATCGTTTTGACTTGAGAATTTGATATGAATTTCAATTTTATAACTATATTAAATTTTTCCTTAATGTGTGCTATGAAATGTTGCTTTGAATCAAATTTTAAGATTCTGAGTTCACGGGAAGTACCCTGTAGGTTTAGATTCCCTTGCAAGAAAATTGGCGGAAATTAGCGAATTATTTAATTTAAACTTATCATATAACTTATATGTATCTTTTGATTGCATTAGCTCAGAAGTTTGATTTTTTTCACAGCTCCAAGGAACAATAGATTTGAGTATTTGATATGAATTTCAATGCGTTCATGGGAAAAGGGGTGGTAATTTTAAAATTAAAACAATATTTTTATTACAGGCATGATGTTACCAAAATATTACGATTATCGCAATTTTTCCTTTATCTGTGCTAATTTCAAGATTCTGAGTTCACGGGAAGTACCCTGTAGGTTTTGATTTCCTTGCGAGTAGTTGCGTTGTGAAAATATAGTAAAATTGTTGTTTTTTTAATGCGCTGAGAAGTTTGATGTTATTACAGCTTAAAGGTATTATAGGCCAACTATTTGATATGAGTTTCAATTTAATAAATTTACGCGTTCATGACAAAAGGGATAGTAACTTTAAAATTAATAAAAATCTTTTTTTATATGATGTAATAATAAATTTACGGTTTTCGCAATTTTTCCTTTATATGTGTTGTTTAGATATGCCGTAGGCAGGTAGGAAATTGTTCAGAGTGCACAGTGGAAGTTTGTATTACATCTACCTGACTATGACAAGGCAAAAAGTCTAAACTATATACTGTGATTGCACAGTGATTATATTTCAACTTACCTGAGATCTTCTCTGATGATGATCTGGAGTAGACCTATAATATATATTACACTCATAATTTTGGCCAAAATGACAAGCAAATCGTTATAGCTACCAGTCCAATGGTCAGGGTTTTCTTCCAACGAAGTCCCCAGGACACAAGCACGTGGACGGATTTGCACAACTTTACAAATGTTCAATAGTTGACAATTTTATCACAATCAATTTATCAATCGCTCGCAACTCTGTCAGTCAACATCAATAGCGACAGTTGCAAGGTTATTAACCAATATAATTCAATTCCAAAACGCGAAAATTACAAGACACGGCGTATATCTACGCAAGACAACTTTTTTCCGGAAAACGACAAAGAATGAATGAATGATTTGACAGTTCATAGTGTGACCAGAAATTTTCAATAGACAAAGTAACACGCTACTAAACTGATATAATCGATTTAACTTATTATAAACAATATTTCTATTTCAAACATGTGTTATAATATATATTGTCCGTGTGGTCTGATAATCCGACGGATTAAGAATACGAAATGTCACCACCCCTTATCATCCCATGGGTGTCGTAAGAGCCGACAGAGGTAGCATATTATGCAGAGAACAGCACTGTATGAGAAGGAAACTTGATACTGTTTGGCCAGCGTGCTATAGTAGGCCATTTCCTCCTTTCAAAGGAGAGGCCTAGTCCAGCAGTGTACTGTTAAAGGCTGATGATGATGATGATGATGATGTGTTATAAGACGTTGCTTCATATCAAATTTCAAGATTCTGAGTTCACTGGAAGCACCCTGTAGGTTTTGATTCCTTGTGAGTTTCGAAAATTTGCGAAAATTTGCATAAACGGCTGTATTTCTCGATTGCGTTGTCTTAGAAGTTTGATTTTTTCACAGCTTCAAGGGACAGTAAACTTGATTATTTTATATAAATTTTAGTTTGATACCTCCACGCGTTTCTGAGAAAAAGGGTCTTGACAGATGGACGGACAACAAAATGATCCTATAAGGGTTCCGTTTTTTCATTTTGAGGTACGGAACCCTAAAAATAATCATCATCATCAGCCTGCCATAGACGACTGCTGCATATAGACCTCTCCAATGACACGTCACCGAGCCCCAAAAGGAGACGGAGTGGAAATTGGGATTAAAAACAATATCAAAAAAATATATTGCACAGTATAAACGCATCTCAAGAGCAGTGTATCACGACAAAACAACAACTAAGATGAGACAGGTGTACAGTCGAACAGTAATGAAAATCAGCTGCCAACAATACTGGTACCCTCTTCACACACGACACATATTAGTTTTAGCGTCTTTCCCACCGCGCCGCGCCGTATAAAGCAGTGGTCACTGCGAAAAAGCTTTTGTAATGCCTTTGAGTAATGATTCGGTGGATTATTTACCCCTACTATAGATGTGAAGAAAGTGATGTGATTTTTTGAAGTAGATAGTCATTTCACTCACAAATATTTTTTTTAAAAAGACTTAAGTTTCCACCGTATCGTCTATATGAATCATATTCTGGTATTCTTTTTAACGATCATGTAGTCTATAGTGCGACATAAAGCCATATTTATTACTGCATTTTGGTTGTTCACAACACTTATACAAATCAAAACCCTATTCTAGACGAAGCCGGCTTATCCTATTAATGATCTCTTGAGAAGAAAAGTCGAAACAAATTCAGAGTGATTGCATGACGAGTATCAATAATATTATCCTGATGTTCTGCAATATATGGAAAATAAATCTTCATGATATCAGCCAAACGACGTCCACTGCTGGACATAGGCCTCCCCCAAGGTTCTCCACACATACCGGTCTTGAGCCGCCCGCATCCAACCGCCTCCCGCGATCTTGACGAGATCGTCGGTCCACCTTGCGGGGGGCCTACCTCTGCTGCTTCGTCCGGTGCGTGGCCGCCACTCCAGAACCTTTCAGCCCCAACGGCCATCGATTCTTCGAGCTATGTGCTCTGCCCACTGCCACTTCAGCTTGGCTATCCGGAGAGCTATGTCGGCGACTTTGGTTTGGCTCCTCATTTCTGATTCGATCTCGCAGGGAAACTCCAAGCATAGATCTCTCCATCGCCCTCTGAGTGACCTTGAGCCTTCTGATAAGGCCCATAGTGAGCGACCACGTCTCTGATCCGTAAGTCATCACTGGCAACACACACTGGTCAAAGACTTTTGTCTTGAGACATTGCGGGATATCGGACGAGAAGATATGTCGTAGCTTCCCGAACGCTGCCCGAACGAGTTGGATTCGACGATTGACCTCCTTCTCGAAGTTGGACCTACCTTATTGGACTACTTGTCCCAGGTAGATATACTTGTCGACAACTTCGAGCGAAGAGTTCCCAACCTGAATAGGAGCAGGTACAACATGGACGTTCGACATGATTTTCGTCTTGTCCATGTTCATCTTAAGACCTACTTGTTGGGAGACTCTACAGAGGCCATCGAGCATTGTGCCTAGGTCTTTTATGGTCTCAGCCATGACTACGATATCGTCTGCGAATCGAAAATAAATACCACACTTTAAAGACTACGCCTAGTAACAGAGACTATAAAAAAGTTGACCACAGTCAAGGTATTTATCCGTTAGGTAAGGTAGTATCAACCTAGTAATTATTTTAATTATAAGTTCGATTAACGCGACGTTTTGGGTTGGCTTTTGCCAGTAATTTATTTGAATTAGTATTTATAAATTCTTGTTTTATTTTCGATCGTTCAATACTTTTTATTCAAAATAAGCAGAGGTCTCAGTTTCAGTTTAGAATAATATAATTTTAGTGCAAATGTATAGGAGTGCACACTAATATTTTCATGGCTTTATATGCACTCAGCTAGCAGCAGTAAATGTTTAATTCCTCCTTGGGTAAAATTTTTGAAAAACCCATAAATAATATAAGACTACCTGATCATTATCATTGGTGTCTGCTTTGTCTATTGGGTTCTTGTTGGTCTGGTCACCATGGACTATCAAATGTACAATTGTTGCGACTACCAAGAATAAATGTAATAAAAAATAAGAACCGAAAACTATATGAGATCGAGTACATAACCATGCAAAAAATTTGCATTATAGAAAAGATCTGACGGCGTTCCGCTGAATATGGAAAATAAGAAACAGCATACTGTACAAACGCTAAACATTCACAGTCGCAAACTACATATAAGACGGGAAGATATTATGACATTGGTAGCTAGCACAAACTCTTAACAAGAGCAGATGCAAACATATTTTAAAATTTACTGGTTGCAAGCAGACAAAATAATATCAACCTGGAAGTCATGAAAAAAACCAGCACGAACTAACGATATCACACAGCAAACACCCAAAACAAAGAGGGTACTTATAACCGTGAAGTTTTAAGCCAAAATAGATTAAGTGAAAGTTATGTAGAGATAAAAATGTAACATGAAACTTGGACGGCAGCCAAACGAAGTTGTTCAGAAAGAATTTTTATGCTCCAATCAAATTGGTTTCGTACTTTTTGAGTGTGTACATGTGTATTTTCGAATATACACCTTATTTTACTTGCTACTCCTCTGTATTCCGTTGATATGGAAATATACAGTTACTTTTCGGACTGCCTCGTCGGTTAGATGGTAGGTAGGTTTAAGGCTATTTATGTTTACTCTCAACTGAGAGGTCATGCCCTCATATCTGATATAGCTAACATTGTTTAGATTTAGGTTATAATATGCAGAAAAACTTTTTGGTAAAATTGAGATAGGTAATCTATTCGTTAGTTACTTATTTGACAATTTACAACTTAAAATGTCACCGAAAAAAAAATAAGAACCGTAAAGGACCATGCGTCAAATTGGGCTCAGTGTCCAACTGAGTTATGGCATATGCCATTGTAAAGGATTTTGTTCGTACTAAAATTGTTACTACCGGCACCACCTTCAATTGCATTGCAGAAAAAAGATATGCACTTAAATAGATTTAGTAGAAACATCAAATACAAAAATCTAAAAATAGGACAAAAATAGGAGCCCTGCGAAGCCCTATTTTTGTCCTATTTTTGTCCAGTTTATTCGTAAAAGTGGCGAAGAAAGGCGGTGGCGAGGAAGGAAATGGAACACGTGACTTGTTCAACCAATCGGAGCGCACATGGCATTCGGTAATTGCTAACGTATTATTTTTCGAATGAATTCGGTAAGTTCTCAATTTACGAAGATATGGGCGTAAAATAATACAATTTGTCTCTCGTTTAGAATCCCACGAAAGTTTATAAACTTAGGAAATTTATAATAATAATAATTTAATAATAATAAATCATTTATTTGTAAGAATATTGTAGTTACAAGGATGTTATAATAATAATATGTCCATAATATTCTGCCGTTACCAGCGTACAAATGTTTGGTTGGTCTTAAAATTAATTACACTTAAATCTAAATATATAATTATGTCAAACAGTAACAATTAAGAATATTAGATTAAAAATGATAAATGTCAATGGGTAAATAAAATTATAATTTAAATATTTCGTCAATTTTTTCATTGAGAAAGTCATTAGTGGAGTAATAACACTTGTCTAATAAAAACTTAAAAACTTTGCTTTTGAATATGGACATGTTAAGGTTTTTAAATGTATCTGGTAATTTGTTATAAATACGTATTGCCATACAATAAACATTTCTGGAATAAAAATGCAATCTTTGTTGCAGTACATATAATTTATGAATTTTCCGACTTTGTCTAGTTACAGTTTCATTATGGGTCTTGAACAAGCTGGTATGTTTATAAATTTACGGTTCTTGTTATTTTCCAGTGACATATATATCTCATAATGCTCTTCCTTCTAATCCCCTTTCTGTAACGCAGCAACAATAAATAAACATACATACCTGGAAGATGGATTGAGACTCACACTCAGTTACATAAAATGAGAAAATCCTGCACACTAACTCATAATCCCCTAGAAATATAAAGTCTAAAACCTACACGTAAAAACGCCCTTAGCTCAAACGGCTTATTATAAGGTAGACTCATTGTTTTGTCTAAATCTAAAAGAAAAAGAAAGGAATTATGAAATCACAGGCACGTTACTCATAGAATGCTACAAAATATTTTTGTCTTATTTATGTGTTTAAGTTAACACCGTAGGGTTGTTTTTTGGACCGTAACATTACATGGGTCGAGGAGTTTCTAATCAAGTGACCTTTCCAAATAGACAACATTTTTGTCTTGTAAATATGATTCGAAAAATGCTTTGAGTTTCTGACTATTTTATGTTTCTCTCTTTTCGTGAATTCAACATTTATTACCTTGATACAAAATTGTCCAGATTTTAGACAAAAAAAAATTTAGAGACGTATTTACAATTCATTTACCTAGCCTGTAAGATTTTTGTAAGCCTATACCCCAAACTAAACCTATATAACTTATGGGGGTCTTTTACCCTTTCTGCTATATATCGAAGAAGGTCAAATCATTGTGTGATGAGCAAAATTATATGTTTTTGTTGTTTCGTAATATATCCACGATATGTATGTATTTATAAATATGCATGTCAGTAATCTGATTGCCAGGTTATTTCTGACTTGAGATAAGATAATTGTGTCTAATAAAAAAGGGACAAAGGTAGCGTAGCAACCAACCTGACGCACAGGGTCATGATTCGATCCACTCATATTACAATAATCTGTGATGTCTGCTAAGTTGATTCTTTCAACGGACGACTACAAACATAGAGCGACTACCAACTACAAACATAGAGCAATTGCCATCGGACCTCCGCAACCCAAAGAAATAGTGATATTCCATGGTTTAGACAAATATCTGTTTATTAGACGAGGAACTGACTTAGGAGATAATTGATTTTCATCTTAGCCCAGCATAGAAGTTCACAAACGGGGCTAGTTATATGATTGTGACTATTATGAATCAGTTTAATATGCTACTTTCCTAGGTAGAAGAGCCTTACTGTTTTAAACATACTGCTCCACGGGGGAACCTCTCACAGAATATCCACGGAAAGCAACTGTATCTATACCGTTGGTGTATCCCCTTTTTCTGTCATTCCACTCCCTCTCCTATTCCTTATCTCATCCTCGCGATTGGCTTGGTTCTGTTTTCTGACATAGCCATGTTGTGTATGACCCGAAGTTACCATCTGCGGGCCATTAACTCGTTTGTCTATTGCTAGCAACAAAAAATACCTCCGCGACTATGGAAGTGCTCTTTATGTGATCCACATATTGTTGTTCCGATTCTGAATGGACTTCGTCTCTGTTACTTGAATGTTAGGCAAGTCGAACGCGATACAGGATTTATTCATAGTGATCACACGTCATCTTTCAAATAAAAGAAAATTACGAATATAAATTATGTTCTCTAAAACGAAAATTTATTAGTATTGTGGTTTCCCTAAAATACTTCTTAAACAAAGAAAGACAAAGTAAGTGGGAAAATTGTTCATATAAACTAAATGACATAAGAAATAATTTAGTTTGAACCAGTTATTTTACTTATATTACTTCCCGAATAGCCAGACTGAAGTGGTCATGGGAAGGGCACATAGCTCGAAGAACCGATGGCCGTTGGGGCAGAAGGGTTCTGGAATGGCGACCACACACTGGACGACAGAACAAGGGTAGGCCTCCCACAAGGTAGACCGACGATCTGATTAAGATTGCGGGAAGCGGTTGAATATAAGCGTCTCAAGATCGGTCTGTGTGGAGTACCTTGAGGGTGGCCTAAGTCCAGCTGTGGACATCTCTTGGCTGACATGATGATTGTACCACATTGTTCACAACAAACAAGATAAAAGGTCACTGCCCTACCTCATACAGATATAACGTATTTTAAAACATAGTAGGTAATTAGTTGGTCAAGGCTGTAAATAATTTTTAAGCGTCGATAAATATAATATATTGGACAGACAGTTTTGCTTTATCTATTGACCTCTAAAGGTCAGATAAAAAAATATATGACGTCTTCTATAAAACGATTTGATAGCACGAAGGTACGGTGTGGTTGTTTAACTGGTTAGCCATAATATTATTATACTAGTTCAATCCACACAGGTCATGGCCGTAACATACATAACATAACTTCTCGCCCTTATGTTTCGGTCCAAATGGTATAGGAGGTGAGCCTGTTGCCATCGACCGGGCTTATTAATAAGTATGTATTTAAATTTTATTAAAATAATTGAGTAGAATGGCATGTATTAAAATTTTAATAAAATTTTAATACATACATAACTTCGAAAAGTCATTGGTGTTTATCCTTGATAGGAGCCGAGACCATCGCCTCGGCAGTCCGTTACGTACATCACTGGGCAAGACAGAACCTGTACTATAATAATAATCATAGTCTACCAATTCTTTCCTATCTCCGCCTGTTCCTTATCCTGTTGGTCGGTAACGCACCTGGTACTCTTGATGCCACTGTAACCGCTTACCATCGGGCGTTTCGCCTATTACATAAAAAAACATACCATCTACTCCCAAATTAAACAATTACATTACTATTGAACATACTTATCTATCCATATATACTACTGAAATATACACCCAGACACAAAACAAATTTTAATAATAGTTTTAATAAATCGAGACCATGACCGCTGGCTTAGCAAGTTTCAGCTTCTTGTGCCCAATAGCTAGCGATATTGGCTGTGCTGTGGCTGTGGAAATGGAAATATGATTTTAAGTAGTACCTATAGTCCTATACATATAATTAAAATATAAATAAAATTGGAGTGTATGTTTGTAATATTGAAATAACCGCTTTTTACTAAATGCATATGGATGTATACACGGTACGCATACCGAAATGTCATTTTTTACAATGTTCGTCTGTCTGTCTGCCTGTTCTCGCTAGTTTCTGGACCGGCTGGGCCGATTTTGAAGGGACGTTAACTGGCGGCTAGCTGATGTACCAAGGCATAACTTAGGCTATAAATTAACCGAATACGCGAAGAAGTTCCCTCAGGACGCGGGTGAAACCGCGGGAAACAGCTAGTAGGTACAAAAAACATAAACACATCTAAATGGCGAGTATAGCAACCAAAAAGTAATGCAGTCAATTGTGTGTCATTTTAACTCGTCATCTTAAATAACTACGGAGGTCAAATGTTAGCTCTGACATCATCCATGAATCAGAACAACAAGGAACACATGGCAAATATTATGAACGCTAAAGCAATGCTTACAGTACGCAAATATAAAATTTTATAATACTCATTTATGTAAAAAATCGCCTAATGTCAATTTATTTGCATCAGCATTGAAATGATAATGATGTCCTCCCAACCGATTTTGGCCACAGCAGCTTGACTATATATGAGACTTGCCAACTGCGCGGGACATATTATAGTGCACAAGTGTGTGCGCATACATAAGTGCACTCTCTATCCCCTCACTCTCATAGTCCGATGGGACGCCACAAGCGACACGACTGGAGAGGGATTGGGCGCAGGACCATTCCGAGGCACGGGGGTGTGACACCGCCAACTCCCTGACGCCGAACTCCTATTGGATAATTCCTAAAACCCAATATCATTTTTGTTCGACCCGGGAATCGAACCCGCAATGATCCACAGTCGCTTACACCACCGCAGGATCACAGAGGTAATCTGACTGCATCAGCATTATAGTCGTCATTAACCTAGTGTTGTATCGCTCATAGCGTGAATTAAAAAAGGCAAAGTAAAGCAACGTCTGTATAGGTCTTCCCTTGGATGGGTGACCGCTTGATATATAATTTACATCAGAACTTAAAGTCCTGATTCTTGTTTTATGTTAAGTATGCTATACGTGAATGTAATACACCTACCTGTATTAGAAGGTCACGCTTAGTCATTTAAAAATTAATCTAGTTACAACCCTAGAAATAATTTGTATAGCAGAAATACGTTCGGATCAGCTAATCATTATATCTTAATATATAAAATCCTTGCGTTAGTTACTGACTGACAGACACGCTACAGCGGAAACTATTGGGAGCAGGAAGCTGAAATTTGGCATGTATGTTCCTTGGGGACCGTAGGGGTGCACTAAGACGGGATTGCCCAAAATTCCCACGGGATCGGCAAAAACAGGTAAATTTAAAAAAATTGCAGGCGTAGCTGTTGGCATCCTCTAGTAATTTAATATATTCGTACATAATATTTGCATAATAAATATTTAAACAACATGGTATATCAATAAAAACTAGCCAAACATATTAACAGAGATATTTTACTATGATAATTATTGAGTAAACATACACAGAATAATAATGGTGTGGTCATTACATAATAATATTATTTCATACTCTAAAAATATCACAGTAAGCTGTATTTATATATTTTAATATTATATTATACTAGCTGACCCGGCGAACTTCGTACCGCCATATATGTATTATACATAATTATAAACCTTCCTCTTGAACCATTATATCTATTAAAAAAAAACCGCATTAAAATCCGTTGCGTAGTTTGAAAGATTTAAGCATACATAGGGACAGACAGACTGAAGACAGACTTTGTTTTATACTATGTAGTGATTGTAACAAGCTATCGTTCTAGGTACTTAGATATCCGCGAAAACAACATATTAAATACAAACATGAACAAGGTTATAATAGAAGCCAAGGAATTTATTTTTCTTTAAAAAACGTTAACATCGTTCGTGACGTTGTTCTCTTATGTAACTAATGTATTCAATTCTGTATCTCAAATGCATCATACATCTACAGATTTACTCCAAATTGCGCTCCGTAGCTCTTGACAAAATATGTTTAGCTATATATTGTAGGTGATACTGAGCATACTTTACAAACAATTATAATAGAAATATGAATACAATATGAAGTCAATTCTAGATGAAGAATCAGGTTATAATTAGTGATCCAAGAATTTAGTCGACTGCCATGCAGAAGGTCGCCGGTGCGATTACCGCTCATGTCATTTATTTGTATGCCTAAACATGAATGCTTTGTCTAGGTTTGGTTTTATTTAGCATAATATGTTTGTATCTATTTGTAGCAATAAGGATTGCAGCCAGGATGTGCTTGAATGCACGTATGGCATAATGATTATAGTAGTTGCTCTGGCGTTTAAGACTGCGACGAATTTCGAGGATGGATGTCTTTTGTTTTAGTTATTTATTGATTATAATGATTTAACTGATCCCTGCGATACAGACTTATTCGCAGCTTCTGATGTCTTTTTAAAAGCAGCACAGTTCTTCCTTACCACCTGGAAGCGTCCTTTTGTGAACTACATGTCACAATGATTCCAAACGCTATAACTTGTTCTTCTTCAAACCAAGTTTAAAAAGAGCATTACTTTCACTTTAGGCTGTGGTTTTGCTGTGTATACCCTTGACATTGGCGAAGTTGATGAGTAGCAGTTACCATCAGATGAACCGTTACCTGGTCTACCACCGGCAACAATAAAAAATTATAACTATATGTAATATTGCGATAAGTGACAGGATCTGATCCCCACACAGACACAACCTCCTATGATTCACAATGTTTTGTTGCGAGTCTGTTCGTCCTTCAATGTTTGCAAGGAATGTGTTGGTATTCTTAAAATAAAAGAGTATAATTTTCATCCGCGACTGATTTTTTATTGCGATTGATCACCAACATATTATTAGTCAGACAAAAACTACTAATGGTACTACTGTTTTTATCGTACAAAAATATCCTTCAAAATTACATTTAATATTATATCACAAAAATAATAATGTCTTACAAATGATATAGTCAGCACATCTATTAAGAGGTATAATCCGAACGGCTCCGACCGTGGGAAGCGGTTGGATACAGGCCGCTCTTTATGTGGAGAGCCTTTGTGGTAGGCCTATGTCCAGCAGTGGACGTCTCTAGGCTGTGATGATGATATTTAAATGTCTCTAGCTATGAAATCATAGCGAGCCTTAGGGTCTCGAAGACCAAAGGTGCTTCGTTCAAATTTCTCCGGGGCATACTCCTGCTCTGCCAGAGTGAAACGACGTAACAGCCACGCCAGTCCAGCTTTGATCTGAAGACGTGCAAACCTCGCCCCTGTGAAGTAATAAAAACGGTTGACTAAATATATACCACAAATCACTGCATACTCTTATAAATAAGCTCCCGGTAACATCGCGGCAAAGTATAATGACCGGAATCTTCAGGGTTCCGCCGCTGCGAGGCGTCGACGAGGTGGGACCCGAACGTCTGAAGTGATAAGTCATACACCACTCTAGGTATGCCTCAAAAGAAATGAGCCCGTAATTAAAGTTTTCTATATGAAGGCAAATGCCACTGAAATCTGTAATATGTCTTATAATTATATTCGCAAGCGGTGGCACATATACTCGTATACTACATATTACGTAGTGAAGACACGAGTCCAAAATGGCTACCTTATCCCAATCTATGCTGACAATATAATTATGGCAGGTACCTTGCTAATAATAGTGTAGTTACATAAGACAAAATAAATATAAATAAATGCCAGTAAAGTGTTATAAATAAATAAAATAATATATAATTTGTTAGTTTGGTTGTTTGATGCGCTAATCTCAGGAACTATTTTTTCATTTGAAAAGGTTTATTATAGATAGCTCATAAGACTATAAAACATCTCTAGATCCGAAGACTATTAGTAAAGTGGATGTAACCGCAGACTCAGATAGTCCATCACTACATTGTAAAACAGTCACACCCAGATAGTAAACTAATACCTTTTGATACTGTGCCAATAAACATATAATATGAATGATTTATTCTAGAAATGGGACTTAACATTTCCAGCATAACAGTTTGAATTACCAACCACTTAATAAATATGCCAGTCATGCTAAGATAGTTGGTACATAATAATACAAGCTTATCTGAACGAATTATAAGTTGCAGAGTTTGCATGGGGCAATTAAGTGCATGTTTTAAAAATCGCACTAACTTTATTAGGAAACCGAACTCCTAATGCATGAATGCGTTCTGCTTGGTTCAAAGATTTTTCTAAAGTAAGTGGCTTGTTTGCTTGTAACTAACGTGACTATACCTCGAGTGGCCTAAAAACGTTTATATGCAAATAACCGATAGGTAGTGCAAAAAAAAAACATTTTGACATTGTAAACCAACATTTCAATTTTTTATATGCCTAAACTAAGATTCATCAACAAATATCGACACCGAAAACAACAAAGACTTATCTACCTTATCTTTTTTAATTCACGTTATTAACAAATGATATCTATTTCGTTATCAACACTATGTACACTTGAACTCGATGGCTATTATATTATTTCAATGCGCACTCGAATTTAGTGTTGTTATAACGTGTTAAGATCGTGATATTTCAATGAAACAATTTGTTTCTTCGTTTTATTTTGGTATACATGTCTAGTGATGAAATCAAAGTCAATAACACTCAACTTATCATTACAATTGAAATTTAAATAGATAATGATTTAGCGGAAATTGAAATACAGTATTAAACAATACTGGTTATTAATATAACATTACGGAAAGTACATATACAAGGACTCTTATTCGTGCTTCGCTAAGTCGTAAAAAAGGTGTCGTTCACATTTTGCCGTTAATAGTTTTGCCACATGCATCATAAATTGTTCCAGCAAATACATTCATACTATGGTGGCTAAGAATTGATCTCGATATCACTGAACAATGTCAAATATAAATCAAACTATTGATAGATACTCATAACTAGAATGACATGTCTCTGTACCGAAAAAACAAGGAAAAAAAGATAACTTACCAATGCAAATGCGGTTTCCTTCGCCAAAAGCCAAATAAACAAACTTATGTCTTGAAGCATTGTCTGGGCTAAATCTTTCTGGATCAAATTTATCTGGATTGGGAAAGAAATTTTCATCTCGGTGAATCGCATAAACCGGTATACCCACAGCAATGTCTTTTTCTATTTTCACATTAGAAGGTAATACAGTATCTTGGGAACAAACTCTTTGTAAAAATCCTATTGGAGGATATTTTCTCATGCCTTCACTTGCAACCATATCGAGGTATTGTAGTTTTTCCATATCAGCGTAAGTCAATTCTTCTTTTCCATTTTCAAATACGCTGTCAATTTCCTTGTGTAACTTTTGTAGGACTTTAGGATTACTTGCAAGTTCTAGCAACGTAAAATGCATCGCATTCGCTGTAGTATCGGCACCAGCAATAAAGAAGAAAAATGCTTGAGCCGCTATCAATTCATCCGTGGGATCGAGTTCGTACCCAGTTGTTGCGTCTTTCATAACACCTTGCTTTTGCAGCTCCAGACATATTTCAATAAAGTCATGGCGTCTCATTTCAGACTCATTTCTTCTACTTTTAAGAACACTTTTTACAGCACCAACAAAGAAATCTTCATGGTCACCAAAAAGTTTGAGTTGCAGTAACTTATAAAGTTTGGGCAACACGCCTGCTATTAAAGCATTCAAATTAGTTCTTAAAGACGGGTCCAAGGCTTTCCATGCCATTTCTAAGAAAGGAGAATTCATAGTGTCTTTGGTGCCAGTATCAATACCAAATACTGATGCGCCTATTGAAGCAGTTGTATAGGTGTATAAGGCATTAAAAGGATAATGCCTCATCTTTTTGTCATTGTTCACTAAATCAACGAAATCTCGCGCACATTTCTCTATAATATAGAACATGTTCTTCAGTCTCAAACTGGTAAAAACTGGTGATAATTTCTGCCTTAAAATCCTCCATTTTTGCAAGTCATCCGTAAAAAGTAGATTGTTTGCCAAAATATCACTTGAGTTTGTCAGTATTCCCCGTCTATAAAAGTTTTGAAAATCACCGGCCATTACTGCTTGAATATCTTTTGCATTTTTCAACATCAGTGTAGGCATAGTGCCTTGGGTTGTTCCAAAATAAGGTCCGTCATATTTATCGTAAAGGATTTTACAAATCTCTGGTAAAGAGCGATCGCTGAATGAAAATTTCCAAAGTAGATCTTCACTTTGAACAATATTTCTCTTTTTCCAGTAGTCACGGTTTTTGAGTTTAAATTGATAGATGAGCAACACAACACATAGTAATATTAATATTATATACAACATTGTAATATACACCCGCACATGGAGAGGTTAAATAATAGACTGGCGGTCGTCGCAGCGATGTTTATATTTAACGATAACATTGAGATATTTAATCTATCGGAGAATATTACTAAGACAAGTAATGACTTGCTAATCATTTGGTATTTATAGATATTTACATGAGTCAACATAATCTTCAAAAATTTTTGTTTGTCTTTGCCTTGTATGTTTATTAGACAAAAATATAATCATGGACAATCTGTAGTGTTGATAACAGCTGTTTTGTGTAAATTAAGTGCTTTCTTTTCTGTAAGTCACTCAATTGTCTCACACTTTCTGACTAGCTTTCTCACTTGATATGCTATTATCTTTAAGAAATATATCTATTTTTAAAGTGTACAAAGAGCAGCAGCATATCATTTTATTAATCACATTCTTTGTAAGTTACTTACAAAGAATGTGATTGATAAAAAATAGGAGATACATAATATGACCAGATATCGTATCATATAAATATCCTAAACAAAAAAAAAGACAATACAAAAAAATACATTATTATGTTTTGTTTTTCGTGTGAGTGTGGCAAACTCTGATATCGGAGTTTTTCAGACCGCCCTACGGCCGACATAGCCTAACGATTCTTATCCTTAAGGCCATGATTTACGGGCGAGTAAAACCGCCGTTTTATGGCTCGTCGGTAAAGCTCGTCCGTGGATCATTGCAATACTGCGGTATTTCAAACCAACAAGCCGGGCTCGCGGCTCGTTTATGTTTTTTTTATGGTTATGTTTTTGCTCGGCACGCTGCGCAAGACCGCGTGTCAATCACCAATACACCACTGACGAGCCGAGCCTACAGTTTTCCGCGACAGCGCTAGCGAACAGACGTACCTACGTGTACATTTTTAAATAATGGATTTGCGAAACTGTAGTCACGATTTAATAATGGAATTCATAAACGCCTTCAGGGACTGCCCTTGCTTATGAAAAAGTACATTGAATGAGTACAAAAACAAAGGAACCCGTCTTAATACCAACAATAAACTGTTGGAGATTTAAAAAAAATACGAGCTAATTTCAAATATAACGGATGTCAAGAAAAAAAAATCAGTAATTGCCAGGTTCATATAGAAAAGAACGAAATAAAGTTACTGCATGCATGAGAACGCGGTTGCGGTCCACATTCGACTGTTTTGCTCACTAGTCGATCAGCACCTACGAGCCGCGACTCCGCGAGTAAAAACCGTCGTCTCCAAAACCGCGGTATATGGCTCGCCCGTCGATCACCCACTTTAGACCAGAACCGGGACCGACAGCTTTACATGCCATCCGAAGCACGGTAGCGCTCAGATGTAATACATCCAAGTGGCGACCTGTGCAAGCGTTGCTTACATTATTATTATTACGTTGTAGTCTTGTTTAATCAAAGTACAAATATTCTAAGTTATATCAATAAACAAGCCAAACCGACATCAAAATAATGTGAACTGTAGAAAACTTCGATAGCACAAATAACAATGATAGAAGTGGTCGTCTCGCTGGGTGTTTAAAACGCGTGTAGTGGGTTCAATTCCCATACGAGACATAACTTTATGTGATTATAATAGTGGGACGGACAAATATACGATTTAACCTTTAAGCCTTTTTGCCTCTTTCACAAGAAATCCAATGAAAAAATTACAAGAGCTGATATTATTGCAAGGTATCGTAGAAATTCTTGATGATGTAGATTATTGGCAATGTTTACTCCTCTTCTGTCATGTAGGGTCTAAATTGGCCTGATGAGGAAATGTACGTAGGTTTAGTATATTTTTTCCTCTGGTTTGCTAGTAGACTAACTCTTGAGATCATTATGCAATATCCAATTGCTACTGTAAACACATTGCTTCTAAGAATTTCTGCCTTTATTTTGATTCCTTAGAGCAATTTATTATAGGTACATATAGATGCTTCCTTCCTCCTTACGCAGTAAGGAGTCTAAGTTCAATAGTAATGTTTCTTTAACGGACATAACTTCACCCCTTTTATCCTCGAAGGGGTAGGCAGAGGTGTATTACACACCCACACTTCACCAGTTATGTTTCGGTCACAATGTAATAGGGGGCGAGCCTATTGCCATCTACCGGGCACATTATTAAGCGAGCGATGCTGGGGATTGAACCCGAGACCATCGTCTCGGCAGTCCGTTACGTACACCACTAGGCTTATCTTATCTTTAACGAGCACGTGTATAATAGGCGCTGACGCGGAATTTCAAACAAGCTTTCAACGTCTATTTATCTCTTCGGTAGCAGATTAATAAAGTATCGTTTATCAGTGGGTGTCATTATAAAAGGAGCCCATTGCAGAAATTCATGTTTCTATTTTCAGTAGTTTAGTTTCTGCGAGGATATGCCAGTCAAGACAAGTCATTTTATATCAATATTAGAGGATGCCCGCACATGTTATTTTAACTTAACCGTTTCTTTCCGATCCCGGGGGAATTTTGGGAAATCCTTTCTAAGCGCACCCTTAAGATATTTAGATAATATTCTTTATTGTACATAAAATAAAGTACATTAAATTTCTAAAGTAACATAAATCTACAATTTATGTATGTGCAATCGGCTGGCTCGCCGGCCTTATCGCCAAGGGCGATTTCTTCCAGGCAACCTTAGGATGGACAGGAATGTTGTTAGATGTTTTGTGACAATGGTGTAGCTATGTAACTAAATCTATAACAAAATATTTTAATAACATACTAAAAATACACATATACTTACAATTATTAATCATACATACATATATACAAATATATACATAAATATAAGGTCCCCAAGCAACATACATACACGTCAAACAGCTTCCCGCGTCAAATAGTTTAAGCTTTGCGTTTTCTGTATGCCCGTCAGTAACACAAAAATTTATATATACAGACAGATGTGATGTTTTTTTTTGCTGTACCCAGCTCTGGTGTCGGAGCTCTCAGGCCGCCCAAAGGCCTTCAAAGCACGGTGGCACTCTGATGTAAATGATGATGATCAAATGTCACTTGATCTACCACAAATTTATCTTGTCGTAGAAATAGTCGGCATCAAAAGAATTTGGCCTCTCCCGCTACACGAAACCTTTTTACATCTTTCTCATTATCCTTCAACATAAATTAGAGAGGATTGGAAGCCCTTGTTAGCCTTGCGATTTGATCTTATTCACTGCACGAAATGCATTACAAACATTAGTAATACTTCTTGTTTACATTCAGTCATTCTTCTGTGAGAAGATCATACAGCCAAAATTAAAAAAAAAAACAAATTCATGTCGTAACCACGTATGGCCCCCGAAATGAGAACATGATTGATAAATTGAGAGTTGCTTAAGCAAAGGTCACTAAACTTATCCGATGACCACACAACATAATTTACTAAAAACACGATTAGCCTTATCGATACTATTCAGTAAAGACCAATCTATTAGTAGTACAATATTCAGAACATGGCCACATTCTGTGTTTGATAGGAATTTTTCCATCGCGCCACCCATATTGTTTTATTATGTCACTAAAATTAAGAAGACTGTCTACGTGGTTCAGTGGATAGCGTACCTATGCATCTGCTGAACGGGACGCCTCAGGTTACTAGCTTTTTCTGCATAAGTTACCTAGCGAAATGTGGGTGTAATATTACACCTCTGCCTACCCCTTCCTATATACAGGCATGAGTCTATAAAAAAAGTTACTTGGGTCTACTGCTCTGCACCCGCGGCTCATAGACCAATGTTATATAGCCTATAGCCTTCCTCGATAAAATTGGTCATCCAACACAAAGATAATAATTGTAATTAAACCAAGTCGTTAATGATTAGCGCGTTTAAATAACCAAACATACAACCTCTTAGGATTTATTTGTATTTTTGCAGTACACTTTGCAGACTTTCTGAATATTGTGAAATGCGATGAGTCATATTTCACAACAATTGCCCTCTAACCTAAACCCAAAGCGATACCAATATTCTAGACGACGATATATAATGATAATATAATTAATGATCAGCTTGTCATCATCACTGTAATGATGTTGGTATCTTATCAATTAATAATAACAAGACAACGGATATTAGACTGAGTTATGTCAACGATGATGTGTTGATAAGATTGTGCATGCACATGTGTGTTACACGTGCGTGACACAGCGGCATCCGGGCTACAAGATGAAAGTCTTATGGCGTTGATACACCTGAGCATTCATTTGGAACAGAACAGCGGCATGCGCCGTTTTTTTGATTTGTCGAACATTGCTACCAACATTTTCACGATCTTTCCAGCGAGCACTCAAATTAGCAAAAAGGTCAAAGCAAGTTTATTCTCAATTCGCTAGAATGCTCGCCAGAACGTTCGTAAGAATTCTCGCAAAAATAAACACACTCGTTTGTTTTTCTGTTTTGTAAAATTCACAAAAATACTCAATACAGGTGAATGTTCAAATGTATCAGCACCATTTGATGCAACAGGGATATTGATAACGATGATGATATGTGCAAAACACACATCATTTGGGTAAAACAAAGTTCATCAGCCACATTGCGTATATCGATACTCCGCCTATCTGGAGGGCGTCCTACACTTCGTTTGCCAAGGTGGCTGGACTGGCAGGCCTATATGCAGGAGGCCTCTCTTAATTGACGGCACAATAACATTGTAAGTCAATTGGAACATTTTTGGCCTACTATACTACGCTGGGCTGACTGCCCAGCTGAGCCTGGCATTGAATTGAATGTAACTTTTTCCTTCCCAAAGATTATATTTGGTTCGCGTACTTTTCTCGCATAGAATGTTGTTATTTTTTCTGAACACGAATTACCATTAGTCTGTGAACTTATCCCAATAATTGCAACTGAAATCGATAGCAGCAGACGAACGCTTAACAATCAAATAATATCAGACTATCTACAAATGAGAATTTGGACGTTTTAAGTAATAGCTCTATTAGTATCAATTACTGTACACGTCATCTAACTAATGGTATCTATTATTGTTGCTTGCATTTAGAAATAGTATTTAATGCGGTTGCACGTAATTTAACAAATAATTTTAAATTATGATGCTATTTAATTTATATCTTTACTTAGTTTTCTATTCTCGATATTTTATTACTTCAGTTGATCGTCGGCCATCACTAGCATAAGTGACCAAAAAAGAAATAACACATTTCAAGTGAACTAATTTATAAATAGGTATTTACAATAATTATTTACAATATAATAATAATTTACAAACTAATTTACAAATACTAATTTACAAGGGTGCATAGGGTTCCCACCAAGAACTTATAGGATCCCAAGCCAACCTCACCTGCAAGTGGTGCACCTGCCGATCAACGGACGAGGCTCTGGCAAACAATATCCCGATAAGCGGCAATAGGTTCGCCACCTATTACGTGGGATCAAAACACTGGCGAAAAGTGGGCGTTTAATATGCCTCTGCCTACCCCTTCGGGGAAACAGGCGTGAGTCTATGTATGTATCTATGTATGTAATTTACAAATATCATACTTTTGTATAATCTGGTGCATGTGTCGCCTAATTTGATGTTATATATAGACTATTTAGTGAAGTGATAATTCAGTGTAAAAATTTTTATAAGTGCGTGCATACATTGATTAAAAATGCTGTTTACAATAGCCCTATTATTGATGTTGGTTATCGTGTTGCTGGTTAGCAAAAATAGAAAAAAGAACAGGAATTATTGGAAGGAAAGAGGTGTTCTACAGATTGATGACTTGACATGGAATTATTTGTTTGGAAAACAATCAATGCCTGAAATCTGCAAATCTATTTATTACAAATATGATACATCGCATATTGGAACTACCATGGCATCCACACCGACTTTGATTCTGAAAGATCTGGAAGATATCTAAGCAGTTCTCGACAGGGACTACGAAGCATTCCTAAGCCGTGGAGTAGTAACTAATCCAAATGATGTCTTAGCTGATAATCTTCTTTTCATTGACGATTACCGGAAGTGGAAGCTGGTAAGACACACGGTGGGATTTATTTTTTCACATGTATGCCTGAAGGAAATATTTTATATAATTGAAAATTGTGCTCGTGATTTTGTGGAACTGGTTGAAGATAACCGACATTTGAGACAAAATCCATTCAAAGTCTTGTACACGTACACTACTGCTTCAATTGCATCAGTAATATTTGGAATTGAAACTCAGTTCAGAAACAGTCCTATGTATACACCATTCTTGGAAATCTGTGAAGCCGTCATGGCTTACAAAAATACAAGTATTTATCGCGACTGTTTGTCCACATTTATTTAAAAAATTGAAGTTGAAACATTTTGGTGAACATGAAAAGTTCTTTTTAGGTTTCGTCAAAAAGGTACTACGTAGCAAACGGCAACAATTGATAAGAAACCTGGACTTAATTTCGACATCTGCAGGGCTACAAAATATTGGCATGATGCAAGATTTTTCTACCTCGTATGAGCTTTGTCCTACCGACGAATTATTTGCAGCCCAAGCATTTGCTTTGTTCATCGCGGGATCAGATACTACGGCAAATACACTACATTTTACATTAATGGAAATCTGCAATGATCGAAAGATGTTTGACAAATTACAACGAGAAGTCGATGGTGTTTTTGGTAAATATAAAGAAGAACTTGCTTTTCCTGATATTGAAAAGCTAATATACCTAGACATGGTTGTTAAAGAATCGTTAAGAAAATATCCTCCAATAGGCTTCGTACAAAGAATGTGTACCAAAGACACTGTTCTTCCAACTCAAGTGAAAATAGAGAAGGGCACTTTGGTAGTAATGCCAATATTTGCTATTCATAGAGACGAGAAATATTATTCCAAACCAGAAGTGTTTGACCCAGAAAGATTTAAAACAGATAATGCTTCAAATATAAAGAAATTTACTTACATGCCATTTGGCGAAGGACACCGTATTTGCTTAGGTGAGTGTACATTAATATAGCTTGTACAATTTGAATATAATTAAGTATTGATTTCCGCTTAGTATATCTATGGCAAGCTACTTAATATTTATTTTAATATTGGTTATAATACTTTAAATCACAATGTACAACATTTGTAAAGACGTTTGTCTCTCTTTTCTACGATAAGCGAAAATAATAATTTTGAAATATTATTGACTTTATGATAACTTGTATTATATATCGGCAAATGAGCGATATGATCTATAAGAGACAAATCCCTTTAAATAAATAAAAAATATATATATATATCGGCAAATACACTAGCTATGGTACCTAATAGAACGAATAGCCGCGTGTTAAACTGTTAAAAATCACATGCTAGACGAGGAATTAAAACATCGTGAGGCAACCTGTATGACCGACAGGTCATATAATGTTCTCGAAAGACATGTTTAGTCTTTTGATTGTGGCCTAGGCAATTTCTAGATATTATCCCGAAATATAATAAAAGATTATTAGGATTCAAATCTCGATACGTAAGTCTGGTGACGTATTTCTAAATGTTCACTTACATACGTTTGCAGGTGCATAATTACTGTACAAATGTTGCAGACCTAAATAAAAACGTTCCAATAGAATTTCTTTTTAAGAATTTCTTTTGAATTGCAGGAAGGAAATTCGCCCGTCTACAAATCAAAACTGTATTGGCTTGGATATTACGATGATTCATATTTGACGAACAGAAATGCACGCCAAACTTTGAAAAAAGTGCCTTCGCTCTTCGGTCCCCTGAAACTCGTTACCTTTTAGTACCCAGGGATGATTTGCCAGCGATGTCATGATGGATATTAAAGATGCTTTATAAAAAATCTATGGTTTGTAAAATCGCACACATACTTGTCTTAATGTTGGTGCAACAGTCATACAATACTAGGTATATTTAATTTTCTAGTCACTACAATTATACAAGTACCTGTCATTATATGATAATATAAGATAATAATGTTGTTTATCACTAGGAAGATTACAAGGACAGTATCGTTGGTAAAGTTAAGCACTTTTTATCACAATAAACACTTTCAAGAAGATTGTGCAGTGATTTCTGCAGCATTGTAGCAAAAAGTAGTAATATTTTCATTACACCTTATTATATCAGCGATAGCTGAGTGGAGATGCCAACAGACTGTTATATAGAGGGTATCGGGTTCGAGTTCACGGTGCGCACCACTGACTACTGAAAGTTATATGCATATTCAATAGTTAATTTTTAATAGCCCCGAGCCTCGACGAGCAAGTTAGACTGTTGAGTCGTTCCTGGCCATCATAAAGTCCTGTGACAGTAATTACGAGGAGTCAGTAACCATATACTGACATTGTCTGTACATACATCATGATGTGACTTCGATAACATCGGTCCCACTATTTTTATCTATATTCCTGTGGCGAATAGTTTTTCACGCTTTAATGTTATCAAGGTAACTAACTGTAGATAACTTTTGTGCTGCGCAGCTATGTTTTGTCTTCAAAGGTCCAAAAATAACTTTGAGAAAATCTTGGGGGTAAGATAAATGGAAAAGTTGGTGAAGAATCATAATAAGTACAAGAAATTACGAATTAAAGTTCACATTGCTTAATGTACATACATAAATATAAAACGCCCAGCAACCAAAACGTACTGTCTCCATATTATTATTATTTACCATATAGACAGATTATGATGTAAATAATAAATGGCTAACTTTTGATTCATGTAAATACTTGTTGAAATTATGTTTTGATTATGGTTACATAAATAAAAAAACAGATTTTAAAATAATATTTAATATTTCATATTTAATATTATTTAATATTATTATATTTCATAATTATTTTTTAATTATTTAATATTTCTGACTGAAGTTATAAAGGCAGCATTATTTTTCTCATGAATTGATAGTCTATATTAAACTAACTATAATGTAGTTCCATGGCTGATTTTAATTAATTTTCTTGAAGAATTCAATAAAGCCGAACATTTACAAGATACATTGTCTGTTATGTATAACAGACAATGTATCTTAAAAAAGTTTTATTTTTTATAAACGAAATAGGTCTATAAACTTGTAAGTTTATAGACCTATTTCGTTTGAGATAATAAGTCATATTTTCAACTTTAATAAAACTTTAAACATAAATAAAGGCCTGTTCAATTGCCATTAAATTATCTAGAAATGTGGATGTAATTTTATTTAATAGCTATTTTAGTATCAATTACAGCGTGCGTCAATGTAACAAATGATGTCAATTAAGTTAATTTACATTTGTAATACTGATTTCCATTGTGGTTACAGATTTTTAATTCGTCTGAGTTTTTATGCTGTAAGGTAATTTGATTATAGGTTATGTTTTTTGTTTTGTTTTTGCTAATATTAATGACTTGCCTAAATGTATTGAAGAAACAGTGACCCTATTTGCGGACGACAGTACTTTGACAATACCTTGTAAAAGTGTAGAGACGTATGAGATTGATATTAATAATGCTTTAAAGCTTTCAGCTATCCAATGGATGCAGGCAAATAATTTACAAAATAAACCTAAATTAAATGAAGGCGTATTTTACGCAACGGTTACCTAGAATGAACCTCTAAATACATTATCGCGATGAAAACATAGAAAAGTAAACCCAACAAAGTTCTGGCCTCCAGATTGATAAAAACCTTAACTGGAAAACTTATTTTGAAATGTTGAAATGTTATGTAAAAAACTTAGTATATCTGCATACGATTTACACACACTTTCATTCACATTATATACGGATGCTCTACTCACAGCGTACTACGGTTTGGTAGAAACTCACCTACGCTATGGGCTAATATTTTGGGGTAACTCGACGGAAAGTCGGTTTTTTTACAGGTAGTAGAGACTTGCTGATTTCAGCATGGCTCGACCGGGGAAGTACTACCCTCTCACAGAAAATCGACGTAAAGTAGCAGTACCTAAACTGTTGCGTTTCTTTTAGTGAGTGAGAGTGCCGGAGGCCCTATCCCCTTTCCTTCTCCCTCATCCCACTCCTCATCCTATCCCTTTTCTCAACCCCAAGGGGCGGCAACGCACTTGTGACTCCTGTGGTGTTGCTTGTGTCTATGGGCGGCGGTAATTGCTTACCATCAGGTGATCCGTCTGCTCGTTTGCCGCCTATAATATATAAAAAGAATCAGCATTCAAATCTCAAAAAAGATGTTTTCGGGCGATGTTTAGGCTTAAGAAGACAGATAGCTGCGTGCCCTATTTTAAAAATTACAATATGTTAACTTTACCATGATTATACATATTAGAAGTAGCTGTGTTTGTTAAGTCGAACCCGCATTACTATAAGCGTCTAGCCGACGAATTTCCATGCAATAGACGCGACAATTGTCAACTTTGTCTCCAATCCGCTAAGACTACCCTGATGCGCAAAAGTGTGTACTGCATGGCACCAATTATTTATAACAAAGTACCAAAAAGTTGGAAGGAACTGCCTCAATCTATGTTTAAAAATAAACTTCGTACTTTTTTGACCGCCAGAGCATATTAGAGCGTGACTGAGTTCCTTAATGAAAAAGAATTTGTATTGACATGATTAAATTTATATAGACCTGTATAACAATGACCTAACCTGTATAAAAACCATATGCCGGCGAAGAATTTTGGAGTTCCTTGGCCACATTGCCCGGAAAGATGGTCATAACCTCGAGCAGCTAATGGTCACTGGCAAAGTCGATGGCAGGCGGCCGAGAGGTCGCAGCCCAATAAGATGGTCTGACCAAATACGCTCAACGCTGAACACCAAGCTGCATGATGTTCTTCACGTCGCCAAGGACAGACATAGATGGAGGAGCATCATAAAAGAAAATCTGATCTCCCATCGGGTGAATCACGACCCTCAGTAATGAGGAACATGATGCGAGGAGGAGGTGGAGTATAATAATGCTGCTTAATCTTATAATTTAAATATAAATTAATTAAATTTGAATAGTTTAGACAAAAAAATAATATATTGTTACATGTATCTCTTTTTTAGGGTTCCGTAGTCCACAAGGAACCCTTATAGTTTCGTCATGTCCGTCCGTCTGTCCGTCCGCAGCCTAGCTCAAAGACGCCTGGTGCTAGAAAGCTGATATTTGACATGAATATAGACATAAGATATTGCAACAAAATTGTAGAATAAAATTTAGGAAAATATTTTTTTTAAGGGTATCTCCCCTACATATATAGTGGGGTTGAATTTTTTTTGGTTGAGTACCCCATCATGTGGGATATCATTGGATAGGTTTTAAAAAAATATTATTAGTTTGCTCAAATCATTTTTCGATCAAGTCATGATCAAGTGATTGGTTTGTCAAATATCAAGCTTTGAAGTGAAAAAAATTGTTTGACTTAAGTGTCCCCTCCCCTTTGCCGGCTAAGCTATTAATTTGGAAGAGGTAAAAAAATCACAAATGTAGTACATATAACGAATTTAAAAGGATCTCTCATCTCATCTCATCTCTCATCTCATCTCATCTCATCTCATCTCTCATCTCTCATCTCTCATCTCTCATCTCTCATCTCATCTCTCATCTTATCTTATCTTATCCTACCAATATCAATTATTGTGCACAATACCTTAAACACTATAAACCAGAACTAACGCTGAAACGGTTTTACATACATAACTAGATTGTAGAGAACATTATTTCCTTCTAGGGATATCAATAGACTGCAAAGCAGAAGGAGTGAAAACGAGAATGTGTGGAGTATTGCTCCGTGCGGTATCGAACACACAACGTTCTGGTAGCGTTAATTGCAGGTAATGGTTCTACTACCTGTAAATGCGTGGCAAACACTTCAACAACTACGACATACGTGCTGTCAAAGAAGGCCAAGGCCACATCGAAAGTGTGTTTCCAGAGCACGCATGCCTCGAGGCAAGTCAGAAGTCAGTATCAATCAAGCTGATCATTTGACAATCAATCAAACAATCATCAAACATTGAACAGGATCGACTGGCGAGCGCTCAGTACTATAATTAAGGTTAAAGATTTTATGTGCTCCACAAATTTTGTAACGATTGTTGTGTTGGTGTCCTTAGTTTCGATTGATTGAATGCTCGTAAAGTTCACCATAAAGGTAAACAAAAAATAATCAACCCGAAGATTTACAAAAAATAATCACGAATTTGGAAGCACAAAAATTCTACCCCTAATTAAATATCAAACTCTTAAACATAATATGTAACATAAGAAATATTTTTAAACTTTTGCAACTTGTTGACATACCTAATAGTCGCATTTAAGTATGTAACGGGTCTATATTTGAAAATAGAAGCTAAAATACCTTACATTTGTATGTATTTATATTTATTTTCTTATAAATACGCGATATGGGTCCCTTATATAATATAACCATGCTAATATTATGTAACGGACCCATATTGCGTAAAATAATTAATTTTTGTTTACCAAAATTCCGTAAGCAACATGATTTAACAACAAATGCACCATATAAAACTTAACATTGCCCGGTAATCTCGTCACTTATTCCGGTAATCCGGACATCCGGATGCGTCTACCCGGACTAATCCGCGCCCGGTGACACGATGGACACCCGGATCACGAAGATCTACCCATCACTCACCCAATGACGGATTGATTAACGAATGCCTAAATTATTTGCGGCGAAAATGTTTGGGCATTTTTATGTGAATTTTTTGGTAACGTTTTATCATCATTACATAGTGAAAAAACAAAGTGTGTCTTTTGTCTGTCTGTCCCTATGTATGCTTAAATTTTAAAAACTACGCAACGGATTTTAATGCGTTTTTTTAATGGATAGAAAGATTTAAAAAGAAGGTTTTTAATTTTAAGTATAATTGACGCGGGCGAAGCCGCTGGCGACGCGACGTCTAGTTAGTACATAAAAAAATCACATGTCGTGTCAAGACTTTGAGTAGTTCGTTATATACAGTATAGTGTACTAGAGGATGCCCGCAGCTACGCCCGCACATTTTATTTTAATATAAGCGTTTCTGCCCGATGCCGAAGGGAATTTCGGGTAATCAATACACATGCCAAATATCAGGTTCTTGCGCCCAATAGTTTTGGCTGTGTGTTGCCTGTCAGTCATTTAGTACCGCAAGAATTTTATATTTACCGATAAAACATAAATGCATTGCAAAAAATGGGACGTACAAGCGGGATTCCGAAAGGGTATGGCATGTACGGATCAGGTATTTTCCTTACAAAGCATACCCGAAAAGTTTTTGGCCACAGGTCAAAAGGTCTATTGCGCATATGTGGATTTGGAAAGGGCTTACGATAGAGTGGTGAGGAATGAAATGTGGTCGGTGCTGTCAATGAATGGGGTGGACAGCAGCCTCATTCGAGCTCTGAAATCCCTTTATGAGGATCTTAGAGCTTGTGTGAGGATAAACGGGGCATACACTGACTGGTTTACCATCGAGACAGGTATTAGACAGGGATGTGTAGCGTCTCCGTGGCTGTTTAACCTCTTCATGGACAGTTGTTTGCAAGATCTAAAACATAGTGACTGCGGATTAAGGATAAATGGGTTACTTGTCAAATGCCTCCTTTAAGCTGATGATCAGGTAATACTTGCGTCTTCAGCGGAGGAATTGCAGAAGATGTTAACAATCATGCATGGTGCGTTAGAGAGGAAAGGAATGAAAGTGAATGTGAGTAAAAAGAAAGTTATGGTTTTTGGAAAGGAGGAATGCGTTACGGCTTGTAATGCTTTGATCGATGGACAACGAGTGGAGCAAGTGAATGAGTTTGTATATGTCAGCGATACGCCAGGATTATCGTGTCCAGGACTCCAGACTCCATTATAAAAACACTCACGTAATATTACTTGGTTTATTTTCAGACGATTTCTAGCACAGAATTGAATTAAAATGTGACCTACAGTCCTTTTTATACACTAACCGTCACACTTAATGTCTAACAACTGCCACTTCCTTTACAACATATAATTGAAATTACTATACAATAAATTATGAAATATAGTCCAAAAATCAACATTAATATTGTAATGAATTTTGCACAACACCAAATGATTTATTTTACACGTGTCTAGAGTTCGGGCTAAGAATGGGTATTTTTTACAGAGATCAGTGGAAGCGATTAATTCATCCAGTCTTAGCCCAAGACAAAGGATCTAAACACAATGCACTGCGTTGGACAGCGAATCACAACCAATACTAATAAAATGGTTCAACTCACCTGATATCTTGATTGGGTCGGTCCTGCAACTAAGTCAGACTAGCACACGACTAAATTGGCCAATATAGTGAATGTTATATCTAATACTTAGCTCAGGCTGCAAACGCGACGTTTCAAGACACGATGACACGTGGACGTTGCTACCGGCTTCAACAACTTTCGCAACTGTTCAATATTCACAACTTTATTCTTATCACAATTTACCGTTGCCAGCACTAGATCAGGCGGCATTCAAGACGGTTTACTCAATTTAGTTCAATTATACAAGTTTATTCAATTCCGGTTAATTCAAAAGGCGATATTTTACGTACGAGACGACAACGTGGTAATTTTTCAAGGTAAGAAAAATTGACAGTTCAGTGTGACCATTCTCAGAAATTTTCAATAGACTAAACAAAATGTTACTCAATCGATATAATCGATTTGACTTATAATAAAAACTAATTCTGTTTCAAACATCCACCCCCCCCCGGACCGGCCTACCGGTCCGCTAATCAGTTGGTAGACGTGACAACGTTGCAACCGCTCTCCTCAGAATCGAACCGTCCACCAAGACCTCAGCAAATCGGGGAACTCCATCAGTCCCAGTTACCAAACGAAGGATGCGCCCTCTGCGCCATCTGAGTGGCGGAAGGTTAGCCTCCTTGATCAAAACGAGGTCACCAATCTTGGGTGGATAGGTTTTGTCAGTCCACTTAACGCGTTGCTGGAGTATGTGCAAATATTCCAAATTCCCGCGATTCCTAAAGCTCTGAGTAATCTGGCGTACCAATTCAAAACGCGAGAGACGATTAGGTCTCGTATCAATATAAGGGTACTCAGGGAAGGCGACAAGTGGGTGACCAATCAAAAAATGGCCCGGCGTAAGGGCCTCCAAATCATTCGGATCTGAGGAGATCGGGCACAATGGCCGAGAGTTCAAAACGGCCTCAATCTTACAAAACACAGTTGCGAGTTCCTCAAATATAAGGAAAGATTCGCCGATTGTCCTGCGCAAGTGTGTTTTGGCCGATTTTACAGCGGCCTCAAATATACCACCCCAGTTTGGACAATTTGGTGGGAAAAACAACCAATTTATCCCACGTCGGGCAAGCCTATCACCTATATCAGCCTTGTTGGTTTCAAGAAAATTAACAACATCATTCAAATAATTGTACGTGCCCTTGAAGTTAGTGCCGCAATCAGAGCGGATCAAGGAAGGCAGCCCTCTGCGGGATACAAATCTGTCAAGTGTGGCTACAAACGCCTCGGTCGTAAGCGAGGAGACCAGTTCCAAATGAACGGCGTTTGTGGAAAGACAAACAAAAACGCACAAGTAGGCCTTAACAGTCTTGCTGTTTCGAAGTGTCGACGTTTTCACCAAGAAGGGACCAGCGAAGTCCGTGCCAACACCGTCAAACGTCCTGCTTTCAGTTACGCGATCTGCCGGTAAGTCCCCCATCAACGGCTGCATGGTAGAAGCCTTGAGCTTATAGCAAGGGATGCAGCGAAAGACTACACTCCGAATAATTCTTCGGGCAGACAAGATCCAAAATTCGCGTTGCAAAATGGCCAACAGCGCATTACAACCAGCATGCGAATTTTTAAGGTGACGGTCAGTTACCAACAAGCGTACCAAATGACCGTCTTTGGGTAACAAAAGGGGGTGACGTGCCCCGTAAGGGAGGTTGGCGTTCTTGAGACGCCCTCCAACGCGCATGAGACACGTATCGTCCAAAAAGGGGTTCAATTTAGATACAGCTCCCGATAATTTCGATCTCCCTGATTTAAGGATAGCAATCTCCTTCTTAAAATGCGCTAATTGCACAGAACGAACCCAAAAGGTGAGGGACTCCTGTCGTTCCTGTGGACAGAGAAAGGGTGTCAGACGTTTCTGTTGTGGGTGCCTAAGGTTAAAAACAAAACGCTTTATCCAAGCAGTAACACCTAACAACTTGTCGAGGGAGCTGTAACAATTCAACAAGAAATCGGGGTCGAAGGCGCATTCCACCTTCTCAAGAGCGAGTGTTCGTAGACCCGGCAAATTAGAAGTATTCAAAACTGGCGTTCGAGGACAAATACCTCCAAAGTGTGGACAGAAGCCTTCAACCAACAAAGAACAATTTGGCTGTCTGTCCAGGCGTAGGTCCCACTAATACAAATGCTTTAACCCAAAGTACTAGACACGTGGTTCAATAAGCGTACAAGTAGGGCTGCTCCCGAGAGCTCCAATTTCGGAATGGTCAGAAATGTCCGAAGGGGTGCAACCTTGCTCTTCGCCATGATCAGGGAAAATCTCACCTGACCTGAGGCACTGACTGTGCGCAAGTACACCACGGCCGCGTGACCACGTTCCGAGGCATCACAAAACCCGTGAAGGGTGGCCTTGTACTTCCCGGGAGGAAGGATGGGACGAGGCAAGGAGATGTCGTTGACGGCAGGAAGTGAGGATACAAAGGAGGTCCATTCCTCAACAAGAGTGCCGTGCAGAGGTTCGTCCCAGGTCAATCCCGCTGTCCAAAGCTTCTGCAAGAAGCATTTTGCCCAAAATATAATTGGACAGATCCAACCGTTCTTATCAAAGGTTCTGGCGATAGTAGACAATACGAGGCGTTTAGCCCAAGAAAACGGCAATTTCAAGTCTACGTTATATGTAATGATGTCTTGGACTGGTCTGTACTGAACGCCGAGAACAGCCATCATGGCGGGGTTGTCAACAATCTCAAATAGATGTAGATCCTGCTGATGATCCTCTGGCAAGCCTTCCAAAAGCGCTGGTGAGTTGGAAATCCATTAACGCAACTCATAACCAGCGGAGGCCAAAATACCTATCAATTCGTCCCGCAGGAGGATCGCCTCGTCCGCTGTGGAGGCGCCCGAGCAAATGTCATCGACGTAAATATCGTCCTTCAAGATGGCAGAGGCTCGTGGGAAACGTAGGCCCTCGCGGTCTGCGAGCTCCCAAAGAGAACGTATTGCCAAGTAGGGACTTGACCTTAACCCGTACGTATTAGTGTTGAGCTCGTAGATGACCATGGGATCACGAGGAGACTCTCTCCAAAGGATCAGCTGGAAACGACGGTCATCAGGGTGGATAATCGTCTGCCTAAACATCATTTTTATATCGGCAACAAAGACAACCTGATGTCGTCGGAAGCTGATGATGACGTCACAAAGGTCCTTGACCAACTTGGGACCAGAATGCAAGCACTGGTTCAAGGATACGCCCGTAGAAGTCTGCGCAGAACCATCAAATACTGTGCGCAGCTTGCCAGTCGATGACTTCAATACCGCATGATGCGGGAGAAAGTAGTGCTCCACCGAACGCCAATCCAAATTTGACACAGACATGTGTCCCAATTGTTCATATTCTCTCATGAACTCAATGTACTTCTGTCTGAGCTCCGGATCACGACCCATGCGACGCTCCATAGCCAACAATCTCTTTTCGGCTAAAGGTCGTGACTCACCAAGCGGAGGCCGAACAGACAGGAAGGGTAGCCTCGTAATAATCCGACCAGAACGGAGTCGACCAGTGTTGTTCTGGAAGAACAGCTCGCACTCCTCATGTTCTGGATTCAAACGGGCAGCTTGAGGGGGCTCTTCTACTTCCCAAAACCTCTGAACCGCATCAGAGAGAGCAGAGCCTACAGCCAACAAATTATCAAGTTCAGGTGGAGGGGGGTCCCTAGGTACAGGTCCCATCAAAGCAAATCCAAATATGGTCGGGATGGCAGTCAAACCGTTTGGCACCAAGACTCGTTTCCCACCAATCAAAATTCCACCGAGGACATCAGAGCCAATCAACAAGTCGATTTGTCCCGGTGTGTCAAATTTGGGGTCTGCCAGTTCCAATCCCGATGTCAAATTCACCACAGCAGCAGGTAGCTGCTTCTGTGGATGTATACCCAAAATATTCTTCAGCACAATAGCAGAGGTTTTAATCCTCAGGTGTGAAGATTCAACAGGGCCAAACAAAACCTTAACTTGCCCTTCAACAATAGAGGCTACGTCCCCTATGCCCCGTATATAATTTTGAAAAGAGCCCATATTTAATTTAACCTGCCCTACCAAATAAGTGGAAACAATGCAACCTTGTGAACCTGTGTCCAATATAGCACGGACAACAACAGAGGTCCCCGTGGGTCCCCAGACCCTAACAGCAACCGTTGGTAGGACAACGTTCTCAATGGGGGTGGTTGGCGTTATAGGCCAGGAGTTAATTACCTATTGTTGCCTGGGCGGCGACCGTTGGCCAGGACCAGGCAAGTCAAAGCGAGGGTGCGGCTTGAAGTCCTCTAAAGCGCGGTGACTCGATCCGCGCGCCATCTGTGGGGGGTCATAATGACGCACCCGCCCAAAACGAGGTGGGCGCGAGTCAAGGCGGGGACGCTCCGCCAAAGGAGGGGAAAACCTGGGGCAGCAGTCATGGTGCTCGTGACGCTGGGCGGTCGCACATTCAGGTGCGCGAGAGAGAGGAGGCGTGCGCACGCTACGGTTCTCCAAGCGGGGTGAGTGGCGATCAATTGAGCGAGGCGACTCTCGGCTACGCGCCGGTGAGCCTCGGCTGCCACCTTCAAAACACCCGCCCGTGCGCGGCGTCGGCTGGTTGGACAAGCGGCCTACCTCTCTGGCATTCATGCAGAGAATGTCCAAATGCTGTCCTCCACAGTGAGGACAGGGGCGAGAGTTTGGGCAGTCTCGCTGGTAGTGGGACCCCAAGCAAGAGAAGCAAAGGCGGCGGGCATTCGCGATGCGCCTACGAGAGGCGACATGTAGGTCCAAGAATGCCCTGCAACTGGCCGTTCTGTGCCCCGTGACCTTGCAGTAAGAGCACTCCGCTGGGCTCTGCGTTACTGCAAAGCGAGGAGGGCGCCGGTCAACATTGGCTCGGGTGTGAACGCGAGCCTGCTCCTTGACCTTGGGCGGCTGCGACTTAGCCGGCGTGTCCCCACCGGAGTTGTCCAAGACCCGGCACTCATCCTCAAGGAACTTCTCCAAGTCTGCAAAGGGGGGCAGATGGGTCGCGCTATCCCCACCAAAGCGCTGTTCAAATCGCGACCTCAGGTCGGCAGGCTGCTTCTTCAGCACAATGTGCTCCAATAGATAGGACCATTGGTCCACGGGCAGGTCAAGGCACTTAAGTGCGTTGATGGCCACCAGAAGCGGGTTCAAAAGTTGGGTGCGCAACCCAGAGACCCGGGTGAGCGTCGGCAAACCCAAAATCTGCTCGATGTGCGTGTCGGCGAGGCCACGCTTATTATGGTACCTACGGGTGATTAGGTCCCGAGCCGTCTGGTACGCCTCGTCAGACACGGGCAGATGCTGGATGAGGCCCTTGGCCTCCCCATCCAGAACCGACATCAGATAGGCCAATTTTTGTGCCGGCCGAAGGTCAGCCCTATCATTGACCAGGCTGTCAAACAAATTAACGAAGCCCAGGTAGCTTCCTAGGCAGCCATCAAAATGAGGGAGGTCCAAAGTAGGGAGCCTACTCACCAGCCCCGGTGCTGACCTAGGAAGCTCCTGCTTCAGGCCGGGTTGCCCTTCCCTATCGGCAACTAGTTGTCTCGCACTATTGGAGACAGCATCATACAGGTCTAAGACCTGGGCATATTCTTCGCTAACCTTATTTCGCTGGTCAGCGGTGAAATCATTGACTGACACTTCGAGACAGCAAGCGCTGAAAGTGCGGAATTGCTGTTCTACACTTGCCAGGCGATCATCAATCCGCTCGTACCTTTGTAGCAAGGCCTGCTAGCGATCAGGCCGGTTCACTAAGGCACTGGCCGAGGCAACCCAGCGCAAATCTGATGCGATAGCACCAGCAGCCGCACGCAAGTCCTTGATAGCTGACATAATCAAAATTCAAAAGAGCCCGGACAAGCGTTAGATAAAATTAACAATCAAAACTTAATATTTGTTAATTCTTTGAAACCAACAAAGTATTAGCCTGTTTACTGCAAGTGCAGGCAAGAGACAGGTATCTACTGTCCAACAAAATTAATAGTTTCAATATATATTGATACAAAACAAAGTCAAAGTTATCAAAAATTGAAACTTCAAATAAGTCAATTAATTACTTGCAACAGACAGACTGGCTGTGTTATTTGAGATATAAAATAGTAAGTAAGCACAGAATATGTGTTACCTAACAATATTATCTATATATAATGTGACCCGCCCCTCTATGCAAGGTCAAATTTGGTTATTATAATGTTTCAAACTCAATGTTTACAATTAACTAAGTCAATTGATACATATAACTATTATGTATCCAACCAAAACTGACTATTTAATTATTAGAACAACAAATTCTAGTTAGATTTCAACAATTCCAGTCAAACAATTACTGATTTGAGGTTATTTAAATGACAATGTGTTTCAAATTAAGTAGGTCAACCAATACAAATAACTGTTATGTATTTAAGCAAAACTGACCTAACAACACTACAACACTGTTAACCTGTTAACAAATGAGATGCTTAGCTCAGATACAAGTTTACAATATAGGCACAGTTAACCACGCTCTGCTACCAAAATTTATGTCTAGAGTTCGGGCTAAGAATGGGTATTTTTTACAGAGATCAGTGGAAGCGATTAATTCATCCAGTCTTAGCCCAAGGCAAGGATCTAAACACAATGCACTGCGTTGCACAGCGAATCACAACCAATACTAATAAAATGGTTCAACTCACCTGATATCTTGATTGGGTCGGTCCTGCAACTAAGTCAGACTAGCACACGACTAAATTGGCCAATATAGTTATAGTGGTATGTGTGGTACTTGTATTGAGTTGTGTGGTATACAAAGTCTTAGACGTACCTTTTTAGTCCAGGGGTTTAACACAAATCAAAGTCACCAGATTTTACGGTACACAGAAGAAAGTTTATTGACACACACACAAGATACGGAAAGTTACAAGTACACAATAACGTTCACAACGCACATAAAGTTCCGAAAAGAAGAGAAAGAACGAAAGTAAGGAAATAAAGAAAATTAATTTCGCGGTTATAAAATATGCGCGGTAGGGGCACAATAAATTGGCGGCAGGTGACATGGGCTTCGCGTCGGACGTATTACCGAAGACTGTTTTTTAGTTTTTGCAAGTAATGCGTTACGACCTATTGAACTACCGGATGCAGTAGCGACCGAGCATTGATAAATAAAGCGGCCTATTCCTTATGCTCGTTTCCATTGCACTGTACACCGCATCATCCGACATTGCCGGATTATAGTTTATGTGTAGTGTATTTGTAATATGTACTGTTTGTATGTATGTATATATATATATATAATGTTGATATGGATGTTTGTTTGTTTAGTATGTGTACATATATAACATAAAGGAAGTATAATAAATATAAATAGGTATATTATTTAAATGTTGTAAATATGTGTGTTGAGTAGATAAATGTTAATATTATATTATGTAAATATATATATTAGTTTGTTATGTTGAGTGTATATATACATAATGTAAAATTGGGTATGCCCACATCACTCCCCCCCAGAGACCGTCCCTACGGTCGATAATAATCGGGAAACCGAATCCTGCGGCCAGAACGAGTTGTTCTGGTAGGCGACTGCGCCGGATTGTTCAGGATCGGGATAGGATCCGGTATAGGGTCAGGATGTGGAGTTAGGGAAGGAGATGGAGTTGGGATTGGGGAAAGAGATGGAGTTGGTATTGGAGAAGGAGATGTGTCTACGAGTAGGTAGGCCGGCTTAAGGCGGTCTATCGATACTGTGACGATTTTTCCCTTAACCATAATCTTAAAAATTTTGTCTCCTCGTTCAACAACTATATATGGACCGGAGTATGGGGGCTGTAATGAACCACGCACAGAATCATATCTTAAAAATACGTGGGATGCAGAGGATAAATCCTTGTATACAAATATTTTATCCTTAGTATGACGCGCAGCGGGAGTGGGACTAAGTTTGGCGACAAAATGGTGTAACCGAGAGGAAAAATCGGTGATGTCCATTGAGTCAGGTGCCGACGGCTGTAAAAATTGACCAGGCAGACGAAGGGGCTCACGGTATACCATCTCGGCTGGAGAAGCTTGCAAGTCCTCTTTGTATACCGACCTGATACCCATTAGTACCAAGGGTAAAGTGTCCACCCAATTGCAGTCAGCATGGCACATTATGGCCGCTTTCAGCTGACGGTGGAACCGTTCCACCAGACCGTTACACGCCGGATGATATGTTGTTGTGCGGCGATGTTTGAATCCAGTCATTTTTCCAAGATATTGGAAAAGTGCGGATTCAAATTGCCGCCCGCGGTCAGTGACAATATCAGTAGGACATCCAAATCTGGACATCCACGATATTAATGTCTTTCCCACGGTTTCAGCTGTCATATCTGTCATGGGTGTAACTTCTGGCCACCTGGTGAAACGATCCACTACCGTAAGGCAATAGCGGTAGCCTTGTGAAGGTGGTAGCGGGCCTACAATGTCCATATGGATGAATGCGAACCGAGCGCGAGGTAAATCAAACGTACCCAATGGTGCAAATACGTGGCGATTCACCTTGGCGCGTTGGCACGCGAGACAGCTCCGCGCCCACTCTCGACAATCTTTGCGCATTCCAGGCCAAACATACCGTTGAGCAACAAGCATTAGTGGTAGCTATGACGCCTGGATGGCTAAAACTATGAAGATTGTCGAAGAGTGGCTTTCTTAGCGCCTTAGTAATGAAGGGGCGTGGTGATGGTAAACTTACATCACAGTACAACTTCTTATTACTGCCGGGTATCTTGAACTTTTCCAGGTGGAGTGAAAATTCACCACCAAGATATTGGAGAAGTTCTTGGTCGGAAGCCTGAGCTTCAGCTAATTGGTCTAAGTCGATTGGCATCTGCAATTCATCAACTCGTGACAATGTGTCGGCGACAATATTGTCTTTGCCGGAAATGTGACGTATGTCGGTTGTGAATTGCGAGATGTAATCGAGGTGACGATGCTGACGGGGCGAACAATTGGCTTTTCGTTCATGAAAAGCGAAAGTGATCGGCTTATGGTCAGTGTATATGATAAAGTGACGAGCCTCTAACATATGACGAAAGTATTTAATACTGTCATATATCGCTAGCAGCTCGCGGTCGCAGGGGGAATAATTTTGTTGGGCTGGACTCATTTTCCGCGAGAAAAATGCCAATGGTTGCCAATGACCGTCTTTAAGCTGTTGTAATACTGCACCCATTGCTAGATCTGACGCATCCGTGACTAGCGAAAGTTGAGCGTTACAATCAGGATGCGCAAGTAATGCAGCATTAGCTAGGCTCTGCTTACATTGGTTAAATGGTGTAAGAGCCTCACCAGATAACTTTACAGGGTGAGACGCCTTTATCGACCCAGAAAGTAAGGCATTTAATGGGGCTTGGATGAGTGTGGCGTTGGGTAGAAATCGCCTGTAAAAATTTACCATCCCTAAGAAACGCCTTAGCTGTCTGACAGTTGTTGGAGCGGGGAAATCAGAGATTGCCTGAACTTTAGACTGAAGAGGTTTAGTGCCTGCTTCGGAGATACTATAACCTAAAAATGTTACCTCACTTGCTCCCAAAACGCATTTTGATATGTTGATGAGGATGTCATATTCTTGCATGCGCTGGAATAGCTGCTGCAGGTGCCGCTCATGCAGATCGTGGTCTTTTGAGAAGACCAAAAAATCGTCACAGTATGGATAAACGAAGTCTAAGCCTCTTGTCATCTCGTCGACAAATCTTTGAAATGTTTGGCCCGCATTACGTAGACCAAACGTCATGAAAGGGAATTCAAAGAGACTGAATGGTGTCGTAATAGCGGTCTTTTGAATATCCTCCTCGTAGACCAGGATCTGGTTATACGCCTTGACTAAATCTATGGTGCTAGACCTTGGACCTTGCATCCAGCTATACTATGGGCAAAGTCATGGATGTGCCTAATAGGATAGCGATCGGGAACAGTCCGCGAATTCAAAATTCTATAGTCACCACAGGGACGCCAGCTGTTGTCCTTCTTAGGAGCCAGGTGTAAAGGGGAAGCCCAAGGGCTCTCAGAAGGACGCGCCTTACCACCGTTAGACAGCATAAGTTCGATTTCCTGCTTAGCTATCTTAAGCTTGTCTGGGGCAAGTCTATGGGGATTGCAAAAGACGGGTGGGCCGGGTGTCGTACGAATGTGGTGCACAGTGGAATGTTAAGGAGTCCAAGGTGTGCCTGAAGGGCGAGTAATCTCAGGGTACTTACCCAAAAGCGCGTGAAACCTCGTGTCACCTGTTGAAATTTTAACAGAACATACATCGGTATTAGCGATACAAGCATCGGCAAACAAAGTTGTAGTATTGTCTATTAGGCGTTGGTTACGTACATCCACAATAAGGTTAAAGTGGCTCAAAAAATCTACGCCAATTATGGCTTTGGTTACATTAGCCACTGTAAATCTCCACTGAAAATTACGTCTTAAACCTAAATTTAGCTTAAGTTCTACAAAACCATAAGTTTCTATGGGAGTACCGTTCGCTGCACTGAGTTCGAAGTTAGTCCTGGCTCGACGCTCACGAAGTGACGAAAGAGGGTAGACACACCGATCGCTACCGGTGTCCACCAGGAACTTCAAATTGGACTCACGGTCGTAGACGAAGAGGCGGCCTACAGATGCTGGGCAATCGTCGGCGGCCATTAGCGACTGCCCGTGGAGTTTCCCGACGCCTTCTTATAGTCACATGGCTTAAGGCACCTGTGCGCCTTTGAGCCATGTGTGGAGTGGTACCAGCAAATGGGGTACTTTTGGTAGCTGGAGTTGGATCTGGACCTGGAACGTGAGGGTGATCGACGATACCGTGATCTCGATCGACCACCAGAACGATTGGCAGGACGAGTACGGTCATCCAGCTTCGCTTCCAGACGCTCGACCATCTTCCTCAGCTCTGCAATCTCTCTGGACGTGCTGCTACCGGCTGACGGTCCCGGGAATGTCTCGGCAACGACAGGAGGTGAAGTAAGGTCGTGGATTCGATCTGCTTAGTCCGCCAGCTGATCCACAGATTGCTCGGACTGCGACGCCAACACCGTTTGGATGCCGATTGGCGGTTGGTTGCTCCAAATTTGCCTGACGATGTCATCAGCAGCGGAAGGTCCGGCTAAATCCTGAAGGTGGCGTAGGAACTGCGATGGTTTTCGGTCGCCAAGATTTTCCTGGGTCAGCAGTTGTATCAGCTTCATTTCCCGTGAAGCTGACATTCTACGGGTGATCTCCGTCTTGATTTTTTCATATGCACCATGTTTGGGGGGCTTTATAATTATATCCTTCACTGCCTTGGCGTTATGTTGAGTGTATATATACAAAATGTAAAATTGGGGATGCCCACATAGTGAATGTAATATCTAATACTTAGCTCAGGCTGCAAACGCGACGTTTCAAGACACGATGACACGTGGACGTTGCTACCGGCTTCAACAACTTTCGCAACTGTTCAATATTCACAACTTTATTCTTGTCACAATTTACCGTTGCCAGCACTAGATCAGGCGGCATTCAAGACGGTTTACTCAATTTAGTTCAATTATACAAGTTTATTCAATTCACGTTAATTCAAAAGGCAATATTTTACGTACGAGACGACAACGTGGTAATTTTTCAAGGCAAGAAAAATTGACAGTTCAGTGTGACCATTCTCAGAAATTTTCAATAGACTAAACAAAATGTTACTCAATCGATATAATCGATTTGACTTATAATAAAAACTAATTCTATTTCAAACAACACGAATAACAAATTTATTTTATTAACCAAACGCTGCTTTACAACATTGTCAACAGATGGCGCTATCAACAGGGTGCAAATATAAACGCATGTTATTTATTACCGTAAAAATAAGTATCAGAATAATGTTATTTAATACTAATTGATTTTACTTTGAACGTTTCTGGAGTTATCTTAATAACTAAGCGATAAATTAAATACCCAATCTTTATAAAACAGTTAAGCAGCCAATACAGTGTCTAATATTGTAAAGTAGTGAAGTTCTCAGTTCTGTGTTCACAAATAGTTATTTAAATATCAATCTTAAATATTATTAATATTTTCGGAACAATATAATCATTATATATTAATTTGCGCCCATACGGCCATTCTGATCCAGCGCGCTCCTCGCGCTGATTATTTAAGGCGCTGTTATACCTCGGAAGCCGTGAAACACCTAATTTTTCGTCGCGCAACTAGCCATAACGGTACATACTTCAATCTTGCAAAAAATAGAGCTTATAGTTAAAAGTCTAAACAAAAGACTTTGAAAGAATTTTTCATGTATGTAAAATAGCATCACGGTAAAAAAATCACAAAAACAACGCAGAAAATAATCGTAAGCTGTCATATTTTATTTAATAATATTGTAGGAAACCTAATGAACTAAAGAATTGCCCTATTTATTTTCATATTATACGTGTATATTTTGTAAAATTAAATAAAATCTGCCAAACGTCTATGATTTTTACGCTCGGTAGATCTCATCAATATCAAACTCTTCGGCAATTTAAACCTTATTAGCAAAAGCGGTGTACTGAGTGTCAGTTGCTAGTTTAAGCCCCGCCCAGACCTCATCATTCGGCTTTGAGCCCTGCGAGAGATAGGTCATGTCGCTTGCGTCTCCGCTGCACGAAATTTTACGTAAACCTGTTTGTTATTGTAATACGCCGATTTGAGTTCGTAATTTCATGTTTTATGTTATTGACTGAATACTTTGAATCAAATAGGCTTTTCATGGGACTATGGGCACATATAATTAGGACCTAAGTTTATATTCTTGTTGCGTTTAATGTTTTATTGTTTCTGTGCTTATAAATATATAATTAGAAGAATAAAATACGGACAGTTAGAGAAATAAAGTTCTACGAAGGATTTGTACAAGAAAAAAATAGAAATTCATCCATGGCCAAGTGATTATGAAATATGAAACATTTTAACACAAATTATTTTCATAAGAGTCTTTTTTGACTGACTATGTTATACATTAGCGATTATGCATAATATAATTATATAAATTATTCTCACAATACATAGCTGCCACAGTTTTCAATATTTGAAAGAGTAATAACATAAAATCGAATTATTTTATGTACCTATATTGCAAATTCATTAGCTTGTCAGAGCACCTGGAGCGCTAAGATGCCGGCCACGGCGAACAAATAACAGCGCTAATATGGCGCTCCGCAGTCCGCACACAAGCGGTAACGAATGTTGTATTATTGTGTTGTAAACATAAACCTATTTAGGTACATCGGGTAAAACTTTGACATCTAATATCTTTTCAATTTCTAAAATCAATCATTTATAAGTAAGTAGGTGACTTCTCTGTTTGCTATAACACAAGTTATAGTATTTTTTTAAATAATAAAGTACCTAACTAATTATCTGTATTGTAATTACAGTGAAGCTAAAGTTACAGTTTAGCAACGTCTTACACACATTTGACTGCAGTCATTCCTAACACGATTTGTTCAAGAGTGATAAGCAAAAAATACATGAGGGATAACAGTGACTGGTTCGAATTGCGTAAGAATATGTTGACAGATTCAAATTTTGGTATAGTGGTAAAAAGAAGAGATAACGACAGTAAAGCCAACTTATTAAAAAATATTTTGTACAAATAAGATATTTGCAATGTAAAAGCAGTTGCGCATGGAGTCTAAAATGAACCACTGGCTTTGCAACAACTGGCGAAGCAAGAAAATGTAACAATCGAGCCTTGTGGATTATCCGTCTATTGGTGCCACGCCAGATGGATTAATAGGTTCAAACACGATTGTGGAAATTTAATGTTCTATAGTTGCCTATAAGAATGGCCTGGAGAATAGTATAAGAGCAAATAAAATACAAATATGGAAACATGATAAAAAAGTGAACTGACTAGTCTAAACAAATATTGTAATTGTTATTACCAAATTCAGCGGCAACGCCACGTTACACGCAAACAAAAATGTTTATTTGCTGTGTGGAGTGGTGAAAGTATACCACAAAAATATAAATTATAGAAAGAGATGATTTTTCTGGGAGACGAAAATGAAAGAAAAGCTTGTGGCGTTTTATATGAATTGGCAGTTGCCTGAAATTTTTGATTCTCGTCGAGCTCAAGGTATGGCATTGCGAAATCACGGAGAGGAAAATGTCTCATCAGTGCTTGAAGTTTCTACAATACCAAGCCTTAAAAGGAAAGTAAATGAAAATGTGCCTCGTGAACAACAGCAAATAATAAGTATTGAAGCCTCATCAGTCCTCACACGCTGCCTTTAACTTTCGATGAGAATAAAGAAAACCTGCCGGGGCAGACAGCTAACTTTTGATGAGCTGTAAACTCTGTATTTCGTTGGTAAATGATAAATAAATATCTTTTAATATTTATTTTCTTTGAAACAACACATATTTTAAGCGAAAGATTTTTTAATATTTTCCATACAAACATGTATAAGGAGAGCCAACGAAACAGCAGTAACACAAATTTTAATTCTATAATTTGGGTTGGGTTTCGAAACGAGTCGCCTGAATTTGAGGGTATTGGTGGTGTAGGGGGTTTAAGGGAGTTAGTTTTAATCCCCTAAAAGTAACTTTGGCTGCCGGAGTTGCGTCTTAATATTGTGAAACAATTTCCAAAAATTCTTAGTAGTAGTTTTTATACTTTAGTACAGTTTTCTAAATGTCATTTTTAGGTTTTATGTGAAAAACGTGAAACGAAACGCAAACCTACCATCTTGAAATGATCATATTGACAGCTAATGTCAAATTTGTGCGTCATTGCTTTCGAGTGCCTAGGGTTAGGTGCGACTGTAATAAGTAACTAAATAACCTATCTAGTATGTTAGGTTGTCTTTTGGCTATTAATCCGAAAATAGGAACCCTGCGAAGCAGGGTTCCGTCAACTTTAGTTTACTAAACTAGTGTGAAGAATGTGGAAGTTGGCAGTGCCATACACACCGATGTTTGGAGATTTTTTTTTTCAGAGGAAACCAAGTATTTCCGGCAAGTGAAAATGGTGAAGTGAGTTGTAAAGTCTAGATGGAGCACTTCGAAGAATCCATAGACATGCAGGCATCAAATGTAAAGCTATGGAAGAGGTATGTCGACGATGTATTCTATATCATGAAGGGCGACAAGCAAGATGTAGAACAGTTCGCAAATAGCTTAAACTCCATACACTCTAATATTAGGTTTACATTTGAAGTGGAGGCAGACGGGTCGTTACCCTTTCTCGACGTAAAAGTGACAGTGAGGGAAAACGGTACCTTGGGACACACCGTTTATAGAAAACCGACACACACAGATAGGTATCTCAACGCTTATTCGCATCATCACCCGTGACACTTGGAATCCGTAGTAATTTCACTAGTAAACAGAGCGTATGACCTCTGTGACCCTGAACATTTGAACAGTGAGCTGTCACATGTCCAGGAGGTACTTAGGTGCAACGGATTCAACAAGAAGATACAACGTCTAAAGAGGAAAGACTGTAAACCAGAAGTAAGCAGAGTACCGGCTTACATGCCTTACATAAAGGGTCACTCCCTTTATATTATATTATATTACGGACAAAGTTGGAACAGTACTACAGAAATACTCCATAAAGACTGTATATAGTCCGCTCTCCAAGGTAGCATACAATCTGCGCACCCCGAAGGATGTCATTCCTCTACAAACACCTGGCGTCTACAAGGTCGACTGCAGTTGTGGTAGTTCCTATATCGGACAGACCAAACGAACCATCGCTGAAAGGGTCAAGGAACATATCGCAGCTGTAAAAAACCGACAAATTAACAAGTCTGCCACAGCTGAGCATTTGTTGGAGTCTGGAACAAACCACTGGATCGAATTACATCAACCAAAGGTCTTATCTACCGATCGTCACTATTACTCCAGGATAGTACGTGAAGCGGTTGAAATCAAAAAACATAAAAATTTCAACCGTGAAGATGGATACAGACTGTCTACAACTTGGAATCCAGTAATCAACAAATGTAAACCCCGCCGCAGTAACACAGCTCATCAGTGTGTAGACGTCATAGGTGTTGTGTGTCGACGTACCGACAGTTCGGATAAAAATAAAAATAAAAAACAAGTGAGGGTAGCTGCCGAAACCTGCGCTTCACAAGGACGACGCTGAGATGACATCAGTCCTGCCGCGATCAAGGCTGTTGTAAGACGGCCAAAACGTCGGTAAAACATAGGTATTTATACCTTCAATTAATTAAATATCGCGAATAAGACCCGTTTAAATAAAATTGTATGATGTATACAAATCGCGAAAGTTTAAAAAAGTGATATTTTACGTTAGATATTGTATAATAATAAAAAATTGCGGGCAGCATTATTAGTAATGTTCTAAGGCCGGTCGAATAGCGCCGGCCAGGTAAGCGAGCTAACGTCATGATTCACGTAGGAAATAGTGATGGGGCAGCCGATATCGATTGTATGTCTGTGAGTAGGATAGTGTATGTAACCTACTTTTTCCTATATTACTAACTAGAGGACGCCAGCAGCTACGCCTGCATTTTTGTTAAATTTACCCGTTTTGGCCGATCCCGTGGGAATTTCGGGAAATCCCTTCTTAGTGCACCCCTACGGTCCCCAAGAAACATACATGCCAAATTTCAGCTTCCTGCGCCCTGTAAAGGAGAGTGGTAAACCGTTATTAATGACAACTGATAAAATACATATAACACAAACATGAAACACCTTGATAATATTTAATATGTAAAAGCAATATAACATTTATTAGAAACATTTATTTGATAACAATTTAAATTCACTTTTCTCATTTTTATGAAAATATTTCTCTCATTTTAATAAAATCTTGCACAATTTCCTATTTAACACTTCAATCTCTTTGTACATTATATTTTAATGCATATACTTATCCTTCATTTGTTATATATATAGGTACACATCGTATTAATTATTTACTATCGTTTTAACCACATCTAAATTGTAAGGTACATAAATCATATCATACAGGACTACTCGGTACCTGTTACATTTTCTTAGCGCACATTATTATTTTCGTCATCATTATTTATTTATCATCATCATATTTATTTAATATATTCTCTTATAATATCTCATGGCGCATAATATTTTATAACATAATAAATCTAGTTTAGAGTCAATATTTAAGACATACATGGTCACCAACAAATCTCACGGAGAAACTTCATTTACACCATGATCGAATATGAAGGTCATTACCCTAAACCTGTACCTTACCATGTGTACCTACTATATATTTAATACAATATCCTACATTTCAAAATCATGACACATTTCCATTCCAATTAAATTATTAGTTCAATAAAAAATTGCATTGCATTTGGTTGATCAGACCAATTCATACAACAAATTTTATGTACCAAATAATTTCCAACTAACAAAATCTAAACAAAACATTCAAAATTATATTTTAAATCGTAATTCCATATCACTTAACACACTATACAATCAATTTATTTTATTGGACCATACTAACATCTATATTTAATATCAAAGTTCTTAGCAACATAAAATTTATAAACCACTGTCCAGATATTACCTAGGTGCATAATTCTTTAGCTTACGCGCGGGTGGCAACAGTTCCAGTAATTCGTAACTCTACACTCGGTGACGCCATAGCGACTATCCGATATGTTTACTTTATCTCATGCCATATACACCTAAAGGAATTTGCTACCAAACTGCTCCAAGTTCTTTGTTCAAATATAATAATATTTTATGTAATTCTATTTCTGTAATTTTACAATACATATTTATAGATAATACGCAACAGGCGCAACATAAGTAGGTACATAGCTACCTGTATAGCAAAAAAAAATAGATTATATTTTAGGGCATATTAAAATTGGTGCTCTATCTATAATGAACACCTGAAATGACTCAATACTGTACTTAATAATACGCATAATATTATTTTATCTAAAAAAATCTGATTTCGCTTTAAAAAAAACACACACTTATCCGAAAAAAAACGTCACGTCACCATCACATCCCTAGCACGGCGAGGCGTAATAGTCTTTCGTAATACGGTCTTCTTCATCTTGGTCATCACTGGGCCGGGGGTAGCGCGGCGGTATGAGACCGCCTGCAGTTCTCATCATCCATCCTCAGTATCATCTCTACCAGGTTGATTTGATCTAGCTGCTATATTTTGCAGATTGCACAGATATCAATCTAGGGCCACAACGCAGGTTCTGGGCTTGATCATTATCAAAGCACACAGTTCGTAGTACGGAAACTAAAACACCAGCACTACCGCACATTTCTTTCTCTTCTTTTTCTTAATTGTGCTAGTTTTATTTTAGACTCTGTATTCACTAATCACAAAACATTTCGTACGGTACAAAGTTCGCTTGCGCGTCTTTAGTCCATATTTGGAAATGGAATTTTAAAACAAAGCCCGAACTGACAGGGTCGCCATGTAAAGGAGAGTATTGAAAGGCGTGATTGCTGAGTAAATACTGATCTTTATTATAAGAATACATCGCTTATATATTATATGGGGCCATCTCTACACTACAGCCCAATAGTTTCGGCTGTAGCGTGTCTGTCAGTCAGTCAGTAACGCAAGGATTTTATATATTAAGATTAGCTTGTTAGAATGTACTGGATTTTTGTATAAATAAAATTTACGTGACAAGTTTAATATATATTCTTTTATAAGTGGATATTTAATACGTTTATGCAATGTTTTTAAATTGGTAAGAAATGGAGTATTATAATTATGATATTTTAAGTGCCCTATTTTGAATAACTTGCAATTTCTTGTAGTTTACATCTGCCAAACTACACCAGACGGGTGCCGCTTATGTGAGACAAGGTCTAATAAGTGTAGTGTAGATAAGAAACTTAGTCGAAGCGCTCAGAGTTGACTTACGATTTAACACGGATTTTAATGAGTTTAAGGCTTTGGTGGTCTTTTGAACAACATGTTCTGTGCTTTTGTTCCAATTTAATTTCCTATCCAGCACTACACCTAAATATTTCACTGTTAGACTCCACGGAATCTGAAAATTATCTATTGTGACGGTCCTAGAAGGGAGGGTACGTTTTCTAGTGAAAAAAATGCCTTCAGTTTTGGTAGAATTTAACTTAAGCTTCCATGTAGCAAAGTAAGAGCTTAAACTTTCAAGAGATAACTGTAAACGACCAATTATTACGTCAGCATTTTTATGACTGGTGTATGTTGCTGTGTCGTCGGCATAGACAGCAAGATGTGTGTGGGCTTGTTTAGGCATATCATTTAAATAAATTATAAACAAGCGTGGTCCAAGAATTGAGCCCTGTGGGACACCAGCAGTGATAGTTTTTGGAGTAGACCGCTTGTCACCTATAAACACTGAAAAGGATCGACTACTTAGGTAATTTTGGATAAGTTTTGTAAGACAGAGAGGCACATTACCTTTGATAAGCTTATGTAGTAGCCTCTCGTGCCAGACTGTATCAAAAACTCAAACTCAAACATGTTTATTTCCATAAAAATGTTTAAATTTTTTGGACACGTCAGAAAGTCATACAAATAAAAAATAATAAAAAAGTAACTTTAAATGCATATTAACATAGTTGAGCATTGAAAAAAATGCCTGTTCAGAAAGTAGAGCCTCGTGAGAAGAATCAGGCAAGAAACTCCGGGCCACTCTTTTCTACGTCTTGATTCTATACAATTTAAAAGCTTAGTAACTACATTGAATTTTTCATAGGTATATGAGCTGGTGTGTCTATAATGTTGTTGTCAATTAATAAGGCTTTTTTAATAATAATATAAAAGTACTAACTAGCATAATATAGACACAATAACTCACACTCACATGAAACTTAACACTAATCAAACATAAGTAGCCTGTGGGACCGAGCAAATTAATCCCAAGCATTTTTATCTTCAATATAATCTAGCACTGAACCCTTTTTGGCAAAGTTTACGTTTTAGAATCTTTTTGAATTTATTATAACTTAAATTTTGAATATTGCTTGGCACTTTATTGTAAAAGCGCACACATTGGCCTAGAAAAGATTTATTTATTTTCTCTAGCCGGGTAGCCGGCACTACTAGCTTACTCTTATTTCTAGTATTCAAATTGTGGATATCACTTTTCTTTGAGTATGAGGCCTTGTTTTGGAATAAATATATTAGGTTGGAATAAATGTACTGGCTTGCAACTGTTAAAATGTTTATTTCCTTGAATTTATTCCTTAACGAAGCCCCATAATCCAAATTATAAATTGCCCGAATAGCTCTTTTCTGCAGAACAAAGATGGTCTGAATGTCGGCAGCATTTCCCCACAGGAGAATACCGTATGACATTATACTATGAAAATAGCTATGATATACAAGCCTGGCAGTGTCAATGTCAGTTAACTGGCGAATTTTCCTGACTGCGTATGCTGCAGAGCTGAGTCTATTCGACAATTTACTAATATGTGGTCCCCATTGCAGCTTAGAATCTAGTGTAATGCCTAAAAATTTGGTGTTCTCCACAAGATCCAACACATCATCCTTAACCTTTACTGAGGTGTTCACTTGTTTGACGTTAGGCATCAAAAATCGAATACATTTAGTTTTAAGTCTATTTAAAAGCAGGTTGTTAACCTCAAACCAGCGAACCACCTTTGAGATAGCAATGTTTACATCGTCCATATCAATTTGCTGTCGTTTTAATTTAAATAAAAGTGAGGTATCATCAGCAAACAGTCGTATCCCGTGCTTGTCATTGACGAGGTGTGGTAAGTTATTAATATAAACTAAAAATAAAAAAGGACCGAGGATTGAACCCTGTGGGACGCCCATTTTGACTACAGACCCATGCGAACGCGTCCCGTTGACATCAACTCTCTGAATCCTATTACTCAAATATGAAGTAAGAAGATGCAGAGCAGAACTACTTAAACCATAGTGATGTAATTTCCTGATCAATGTATCATGTTCTACACAATCAAAGGCCTTGGACAAATCACAGAAGACACCTAAAGCATCATGTGAATCCCAGGCATCAAAGATATGTTTTACAAGCTCAACACCGGCATCGGTCGTGGAGCGCCCCTTTGTAAAACCAAATTGTTTAGAGTGTAGAAGCTCGTTGTTATTAAAATAACTTTGCAGTTGGTCTAGTATCAATTTCTCGAAAATTTTGCTAAATGTGGGCAGCACAGAAATTGGCCTATAGTTGTTGGGGTCTGATGTGCTACCTGCTTTGTACAAAGGTATTACCTTGCTATGTTTCATAAGATCAGGAAATACACCACAGTCAATACACTTATTAAATATTAAAGCTAATCTGTTAGCAGCTAAAGCAATAATGGACTTGGTAATAGTAACGGAATTTCCCCACAAGTCTGCAGTCTTCTTTAAATTTATATTATTAAAAGCTTTTATAACATCATTTGAATTTATATACTGAAATGAGAAATTACTATAGGTTATACTCATGTTTTCTTTTAAAAGAGATTCCGCTGCATTGGTTGATGAGTCCAAAGATCTAGTAGTAATAACGGGGATATCAGTAAAAAAACTTTCAAACGCCGATGCAACTTTTGAGTCTGATGTGATAGTGTCATTATCAATGTTCAAACTAAATTTTGAACTTTTACTTTTAACTTTCCCAGTCTCGCTGTTTATTATATTTCAAGTCATTTTCATTTTATCGTCACTACTCCTAATCCTTGAACTCAGGTAAAGAGACTTAGCTTTCTTGCAAAGTTTCCGAAATATCCTAGCATAGTTTCTAACATAATCCTGAAATTGTTCACTTAAATTAAAGTTTCTCTCGTCATATAGCTCATACAATCTCTTTCTACTTTTGTGAAGCCCAGTTGTTGCCCATTCACAGAAGGTTGCATTACCTCCAACTGTAATCGTTCTAGGTGTGAAAACCGAATTAAAGTCTGTACAAAACGCTTTGAAAAAGCTGTTATATAACAAATTAGGGTCACCTTCATCATCTAACCGTGACCAGCTAGTCATTAGTTTACTTTGAAACCTAGCAAAACGAGTTGCAGTTTTAGGTATTACAACTATATTTTGCCTAGAAACATTCTTACTGTTATCATTAAAGGAGATCTGCTGTCAACAATGGTCTGAGTCTAACTGTCTAATAATTTGCTTGTCTCTTACTATGATATCTGTAAATATATTATCTAGGCAAGTAGATGTAGAGGAAGTAACTCTTGTGGGCTCTAAGAATAAGTTCTTCAGATTATATGATAGAAACAGCGCTTTCAATTTTGTACTAAGACTACTATCCTCCAATAAATTTACATTAAAGTCACCACACACAACAATATTTTTATTTATTTTTGCAACTTTGTTTAATATCTCATCCATAATACGCTCGAAGCTATCATACAATGCTGAAGGAGGCCTGTATACACTTATTACAATAAATCTCCTCAGTTCCACACAGGCTATCTCAATAGTTCGCTCAACAGACAGACTTACAATATCATGACGCTCCTTAAATTTAAGTTGCTTATTAAGTAAAATCATCGAGCCACCATGTACTGCTTGCTGCCGGCTAAACGAGCTTCCTACTATATGATTACTGAAATTGAACATGAACTGGTTGCTTTTTAGCCAATGTTCAGTGATGCAAAATATATCAACAGCATTACAGTTCATAAACAATTCCATTTCTAAATCTTTATTAATCATACTTCTAATATTCTGATGTACTAATTTAATCAAATTTTTGTTATTATTATGTTTAAGTGTATTATTCAATGAGTTACGAGTAATCTTATTATAGCTAGAGGTGTTCTCTATTGTCTCAGAATTTAATTTAAATTATTATTATTATGAATGTCAATAATGGAATTGTCATGTACTCTAACAGTACTTGGGTCACTGTATAAATTAAATGCTAATAATTTAGCAAGTTGTCGTTTAAAAGAGTGAGAAAGATACATAGTATCTTTTGTTAAAATAAAATTACTTTTAATAAAAGTATTAGTGTCAAAGAATAAAATTTTGTCATTATGACGATATGTACTATTATATAATAATAGATTTAATTTACTTATCTGGTTGTTTTCTTTATCAGATAAGGTCTTTGAATAAGGAAATGCACAGACTATAAAATTGCACCCCACTTTAGAACTTCTATCAGTCATTATATCCGATAAAGCTAGTATATCTTTCCTAGTAACTAGTAAGCTATCACCATACATAATAATAACTGTAGAATGTTTATTTAATTCTGCATGTTTTAACTTATTAACTAATGAAGACATTCTTTCTCCTGGTTAAATAAGTTAGCTATTTCTTGGGGATTTTTTACTACATGATTACCCTTTCTTATTTCCTTAATGAAGTCCTGGTTTTCGGGTCTTCCTGTATCATCACTAATGACTTTCCATGCTGCCCTGCATATGTTTTAGAGTCACTTATAAAATGATTATTATATAGTTGTTGTGACTTATTTATACAATGCCGCAATACTTTCGAGTAATTATGAAATTTCATTTTGCTATCCACAGTCCGTTTATTATAGAAAGAAAAACGCAAATACCTTTTAGTTCTACAGCTTCGACGCAGTCCCTTTGTTATCCATTTTATATTGCGTTGTTTGTGAATAATTGTTTTTTTAAAAATCGGGAAACATAAATTGAAAAACAATAAAAACTCCTTATAGAAGTAATCAAATGCTGCATTTAAATCCTTTTCCATGTACCTTGTACTAAAACTCAAGTTCCCAAGACATTCGCGGAATTTCAGAATATTTTCTTGTGAATAGTCTCTTTTAGTTATGTAGTATTTAGGAAGTTGTATACATTTAATTTTTGTAGTTAAACTCAGTAGTTGAGCTGTGTCGTGATCGGAAAGTCCGAGTTTTAGAATTTTACTACTTGTCCCTTTTTTATATTGCTTATAATATGGTCAATACAAGATTTCTGTCTAGTTGGTTCCTGAATATGCAAAGTTAAATTATAATTCTGTAATATGTCATGTAAATCTTGAACTATTTAATTTTTAATAAGTGTATTAATATTTATGTCACCTGCTACAATAAATTTTTGTTTACTATATTTGCTGTCAAACATTAGTTTATGAAACATTCCTTCAAGTGATGCTAAGAATATATCTACTTTTGATTGAGGTGTACGATAGATACAAATTATAATAATTTTTAAATATGTTACATCAATTCCACAGCATTCATAGACCTTTTCGCGTGCAAACTTTTTAATAACATCTAATTCCCTGTAGTTGATTCCTTTTTGAAGGTGAATAACTGTACCACCCCGACCTTTTCCTCTACAAAAGCTTGATACTAGGTTATAGCCGGATATTTTTGCATTTTTTACCTCTTAATCCTTTAAAAATGTTTAAGAGAAACAAAGAACTTCAGGTAGAAAGTTGTGTTCTATTTGCAAATCTGTTAGCGTAATTTCGATTAGGTCCCTTTTTGATGTGAGTCCAGCAATGTTTTGGTGAAGAATTTGGAATGATGGTGAGTGAATATTTTTAGGTCCGAAAAAAGATATTTAACTTCTTAAAGTCATGTGTCATGGATGGTTTAGTTTTAGGTCTTTTAGTAAAATAATATGGGATAGTACCCTTTTTTGGTTCTTTTACTATACAGGTTTTATTAGTTGTAATACTTGAATCATTTACTTTCTTTATTTTTGGAAAATAGAATGGTATTGTGCCCTTTGTTGGTTTTAATTATTTTATTTTATTTTCACTTGTGTATGTTACGGGTAACGAGATATGTACATCTTTTGGCTTTCTGTTGTTATAGGATAAGTATTTTTGGTAGTAGTGACTGTAATCTACTTTCTCATTTATTAATTTACACAATATTTTTAAATTGATATTTCCATAAGAGTCAATACTATGACTTATATCTATGAATGTACAATGTTCAAATTGCACACAACACGTTTTTAACATATTATTAAGCATTATTTCGTTTAAATGTTTGTTATGTGCAATGCTCAGAACGTAAACATTTCGATTTTGAAGAAGCTTGAGTGCCGCTGAGAGTTCAATCATCACCTGTGCTGGATTAGCATCATGTTCGCCTACTGAGATGATTATACGATCGTTTACCTTCGTTTTAATCTTACGGTCATTGATTTCTCTGATTTGTTGAGTAGTCGCTTCTGGCTTGATGAATCCTGAGATTGAATACTGATCAAAGCTTGTATTTTCTCGACTCTCTTTTAACGTTGGAGACAAGCCTCTACACTGCGCCCCTCCTAATATGTGGATATGAGGATGACTCTGCTGCAAGAAGTTATTGGTTTTGTTTTCTTTTATTGATTTCTTTTGGTGACATTGACTCTCATTGCTACTTAACTCTTTTTGTAAAATATTTGTGTAAGTTTTGGATTTTCTTTGTCTGGAGAGATTAAGATGGAGTTTTCCGTTAATACCGGTCGAGATTTTCGAGATTTTATTGGTCTGAATCTGGCTTTTTAGAATTTTTCCTGGACTTTTACATATGTCTTTGAGAGAACTTATATATTTATTTTGTTGGGTGATAGTCTTTTGTAGCTGGTTATTTTCCAAGACTAGGTGGTCAATTTCGTTATTGGCACTATGTAGTTTGTGAGTTAAGTCTGTAATCTGATTCTTCAGCCTCTCTATGAAGTCTATATTATGCCCTGTAGACAAGTCTAAACTTTTTACATGCAGCTCAGAATCAGTTGAGTCAAGCGATAAGCTATGTAAAGAATCAATCGTTTTGGCTCTTAACAATCGTTTAGAACGCATTGTAATGTTAGAAATGTTCTCGTCTTTCTCGTTCATTTTCGTTGTTCGTCAATAAAAACGTCAGGAATTGAACACGTGCCTCCCTCTTGCAGTTATTGCAATAACTTAGCAGATTTTATGTTGATTTAGCTATTAGCCGTTAGATGTCACTGTTTGCGATTTTACGGAGTTCATAGAAACGTAATTTCAATCGATAGCGGCAGAAGAACTTCTGCTATTCGTCGCTAGATGTCATTGACCAAACTGTTGCAAAACCACGAAGAAAGTGCTGCACTCTATTATTTGCTACTGGCGACTATCACAGGTAGTAATTTTAAATGTCGCTAGTTCCACTATTCAGCACTTGAGGCGCTTCGTGTTTATTTAGTTTTTATTATAATTCACAACTCAATTTGGAACAATGTTGTGTGAAGATTTTGTATTCTGAAGAGTAATTATTTATCATAATGTTTCCCTTTATAAATAGATAATTCACAAAAAGTTTTAATTGATCCTGGGGCTTGAACTTGCACACAGGTTATTCCATACGAGGATTCCAATCGTCTAGTATAACACTACGTAAGAACTTGAAATAAAAGTTCGCTTTGTAGATGTTAGGTTAATAACAATGTTTATGCTGATTGGTTGAAGGACATAACGTTTCGCGTTTGAATAAAATTAACGACATTGTTTTTTCACTTTTGAGTAAACACTTAGTTTTTGAGTTAAGAATCACTTTGTAGTTTGTTTTGCGAGTTTGTCCGTTATATATATTTATTTGTTGAATGTTTTGACATATATTCACAAATTGTACGTAAAAACACTGTCTGTAAGTCACAACACTTTTTATCTGATAACTTTTGTTTCCTTATTCGTATCAGTTCACTAACACACGATGTTTATTATCAGACACTAAACTATTGGTTAATTATAGTAATAGACTTTAAAACTGATGTTTACTATTTTTAATCACTTTATAATTACGGAGCCAATTTTTACACAGCAACTAGCGCCATCTATAGTCGCATATGTCTATTAACAGCTGGAAATTCGAGACAGATGCGGCACCGGACAGTTTAAGATTTTAAGCTTGGTCAAAGTAGGTAGACGGTAGAACGCGAGTATCTTGATATCTATCAAGTAGTGACTGAAATATGACCTGATAATTCTCAGCACTGGGTGTGACACCTGCAAATACGGACTGGGCCTTTGGAGACAGTTTACCTATTAAATAGAACAACCTGTCAGCATCTGTCAGAGAACCATTATCGTGCACTGTAGACTTAAAACTCGCATAGAATAACGGCCAGTTTCATATATCACCATCAAACGACACAATCTCGATTGGCGGTAACCTCGGCGTGCGAGCCGCGGAAACGGACTGTGCCGAATATTTACCCTCCAATTGCGATTGTATACGCTTAATAATACAATAAAGGTCTTCGAAAGAGGTGTACGCCTGATAATTCGGTTTTTCATCAGGATTAGTAGAAAGCAATCTTGCGTTATAATCGTCTAACAACTTATGAAAATCTGTTCGAATACTATCTACTGTCATACAATAACTGAGAAATGACTCCCTATTACTATAAGAAACGGCTGCGGTCTTTGAACGCTCGTAAATGTTTTGAATACGTTCAAATAAAATGTTCCGTTTTGCTTCTAAGATTGTTATCTCTTTGTCTTCCGACACGCGTGACTTCTTTTGTTGTGACATGCTTACGTAAGTATAAGCTAATGAGACCGAAACAAAATAAGAATATCTAACGTACCTATTATTTTACCTAAGTAGGCTACACTTTAAAGCGGTGGAATTAAAAGTTGCTTGAAATATGAGATTTACAAGACAACTATGATAGTTCCAGAAATAATAATTGGGTAAGTTGGTAGCTACATAAAAGTATATTACCTACTGATGCGTGCGAAAACAACCATGTGACGGTTATGTGAATGGACTAGAAGTGTAGCTAGGTACTCTTACTGCCTAGGTATAGAGATATATCGAGGTTTTACGTATAAAACGTAAATGAATCCGACTCGTATGGATCAAAAAATGTTTCGGCGAGCCGAATGTTCCTAGTCGATTTGGGAAAACTATTAATATTGTGGACTGTAGGATTTCGGTTCTTATCGACTAGGAAATAAGGAAGTGAGAAGGTAACGTGGATAGCAGCCTCTTACCTTGCACGGCAGTCTTTTTCTTTTCAAATGGCGGCCGCCTGGTGTCTTCGGGAATCCTGAAGCTGCATTGAATCACTCCACTACACAAATTACTTAACTCGCGAGCGGTTTTGTTAGGTTTTGGTATAAGCGGTAATAATTATATATGGCGGTGCGGACTGCGGTATACGACGGACACGAGTCCGGTGCGTCTCGAATCTTCTAGTATGTTCTTCGTCGCCGTTGAGCAGGGCGGCCAATAGCGAGGCGTTTTGGGAGGGGATTCATGAAAGGATCGCTCAGATTGGCCGAGCAGCGACGAACCATTGACGTTGACATAGTTAATTCTCAATGGAAAGGTAGATGGCGCTACCAATAGTCAAACACTATTATGCAGTAGCCTTTATAAGCAATGTATAAGTCCTTTCACTCTTTACATTGCCTGATAATTTATTTAGTATTTACGATTTTGACGATAAATATTTGTTTAAAAATTACATATGTACATACATACATAGACTCACGCCTGTTTCCCCAAAGGGGTGGGCGAGGCATATTAAACACCCAATTTTGGCCAGTGTTTTGATCCCACGTAATAAGTGGCGTGCCTATTGCCGCTTATCGGGATATTTTGTTTGCCAGAGCCTCGTCCGCTGATCGGCACGTGCACCACTTGCTGGTGAGGTTGGCTTGGGACCCTAAATTCTTGGTGAGAACCCTGTTTAAAATTTATTGCGAAGAATCCTTTACAGATATATTTTTTATACAATGAACAAGTTAGTAATATACACTAAGGTTTGAATCAATGTTTTAAAATTAATTTGGATGATTAGAAATAGCCTAATGAAAATACCAACAGATTGCCATGCAGAAGTAGGTTAGAAGTACCCTAAACAGTAGAGCATGCATGAGGAATCTGATGGGAGTGAATGAAGCAAGAGAGGTATGTCAGGATCGTTGCAAATGGCGTTCCGTAGTTTCTGCCTACCCCTCCGGGAAATAGGCGTGAGCCTATGTATGTATGTCATGCAGAGGGTATCGGGTTCCAACTAACGGCACGCACCAGTAACTTTTCAAAGTGCAAGTGTTTCCAAGCTTAGTGTCTTAGAAACTTCGTTTGTCCGTCGTTATGGGCACTCAGTGCCCTTGAATATACTGTGTTTATTCAAATACAGAAAATAGTTTAAGCATGGAGTATCACTATCACTTTCAGCCAATTGCTTTGTTCAAAAACTTATGTTCTGTCAAATCTGGTCAGATTAGCAAGTGGAATCAAAACGAAGTTTTTTTAGAAAAGAGATAACATCTGGGCGATGACGAAAAAAATAAACGAAGCCCTAATAAAAATCATTTAAGGACATGCAAATCATGGATAAATTTTCAAGTGAGTTAATTATTATTAAAGCTGAAAATGATCGGGTTCATAATTATAATCAACTTCACGAAGTTAATCAAATATCCATTAAATATTACTTATGCAAAACAATAAATAAAAATATGGGTAAATAACTTTTCCCAGAAGAGTTTATTAAACATGGATACAAGTGAAAATTAACGAATATTACTAATATTTATACATACATACACATACCTACTCACGCCTTTTTTACGTCAGGGTAGGTGATACTACAGAACGCCACTTGAACTTGTATGAAAAGAGTAATAACTATAATATGAAATATTCATTACTCTTTACATACACACTTGGCGGTTTCAGGTGCTTTCGAATCTTACCATTCTTTCAGGACATCCCCAATTTGGTCGACGAATGGAAGGACGACGAAAAGCGTCATTACTTAATACAAATTTTAAATACTCCGATAATTTGGAAATGCGTAAAACTAACAGAGGTACACAAATATTTATTGCGTACAATACAGTAAATTTTCAAAATATTTAGATCTAAAAAATACAACTTAGGTTTACCATGAATACCACACAAGCCTACTTGGAAAGGGTCTTGTATTGGGTGGAGATACAGTCATAGTTAAGATGCATAAATTCTCAATTAAACTATAGAATTCAATTGCTCTCAAAAATAGGCCTCAATACGTATAAAAGGGAAATTACGTTTTATTATCTTTGTTTTATATTTATAGAAACAGTTCCTAATCGAACGGACAATTCACGATAAGTTCAAATACCTAGTGGGTAATTAGTATGCCCAGACTTTATTGACCTTGAGGTCAAAGGTCAGGCGGGTCGGGTTTTGTAAGGAATCGGACTTATTGGTTTTTCATTGAATTAGCTAGAAGAATTCGATTGTAATAATGAGTTTTCTAATAGAGCAGACAGGATTTGGTTGTGTAATTAATTATAATTGTTGGTTTTGTGTGATAAAAACCTAAGTCAACATCAAGCTTTCTTATTAAATACTTACTGTGGCCACTTTACAATAGGGATGATTCCTTTTTTTGTTTTTGGTGTCGGGTTGGAAAATCCTCATGGAGTCCCTCCGCCCTGGGGGAGGGGCGAAGGGGACTGTCAGACTCTTAATGACTGAAATCCAACCCGTGTTCCTCATGTACCCATGTGTCGGAGGGTCGGCTATCACCGAAGGATTCTTCGTAACCCTCCGACGGGTATTGGCCCACCAGATGGTCAGGCGGGCCCGGAACAAAACCCCCTTGGCGGCGGATAAAGGTCCGCCGCCAAAACGCCCAGCGGCCGCAGAGGATAGGGAAGACGGCAACGCAACACCGTATCTCCTCTTCCTCTGCGGCCCCACCGCGACGCAACGATGGTACGCCCCCATTTGGTCTCGGGAGATAGGGCACGCGGCAACGCAACACCGACACACCTCTCCTCCCGCGACCGCGCCCGACTGCGAGGGACAGACATAACTGTCTCTCGCACCCACACCTATGGACACATCCCTCTTAGCTTAACCGCGGGGTTCCAAGCCACGGTTACTGAGCCCCCCACCACGACAATGTGGAGATCCCACGGGGGGCAATAGGGATGATTCCTGCAAGTAAATGTAATAAATTATATAGGTCCTTTTATCTAGTAAAACATCCCAAAATAAGAACGGTTTCATTATTCAATTCGTTTCAATGCTCTATTTTAAATTTCTATCGTCAATTTACTAACCAATTTATTAATTTACTAATAATTGACCGCAAATAAATTATGACTTCAGAGAGGTTAATTTTGATATTTCAATATAGTGTCTGATTTGACTAGTTGAAATTATTACTATTATTTATAGTTAATGTTCAGCACCTGGCTGTGGCCAGCACTGTGGCTCATAACGTGATATTGTGACACCTTATAGCCTCCTTCGATAAATGAACTATCCAGCTCAAAACATTTAGTAATATTAGTTTTTGAGATCAGTGTGTTTAACCAACCAGACAAAAAAAACTGTAGCATAATAATATCAGTATAGATGACTGTTAGATATGTAATATTTGCTTGAAGAGACTTCCATTGCGGTAGAAGTAATAAAAGGTCTTTCACGTCATACCTGGATTTAATACGGCAATAAACCCTAGATAGATTTCTAACTGTAATTCTTATCCCATAAAAAACAATACTTGTCAAAAAACCAAGTCTCGCTACCGTAAAAAGTTGTGAGATCCATGTATACCAAGTCGGTTCATTAAAAATCTTTAATGTTTTAAATAAATAGATTGACTCGGCCATCGCATGAAAACACAATATATCTCATAAGAAATACATAGGTCATCATCATCATCATCATCATCAGCCCTTTATACTGTCCCACTACTGGGCACGGCCTCTTCCTATTATGAGAAGGGTAAGGCCATAGTCCACCACGCTGGCCAAGTGCGGGTTGGCAGACTTCACATGTCTTTCGAGAACATTATGGAGAACTCTCAGACATGCAGGTTTCCTCACGATATTATCCTTCACCGTTAAGCAAGCGATAATTAACAATTTAATACGCACATAACTCCGAAAAGTCATCGGTGCGCGCCGTGGTTCGAACCCGTTCCATCTGCGTAGCAGTCTGTCGGTCTCTCCACTAGGCTATCGCTGCTATAATACATAGGTACATATATTAATTAGTTTGTTTAGTGCGATTGCCAAGTCAATCTATTTATTTAAAACATGAAAGATTTTTAATGGAGTGACTTGGTATTACATGGATCTCACAACTTTTTACGGTAGCGAGACTTGGTTTTTTGACAAGTATTGTTTTTTTATGGGATCTCATTCCTTTTTGTAGATAGTCCTACTTTTTCACTTTCCGGTACCTTCTACTTCTTGTACACCAACAACGATTTTTTTAATTAAAACCCTAACTGCAAACGTAATTTTGTAATCTTATATGTTGTTATGGGATTACAAAGTTATTTATGCAGTTGATGTGTGTCGAAAACTGGACTGAAATTGAAAAATATTTTAGTTTTTCCTTGATTCATACGCTGAACACTAATTGTGTTCTAAATTTGAAGCTTCTATGTCTGCTAGAAGTGCCTTAGACTTTTGATGATCGGTCAGTGAGTGACAAAATCACGAAAATTTACTCGTTATAATTCTTAAACTACTGGTTCAAATTAAATGACATTTGAAATATACTATATTTATACAATGCCGGCTTGGGTACTAAAAAAGCAGGCTTCTAGTTTTACCCACAACGAAGTTATAGGGGGTCGAAAATGGCCTGAATTGCTTCGAGAAAAGGATGGTACGGTGGTGCCGCTTTTTTGCTCGATTTTGCGGGGGCACTCCAGTGCCCCCAGATACGTACTATTAAATTTGGGATATTGTTACGTAACGGTCTGTTGCCTGTGCCTTCGATTTTCGGGATATAAAAAAATATTACTTTTATTGGATAATTTTAGTACCGTGTGGATATAATATTACGAAATTACATTTATATTATGCAACATAATATTATGCTCGTATTACAGATTAAGTGTACATAATTACTAACAATCTGTGTTGGTGCCAATCATACTGAACCAGATTTGATGAATTTCAGCATACAAATAGGTTAACCCTTGCAGTAGATTATAGACTACCACTTAACCGCTTAAATGACGGTGTTACAGTTACTATTAAGAAACAATTATTATTTTTAATAATCACACGTCCGTGTGGTGACGGATAAAGAATACGGAATGTGACCACCCCATATCATCCCATGGGTGTCGTAAGAGCCGACAGAGGGAGCATATTATGCAGAGAACAGCACTGTAAGAGAAGCAAAACTTGATACAAACCCTATACCAACCCGTTTGGCCAGCGTGGTATAGTAGGCCAATTCCTCCTTTCAAAGGAGAGGCCTACTCCAGCAGTGGACCGGTAAAGGCTGATGATGATTATTTTTAAATAAGGATTGCTCTCTTAAGGATATCTTATATTTTGTTCTTGTAAATAATGGTCCCTCCTATCATCATTCGTAGTCTTAGCCTTTCTAATTCAAAACTCATTACCGTTTGAAAAAAGATCTCTTCATTCTGGGACCATAACTCTTAGATCACATCGGTGACACAATAACACAGCTTGGCACATTAGCGTGGCATAAACAAAAACATCAAAAACAAACAAAAATAAACCCACCCCAGGTTAATGGCATGCCTTTGTATTTGTGGTATAATTAAGATGTGAAAAAGCGCAGGGTTAGTTGACCTAGAGAAACTTAACGAGCCGCGTAACAGGTTCAATTACGCGTGGTAATGTTAAACGTCCGCAGTAGGGGTTAACATTTGTTTAGCAAATTCTCGAATATTATATTAATCAGAGGATAAAGAAGATATGTTTGACTGTGCGTTCAGTAAATTGATGGATATTTTTTATTTGGTGTACGACAAGTCTAGACTAACTTTATTTTGTAGTAAAGCCAATGAACCTGCTACTGACACTTTGGGCGGAGGACAGCTAAAATTATCTGAAAGGGTAGAAAAATAACTGCTCATCGGACAAAGATTTCACCTTAGTGCAATCTGTATTATAAATCTGCTTAGCAATCAGGGTCTCTAGACAAGCCGAAAGTCATCATGGCAGTAGTTTAAAGATGTTTCTTCTTTCGTCTTAATTTGCCTCTTCAATTTTGAAAGTTAGCTGTCAGCTTCCTGTAAGAACTGCTTATTAAACAAACTGTATAGATTTTGCAGTAGTTTAAACCACTGCAAAATCTGTAAGTACAATAGCTTTAACTTTACCGTAAATTTGCAGTCACCTTTATCTGGTATACACAGCAACAGGCTTGCCAACTAAAACGCGTCTCCCAAAATCTAGAACCTTCCAAATAATAACCCACACCAGAAAGCGTCGTATTCACCGGACATTTGGACGCAACCACAGCTTCATAAACATTAATTACAAGACGCATGTCGATAACACTGGTTTCGATAGGCACTCGCAATTATCATTTGCCCGAATGACAACAGCAAATTAATTATTATGACAATTAACCGGCACAATATTACGTACTATTTGTAATGTCAGAGATTGTGTTACAGTTTTGCATAAAGGTTTATATTACATTGATATTTCTATGTTTTGGGTATAGTGACCGTGATTTGACTTGACTTCCTGTTCGATCGGCAAAGTTAAGAAACGTATGCAGAGGTCTCAACTTGGACGGGAAACCGCTTGTTGTGTTATTTACTTTATAATAGCGTTGCCGTGTTGCAGAGAAAACGCAAAGACTTTAGCATAAAATACAAAAATATTTTTTTTCTTATTTTGCAATAGCAATGATCATTTTCATTCATTTTGTTATATGAATGTACATATGTACTCTAATTACAACACTACTTATTTTCAAACTGCAGTTTGAAAATAAGTAGTGTAGGTATCTTTTACCATATATTTTGTTTATAGCATTTGTTAGTTTAACATAAATAACTAAAATACGCCATATTTTTATTAACATTATGTTTTTTCCGATTACAAAGTACAAAATTGTGCAACTAGCAGACAGATTGTTGCACAATAGGCGTGTGTCTACTAAGAATAAATCGATTTGATTTTAGTATCTATAGATTCATTATGATTTGTAGTTGTCAGTAAAGTTTATTATTTGTTATAAAAAGGTAAGATTAATTTTATTTTTAGGATTCTAAAACTAAAAGTTATGTATTTATCCTTGTGACAGTGAACACCAATCAGAGAGCATTACGTCTAACAGTGCGTCCGCCATTGATGTTGTTGACGTATTGGTAGTAAATACAACTAAAACGTCAAACTTTGTACCTGTCAAATCGAATATAACAAAATAAAAGTGGGTACTCCAGACCAGACTTCATTCACGGTATGTTTTGTTTTGTACTTTGTGACATCACTCAACCGCCATGATAGTTTTCAGCGTTTTCGTGTCAAATTCAAAAAAGTTTTTAAAAAGCCGTAATTAGTAATGTTGCTGATCTATTTTTTAAGAAAAATTCAGTTATTTCGGTTTTACATCTAATAAAGGAACGAATCAATCACTAATTACATTTTAGGACACAAGCCTATTGTTTTTCACTATAGTTAAAATAGCCAGACGATTTCTAAAATTCCTTTAATTTTTAGATAAATAAAATTCGTACATACATATGAATAAAAGTGAATCTGTCTGTGATTTAAAAAAAACTACGGTTTTTAAGTACATAAACATAATCACGCGATACCAAATCCTGTTTGACCAGGATAATCTCTGGAACGGCTTAATCAATTCTAGCAGAAGTTTCACTGGGACATAGATGATTTTGTCAGGCTACACATGGGCTAATTGGGTTACTTGATAAGTAGCACTATTTAATATCAAGATAAAAAAACGCAGGTGAAACAGCGGGAAACAGCTAGTTAGAAAATAAAAGAGGCCACGCTTGGCCTAAAGCTTATTCATAACAGGGGGATATCGATCGGCAAATTGGCTGCTATATTGGCTTTATCTTGGACCCATTTGTTATATCGGTCCATAGAGGTGGTCTATTTCGGCTTCGGACGTTTATGACCGGTGCCATGCTACTAATAGTCGTTTAGAGCCTATTGTTTAAAGAATTTATCTCTGGAGTGGACGGTGGTTTTTTCTGATTGCTTGCAGTACGGTAGCATGTCTGCCTTGGACAATATAAAGGATCGTACTGAGACTTGACTTGCCGTTTGTCGATATCTAGATCGATAGAGCTAATCTATGTTCAAAAAAGTCTTCCTTTTGCTTGTCGTAGGACAGGATTCGTTGTGCCTTGTCGGTGGCTTTTGGAGGGTCTATAAACTACGACACCAGAGTTGGCTGTACCGTAAGATGAAAGAAGATGCTCCTGTTTCGCCCTGCTCTCCATTTAGCTACCCTTCTAAAGTATTTATTAGTTTAAAAGGCTATTTAAATGCCACTATTTATTAACACTAATTAATTTGCTTAATGTCATGGACGTTTTGTGTTGATTGAAATATAAAAATACGATTGTAGCACAGCACACATTTATATGAGAGATAAAGTTATTATTTTTTTCTTTTTTTATAGCCTCTCGCCTGTATCCCCGAACGGGTAGGCAGAGGTGTAATATTACACCCACATTTCGCCATGAATTTTTAGGTCCCAGGTAATAGGGGGCGAGTCTATTGCCGTTACTGGGCACATCACCAGACTCCGGGCTGCTAGTGAGTATTCGGAAAACCCAGTAACACAACGCAAATATATTGGAATATTATATTTATTCATTAGTGAATAAATGTTAAGCAACCAAAGTGACTATTGCATTCACCTGAAGATAGATTACACCATAAGATTTTTTTATGATTTCTTAAATGTAGGACTGGAGACTATAGTTTGTAAAACAGCCTCGAAAACCTCTGCTAGAGCCTGATATTTCCTGCTTAGTACCATGTTTCATCTGGATTTGGATTCATTGGATTTCTCTGCTGAATCTCAACAGACAATTCCAGGTTTCTAAAATGAAGTTAGGTAGTATCTGTATTTTATAGACTGTTTCACTCAGATTTCTTATAGTTATTCAGACAATAGTTATAAGCTAACTTGAAGTGTACCACAAACTTAAACCCCTAAAATCAAAATGTCTAGACCGCAACAGCCTAAATTAAATAGATAAAATCTTGTTCGCAAAATCTTTATTTTCGCAAACTGGTCGTTAACATGTCCCATTAAGGGGTTAAACAACTAAAACCACAAACTTCAAAATTACTTTATAAAACTTTGCAAAAATCCCTAACGGAGTAAACGGATTTGTTTCAGGGTTCTTATTTAATTCTCTCACAAAAGTTTTAATGAGTAGAAGTTTCGGGTCCTTTTTCTTAGGCACACCTTGACTTGCCTGAGATGAAAGGAATTTGATAATCGTTTACATTTAATTTTAGCGTCGAGTTCGACGTCTATTGCGTTCGTAGTTATAATAAATTAATGTTTTGCTTTTGATTACTGAATGGAGGTTTCGATTGAAATGAAGGTAATTTGTCACGGTTTGACATAAATAGCTTAAAATATGTTTTCGCTAATGATACTTTTTGTAAATGGACAGTGTATTTCGTAAGGAATGCATGGAAGTTGAATTCTAATTTTACAGTTGACTTTTAACCGAAGATTCTGGAAATATTTTTATTATTAGGTACTTTACATTTCAAACGTTTTGCCGCATGGCTTTCATAAAGCAAATCGGTCAAATCAAACAGGACTTTATATTTCTGCTTTGATTCAATATCAGTTACATAGTTATTAAAATGCCACGCCATAAAGCATGAGCTTATGCTTGCTTAGCGTACTATGACAAGATTTTTTAGCAATGTATCTGACATTCAAAGTAAAGCTGAAGCCAAAAGCTGCGGGCATCCTCTAGAGTATAGTCCAATATATTTATTTATATGATGTTTTCAAAGTTATAAAGCTTTTAGTGGTACTTATATTTTTTTATCGATGTATCTTAACGACATCGTCATCGTTCTCGGCTTCGGTTCCAGCCGAGAACTTAATTCGTTTTTATCTATTTGAACAATGGTCCCTTAATAAAGTATAATAATATACACTAGCAAAAGTTGATAGATGTTGTATTTTTTAAAAGATAATTTGTTTGAAATAGAAATATTGTCTTTGATAAGTTAAATCGATTATATTTAGTAACATTTTATTTTGTCTATTGTAAATTTTGACTCTGTTCATACTATGTACTGTCAAATCTTTCTCATTCTTGCTTCCGGAAAATTGTTTTGTGTGCACGCCTTTTTTTGCTTATCGTGTGATTTGTAGAATTGAAGTAAATTTGTCTTGTAAATTCTTGTATCTCGGCAAGGGTTGTAATAAATTTGTGAAATATTGAACATTTGCAAAATTGTATGTCGACGTCCACGTGCCTCGTGTCCTGAAGACTTCAGTTTGGAGGAACAGCTAAGTGGATAATTCATTCAGTCTAATATTGGCCAATTTTAGATCTGAGTGTGTGTCTAATTTAGCTCCAAGCCTGACATCACCAAGATACCAGGTAATTAATTTGTTTAATTTCATCGCTGTGAATCACAGTAATATATGTTCGACTTTTGTCTTGCTTACAACGACTGGATGAATACAATCACGCTTCCACTGCCGTCTGCAAACTTTTCCCAGTCTTTCCAGGCAAATTCTGAGCGCAATTAATGAATTCTGTGCCGCGGGGGACATTACAAAATTTTAATCAACGGACACTTAGAATACCCAGACTCAAAATAACAATAGGAAAAGACTCAAATTAATACCTCGCGAGTATGTGAAATCGAACCCACGATACTATAAACTGTTTAACCCGTTACGACATCAGTGCAGTAAAGACTTTGCCCTTGACTTCACACGCCGTGAATGTCAGATAAAGGGACAAATGTTAGAAACTATTCTTATGTATAAGTTATATTATTACTGCTAGGTTTAAAAATTAAATGTATTGTTTTATAGACACACGCCTGCATCCCCGAAGGGTTAGGCAGAGGTGTAATAGTATACTCACATTTCGCCATGACATGATTTTAATCACCACGTTATAAGGCCGAGCCTATATATATAGGCACATTGCCAGACTCCGTGCTGCTACTGAGAATTCGGAAAAACTCAGTAACAATCGATTTTAAACTTTCGAGATTTGTAAACATCATACAAAATAATTTAGCGGCTCTTAATCGCGTTAACTTAACTTATTCAAGATATAAATACCTATTTGTTTCCGACGTTTCGCTCGTATTACACCGAGCGTGGTCGCGGAGAGACTGATGAGAGCTCAGCGCCGTCTTGTGGAAGTGCAGGTTTCGGCACCTACCCTCACTTGGTCTTTATTTGAGTTCACAATGTCGGTACTCCGACACACTACACTAATGACGTCTACACACTGTTGAGATTTATCACTGCGGCGGTGTTTACATTTGTTGATGACTGGATTCCAAGTAGCCGATAATCTATATCCATCCTCCCGGTTGAAATTGTTATATTTCTTGATTTCTACCGCTTCACGTACTATCCTGGAGTAATAGTGACGATCGGTGGATAAGACTTGTGGTTGATGCAGTTCTATCCAGTGGTTTGGTCCAGAGTCCAACAAATGCTCAGCTATCGCCGACTTATTAATATGTCGGTTTTTTACAGCTGCGATAGATAAGAGTAAAGGAACATTTACTCTTTCAGCGATTGTACGCTTAGTCTGCCCGATATATGAACTACCACAGCTGTAATCGACTTTGTAGACGCCAGGTGTTTGGAGAGGAATGACATCCTTAGGGGTACGCAGATTGTGTGCTTACCCTTTCTCGACGTTAAAGTGACAGTGAGAGATAGAAAGAGTAAAGGAACATATCGCAGCTGTAAAAAACCAACATATTAATAAGTCAGCGATAGCTGAGCATTTGTTGGAGTCTGGACCAAACCACTGGATAGAACTGCATCAACCACAAGTCTTATCCACCGATCGTCACTATTACTCCAGAATAGTACGTGAAGCGGTAGAAATCAAGAAATATAACAATTTCAACTGAGAGGCTGGATATAGATTATCGGCTACTTGGAATCCAGTCATCAACAAATGTAAACACCGCCGCAGTGATAAATCTAAACAGTGTGTAGACGTCATTAGTGTAGTGTATCGGAGTACCGACATTGCGAACTCAAATAAAGACCAAGTGAGGGTAGGTGCCGAAACCCGCACTTCCACAAGACGGCGCTGAGCTCTCATCAGTCTCTCCGTGACCACGCTCGGTGCAAGACGAGCGAAACGTCGGAAACAAATAGGTATTTATACCTTGAATAAGTTAAGTTAACGCGATTAAGACCCGCTAAATTATTTTGTATGAAACTCAGTAACACTTGTGCCCGACCCGGGAATCGAACCCGGGACCAGACGCATACCCTATCCATTGAACCACGGAGGCAGTAAAAAAAAGTTAAATGTTATTTCTACATATTATTATACCCACAATCTACGTTCTAAACTTCATCATGGAGAGGCACACATGCCTTGTATACAACTCTCATAACATTTACATCATGCATGTATGCAATGCATGCATGTAAGGCGGAGCGTAGCTGGTTTACAAATTAAACTATGGAACATAAATAATAACTACATAGTACTTACTGTACTTACAAGTACTGAGGGAAACTAGTTGGTAGTTTACTCGGGTTTTCTATTGTAACTGAAGTTTTTAGATGCATACTCGTGTAATACTAACTAACAATACGTGAACCTTTTGGTATCATCCTTGGAAGAATACGGTGTTCTTTAACGAGTATCTGTGGTTCATCAAATCGCAGGTAGTGGTTGGTTCCTTGTTCTACATGTTCACACACACGTCGGCGAGTAATAAATAAAAAAATGGATTTTCTAGATCGGTTAAAATGTAATATAACTAAGTGAAAATATAACGCGATAAAATCCGTGAACTGTAGTTTAATTTCAATGTACAACATTTGCGTACACCCACGTAGATGTCACGCAAAGACAGTCCATGAATAATTTTGACATTCGTTACAGGGAATCAGTGTGCTCTCAAGTATCCTCATAAATGAACCAAATCATAGAATATTATTATCAATCACGGATGGCGAATAAATTCTGGCTAGAACGCAGACCCTGGACTACAAGGCCAAAGTCTACCGGAGTCTGTCCACCGGATTCTACATCCGATATATCATCATATATTGAGACTGACCGGTCGATGTAACCAATATTCTACTATAATTGTCCCAGTGAATATCATATAAAAAGTGCCTTAAATTTTCGCTTTTCTTCATGGTGTCTCGTGTATGAAGTTATTTATAAAGTAAAACTAATGTTATCCCATAAACGTACCATCAAGAACAAACCAACCAAATACATCCGCAATCCCGCAAATCTGGTAAGATCACGGCATTTACAAAGCCTTGGTCGCACAAGTCTCAATTTATATTCCGCACGCGTCCTAAATTCAGATATTAGTGATAAACAAAATTTATAAACACACTGATAGAATAGAATAGAAGAGCGTTTATTTGCAAATATGAGTAATACATAAGAAGGTAGTAGATTTTCATCAGAGTTCTGCCATATTTCACCATTCGGCGTGCATAATCTTAGGCGCTCCACCCACTGCACCGCGCCCTTTCGCGAAGCGTGGGATGGCAGATTTTACCATTGTATGCAAGTATCTCAATTTATATAGAAATCACGCCTAGCACAACACACTGCCGACGCGGAAATGCGCGGAAAGGCGACCCGCGCGCAGTTTCTGCCAATCTGCGCGGAATAATAACAACAATTTTAAATTAATCCAGTATTTCTGCAAATTACACCGCTAAGTAAGGCAGATCTGCGCCTCCGTCGCCGCGCGCGTTATCCGTCGCTCCGCGCACCGCGGCGGGACGCATCTTCAGTGGGTGAACCGCCTTATTGATACATAAAATTATGTCATTCTCACAAAATAAAATTATTAAATGTCAAATTTCATTAAAATGTTAACTTAATTATTACTATATTAAATAAATTAAGTCATTCTTAAATAAAATTATTAAATTTCAAATTTTCATTTAAATATCAACATAATTATTACATTATACATCATAGAAATAAAATAAAATTGTTAATTAAATAAATAAAAAAAAATCTTGGTCCGTAGATAAATAAACAAACAAACATTACGATTCCAGGTCATATACAATACACTATATTCCGTAAGTAAATAAATAATAAATTAATTAAAAATCCGAGGTAGTTTAATAAAAATTGTCCGTTAAAAACTCATTTACACTGTAGTATGCTTTATCGATTAATAATTTACGAAGTCTACTTTTGAATTGCACCGTTTTCAAATCTTTCCAAGCACTTGCCAATTTATTGTAAACAACTAGGGCCATGCAATAAATTCCTTTGCGCATCATAGTGGTTTGACACGGTACATTAATTAATTTTGAATTGTCACGTCTATTTCTTGGGTATACATCGGACAAACGTTCAAAACGATGTGGATTGTTCTTTACAAATATAGCCACTTCAAGAACATATATACAGGGAAGTGTCAATATGTTGTACTGTTTGAAATATGGCTTGCAACTGTCGGTTTTTAGCCTAAACATTGACCGGAGACATTTTTTTTTAGCCTTAAATGCTATCTTTATCGCTCGAGTTCGCCCAGAAAATGACACCGTAGCGTAAATGCGATTCAGCTATACCGTAGTATGCCGCAAGAAGTGTTTTCGTGTCTACTATCGAGGATAATCTATGTATAGCAAATGCAGATGAACAAAATTTTTTACACAATGTCGATATGTGCTTTCCAGTTTAAACTGCAGTCTATTTGTAATCCTAATTTGGTATCAGTTACTTCATCAATATCGTCATTTTTGTAATGTATGTAAAGGTTAGGTACAAGAGGCATACGTTGGCTAAAGTAGCTGAAGTGCATTATCTTAGTCTTACTTTAATTTATATTCAAATTATTTTTATCTAGCCATTTAATTAAATTGTCAAGAGAATTATTTATGTCCGTTTCATATGTATTTACATTTCTACATGGGAACGTAATGGTACTATCATCAGCAAACATAGTTAAGGGACGCTCAATAGAAGTGGGCATATCATTAACATATAAAATAATATAACACGATGCAAATACCATCTTTGCGTAGAGACGGAAAACTCGACATCAAACCCTATACGACTGCCTCGTTGGACTCGCGGCATAAATGTGCGCGTGGGATTGGGAGGTCCCGGGTTCGATTCCTGGGTCGGGCAGTGTTATTGGGTTTTTCTGTCATGAAATTCTCAGTAGCACAGTAGCAGCACGGAGTCTGGAAATGTGCCCGGTACGGCAATAGGCTCGCCCCTTATTACGTGGGACTAAAGTATATCTGGCGAAAAGTGGGTGTAGAAATACACCTCTGCCTACCCCTTCGGGGATAAAAGGCGTGACGATATGTATGTATGTATGTATAAAATAAACACAAACGGGCCCACAACGCTTCCTTGTGGAACACCAAATGTAATTTTACGTTCTCGGGATCGAGATATCTCTTCATGCTTATTAATTACATTGATGCTACTAATTTCGGTTACCTGTGTTCTGTTCATTAGCTCGAGCACGTTGCCTCTTATACCGTAGGCTTCTAACTTATTTAATAACGTATTATTACAGACATAATCAAAAGCTTGCGTCATATCGCAAAATATTGCACATATGGGGAGTCGTTTATCTACATTTTTTAATAATCTTCAACAAAAAGTCATAAATTGCCATATCGATGGTTCTATGCTGCCTAAATCTTTTTTGTTCTTTACATAATATGTTATTCTTTTCAATGAAGTTAGCAAACTGTTTGTATGAGTGAGATGGGTCTATAATATTCCATCGATTCCCTATCTACTTTCATAAATAAAGGTTTAACTATAGATTTTTTAATGCCTCTGGATATATACCCGTACATATACTGAGGTTGATCAAGTGACTCAGATAACTGCATATCTCGACTGATACTGACTTTAGTATTTTAGTGGCGATGCCATCAAAACAAACACTCCCAGTAATTTTTAATGATATTATTATTCTATGTATGTCGTTTGGTGTGCTGGGAGCCATAAACAGTGATTTAGCATTTCTTGATGTAATGGATGCTTTTGGTTTATATTCAGCATCTAATTTTGAATGAAATTTGTTCAACAAAAAAGTCATTAAAAGCATAAGCGATATCCAAAGGTTTGTAAATAGTTCGATCAATAAATCTTAGTTTCTCAATTTGCTGTTTAGGGATCCGGAGGATAGAGAGGATAGGGATATGTCCGGAGACCCTATCCCCTATTTCTTCTCCCTCATCCCACTCCTCATCCTATCCCTTTTCCCAACCCCAAAGGGCGGCAACGCACTTGTGACTCCTGTGATGTTGCTTGTGTCCATGGGCGGCGGTAATTGCTTACCATCAGGCAATCCGTCTGCTCGTTTGCCGCCTATTACCATAAAAAAAGAAAAAAAATGTTATTTGTCCGATTAATTATTTGCCATGTAGTCTTTGATTTATTCTGTGCTTTCTGTGTTAGATTTATAATTTTACTATACAATTTAGAATAATAAAAATATTAAATAGGAATGCACTCATAATACTTACTTTTTTACATGGGCGGCAATTGCGCTATGAGAGTAAGCGATTCATTTCATTAATACGTTATATTATATTAAATCAGTGTAATTTATCCTAAAATGTCGATACAAATGTTGTATTTAGTCTGTTATTAAGGTTCTGTTATATGATAGGCAGACTTATTACATCTTCATTAATTATATTTCTCATCTACTCGGCAAAACGTATTGAATATTAGGTATATTATACTTACTTATATAATAACTTGAGTCTAAATAACAGAACACATTTGTCTATAGAGCACATATTACTCAGCTAATTGGTTTTCAACGATGTCTGACAATAATGGAGCTACACATATACAATGCAACGTTCAAAATTACACAAACAACTAGTACCACAAATAGTAATATTTGTAGCCTGATTAATGGATAGTCTTATTTTGAGTTACCATCAATATTTATTATGTATTATTCAGAGAACTCCTGTTGTACATATTCAGACGTAGTATATGTCTTGTCACAATATATTGTGACACTCCTTTATTCAGGCTTCAATGAAGATTTAATTTAAGTAGCCAATAACAAATATTAACCTCTCGAAAGAAAACACGCAGTATATCACCAATTAGCAAATATTTTGTAAAGAGTTCAAATGTTTTTTATTTTATTAAACAGCAATAAGATGTCAAAAGTAGGTAGTAATTAACACACTGACGGTTCACGGCTGGTCTCTCTTGATTGCCTTACAGAAGCACTAGGAAGATTTGGCCCTAACGAGGTATAATATGTAAGTATTTACGTATTTAAAGAAGTGGTATCTAGTACCCATAGTACATGCTCCGCTTAGTTTGGGGCTAGATGGTGTTGTGTGGACGTGGTAGAAAAATTAAAAAAACACCCGCTGCCTGCTTAAAAAAATACCGCTGCTGGGTTAGCATAGGGCCGGTGTCGAGTCCTCCGTAAGTTTAATAATATTTATCTAATATCCTATCTTCTTTCGACACCCTCGGAATGAAATGGGGTGGTGAAATTTATCCGCGGAAGAAAGACGGACACAAATGACTTAAACATTTGGCAGTTAAAATATGACCACCTTTCTCGATATTCTATGAAAAATATCACTTCTCCAATCTTCATCGTTCATACTAAATTTATATGTTCTACAGATATAAAAATTACGTCACTGCTTAAAAAATCACAAAGGTAATAATTACACGAGAGGCGGACTGCTGAGCGCTAGGCTCATCGCTATTAATAAAAAACACGAAACCTGATATGCAATTCAGTTATAAAAGTACAGTAAAACATTTATATCGCTTTGTCGGCGTTTCCTTCCATATTTTTGTGGCGCAAGTTACAGAAAATAGCGGTTACTGTAAATGACGAATCGCGAATTTTAGTATTTGATTCTAATTATTGATTCGATTACATAATATTCGGCAAAGTAATATTCACTGCCTCCGTGGTCCAGTGGATAGCGTATGCGACTGCTGATTGAAAGTCCCGGGTTCGATTCCCGGGTCGGCAAAAGTGTTACTGAGTTTTTTCGATTTCTCAGTAGCAGCACAGAATCTGGTAACGGCAATAGGCTCGCCCCCTATTACGTGGGATCTAAAAGTTCATGGTGAAATGTGGGTGTAATATTACACCTCTGCCTACGCCTTTGGGGATACAGGCATGAGTCTATAAAAAAAATCACCTTTTGGTTCATAAACCAAAAGGTATGTAGCTCGAAATGAAAATATCGCAACCAATCTACATATCTTGTGTAGTCGGACTGTTAAGTTAGGTTGCGTGAAAAAGGCCGAAGGATCGGGAATATCCATTGTCTGCGGGATTCCGCAATGGGGTGATATCTTAGGATGAGCCGGGACATCGCTCAAGAGAGACACCCGCACTACAGCGGGCTACCCCGCTGTAGTGCGGGTGTCTCGCTGGGAGGTTGCTGAAGTCGTAACATGTACCGGAACCTACCGTCAAGGCGACGTGCAAGGCTTACCGCGGGTTGTTTAGTGGGTACAGTCCCACATAACCTTCATTTGTCCCCCGAACAGATGGGGTAGGCATAAGCACTTTTCCTGCGATAAAAAAAGAAATGTTTCGTGAAAGAAAATGAAAAAAAATATGCGATCCCGAAGTGTGATGAGTAAAATAGTTAAATTAGCCTACTTTCTTATACATTGATATTTAAACACAAAATATTTGTGAAGGTATTTATACATTTCCATCCATTAATAAAGGATAAATTATACAAACAAAATCTAGATAATAACATTCTGTAAGGATCTGGTAACGCGAAGTAATTGCTTTATTATCGCTGCCATATAATTTATTAGATAAATTAAAGGCCAAAGCAAAATCAAGTCTTAAGTTTCGCCTAGAAGTCCTACATCCATAAATGAAATTATTCTAAAATATTACCTCCCTATAACCTAATTAAACACGCTAGTATATAACGTTATAATTTCTACGTTAATACAACGTCTTTGAAGAAATTAGTGAGTAGCGATACAAAGAAATTAGCATTGCTCTGCAACTAATTGGAAGAAGATATAGGATTACGTATACGTCGAGCTCGTAAAGTTTCTTAATACAATTTTCTGTTCGCTTGTCAAAGGTGTGTTGGAGCTCATTATATCTTTATTTTCGTTCGTTTCAGTCACACACTGTAACCTTAAGACAGTTAGGAGTAATGAGATATGTTCCTGTTCCTCCAACTAGAGCGAGAATTCGCTGATGAGGTAAGGTAATCGTTGACAGTGCTTTTTGTGCCCGGTGACCACCACGATGGGCCTGGTAAATGTTTTTTTCTTTATACAGCCTCTTGCAGTCCAGTGCTTGACGTAAGCTTCGCTCAATTTGCCTGGCAATAGCAATGTGAGTTAATAAGAGGAGGCCTTCCACACTACGCTGGCCAGACCTAACGGATGTTGACAAGAAATTGTATAAATATAAGTTTGCGTTTTGTAATTGCGTGTGAAACTTCTCATAGCACGATTCGAGATCTTCAATCGTTTCTTGTCTTCATAATTTCTCCGGTATCCCAACGTTCCTGAAACATAAACAGACATAATATTTGGTCACAATGTTTTCTTTCATCGCTAGGCAAAATAATAATTTAAACTTCAGCTACTAAATGTTAAGTGTCTTGCGTGGGTTTGATACTGAGACGCTCTGCGTAGCAATCCGTTAGAGTATTACTGCCTTTACCTGCCTAATCAAAGCCTTTCTCAGGAATCACCTCCACCTATTAGTGAAAACCTTACAAAAATCTGTTCGGTATTTTTCGAGTCTATCACGTACATACAGACAAACCGAAGAAAAGGGGAATTCATTTCATAATATGCATAGATTTTAAATGACATAATATGATTCTCATAACTCGTGTAAATACGCGTTTATTTTTCATACATTCTGTTGATTTTCTTAACGCTATCTGCTGATGACGCGGACCGTTATTTCCTCAACGGATTAATTAGCTGGCGATCAGGTAAAAGGGTTGGAAACATAAAAGTCCCAACCTTTTCGGACAGACTTTAATTGTTTCGCTGATTGCGTATTATCCGCGGAAACCATCCGAAATAGAAAAAAATATTTTTCAAAATTCATACAACGATGTCTCTGCTTGTTACACTGATATTTAAATTTTAATTAATATTTGATGGCTTTGACCTCTTAAGGAAATAAAATATGATGAAAAATATCGTTTTGAACTTTCAGGTTAAACATATACAGCATCTTTTGACCGATATTTAAAATGAAATGAACTTTTGTGTTACATAACAAAGTAGTTGAATATAGAATATTTATTTTATAATTTGATTTTTTTACATACAAATCTTTACAAATAAAAAGTCGAAGCTTTTATTCCCAACTTTTGCGAAGTAATTTTGCTATCAGGCAAATTAAACAGGCGAACGTTCGAATACCAAAGAGCGATAATTCAAATTGATTAAAAATAAAATTAATTTAACGGTTAAGCTCACATTATATAAAGTTCAGGCTTACTCGACTGATGGTTTTTAATTGTTTCGTTTTTAATCGAAGCAATATGTATGTAAAAACGGATCAAGTGAGTATCGAACCACTTACAATGTATTTAAATAATATACATGTGTATAAGTTTGACTGCCTCCGTGGTCCAGTGGATAGCGTATGCTACTGCTGATCGGAGGTCCCGGGTTCGATTCCCGGGTCAGCCAAAAGTGTTACTGGGTTTTTCCGAATACTAGTAACGGCAATTGGCTCGCCCCCTATTACGTGGGACCTAAAAATTCATGGCGAAATGTGGGTGTAATATTTAAACCTCTGCCTACCCCTTCGCGGTTACAGGCGTGAGACTATAAATAAAATAAAATAAATAAATGTGTATAAGTAGTCATCATTATACAGCCTTTAGCAGTCTACTGTTGGATTATTTATTTTCCATCTCCTTACGCAACTCTCAACGAAGTCAATCAGAACAATATTAGTTCTTCTGATTAAGTTGCGGATTCCGAGACAGTTTAACTTTCCCCGGGAGTTCCCGAGTGTCAAAACTCGTTGTCATCAATGGTGACTGCTGCTGAACCTGGCTACATAGGTGACACAATTATGGGAATGAGTGAGAGACTAGTAAAATATCTCCAGTGCTGGACGTGTGCCTGTGGACGTACTTCGAGTCCGAATAGGAGGATTTAGCGCGCTAAACAGACGGGTTGATATATATATATATTTTATGGTAATAGGCGGCAAACGAGCAGACGGATCGCCTGATGGTAAGCAATTACCACCGCCCATGGACACAAGCAACACTGCCGTCCGTTAACTAAAACCACGTTAACCCCAAAAAGTCATTTTGGAGAAAAACGTAAAAAACGCGGGAATCGTTGTTTCTAGAAAACTATTATACATAAATCAGTGGTTGTTAAATATTATTTAAACAAATATTTGCCAGCGTTATTTAGGATATTTCCTGCTCAGAAATGCACTTAAAATTATATAAAAAAACTGAATTTTTTGGTTTAGTTAAACAATACACATTTTTTTTGACATTGTTTGCCGCACTAAAGCCTCGTTAACCTACACTTAGATATATTTTAGCTAAGCATTTTCTTTAAATTTATGAGGTTTCTAATTTTCAATAAATTTACCCTAAAATGCTTAACTATAAACGCGCTAAGTCTATTAACTGTTTTGTAGCTAAGACCTTTCTTAATATTTATACATTAGTACCTTCCGTAAAAAGAGGTTAAAGTACCTATGACTCTTCTAAGCTAAGTTTTAGCGAAAAATAAAAAAGATAAGAAAAAATATATGCTTGCTTACTAAGCTAAAAACAGGTAATTTTTACTTCAATTGTTACTAAAGTATTTATAGCTAAGCATCACATATAAAAAAACTGGATAATTCAATAAAATGCAGTATGAAAATTTAATCAATTAAATTAAAAAGTTTTAATTAAATTAATTTCCTTATCATCAACATATATATTTCACTTATCATCAACATAATATACAGCAATTTGTAAAATTTATATGCACAGCCTTGATTATTTTTCTAATCTTATTAAGCAATTAGGTAATAGCTAAAAAAGTTTATTTTAAGGCCCTATTTCCATAGTGGCTATTTAATGTATTATATTTGCGTATAAAAGACAGTAATAATATTTTCAATCACATAGTCATCATCATGTCAGCCTAGAGACGTCCACTGCTGGACATATAAGTCTCGCCCAAGGTTCTCCACACAGACTCGAGTTCGAGCCGCCCGCATCCAACCGCTTCCCGCAATCTTATACAGATCGTCGGCCCACCTTGTGGGAGGCCTACTCCTGCTGCGTCTTCCGGTGCGTGGTCGCCACTCCAGAACTCTCCTGCCCCAACGGCCATCGGTTCTTCGAGCTATGTGCCCTGCCCATTGCCACTTTAGCCTGGCTATTCGGAGAGCTATGTCGGTGACTTTGGTTCTCCTGCGGATCTCCTCATTTATTTTTCGATCTCACAAGGAAACACCGAGCATAGCTCTTTCCATTGCCCTCTGAGTAACCCGGACCTTCCGGATTAGGCCCAAAGTAAGTGACCACGTATCGGCTCCATAGATCATCACTTGCAACATACACTGATTACACTGGTCAAGGACTTTCGTTTTAAGACACTGCGGGATATCAGACGTGAAGATATGCCGTGACTTCCCGAACGCCTCCCAACCGTATTAGATTCGACGAATGACCTTTTTCTCGAAGTTGGACCAATCCAATCGGATCATTTTCCCAGTTATACGTACTTGTCGACAACTTCGAGTGTAGAGTTCCCAACCTGAATAAGAGCAGGTACGACATGGAAGTCAGACGTGATTTTCGTCTTGTCCATCTTCATCTTAAGACCTACTTGTTGGGAGACTCTACGGAGGCATTCGAGCATTGTGCTGAGGTCTTCCATGGTCTAAGCCATGACCACGATATAATCAGCAAATAGAAGGTGTAAGTAGTCGCCGTTTATTTGATGCCGAGTCCTTCATAGTCCAGAACCTTGAAAACGTCTTCCAGCGCAGTGGTGAACGTTTTGGAGATATAACATCTCCCTGCCTCACCCCTCGCTATAGTTGAATAGGTTTTAAACTCTGATCCTGAAGGCGGACTGACATGGTGGCGTTTTCGAACAAACACTTCGGCACTTCGACAAATCGATAGTCGTCGATGGCACAGTTGGCGAGACTGCAGTACCGCCCAAGTTTCGATCGAATCGAAGGCTTGCTCATAGTCCACAAACGCCAAGTGTAGAGGCTGGTTATACTTCTCAGACTTAACCTGCCGTAGCGTATGTGGTCTATAATACTATAGCCTTTACGGAAACCCGCTTGTTCGGGATGCTGAAAGTCGTCTAGCTTGATCTCGAGATGATTTAAGACGACCCCTAAAAACAACTTATAGACGTGACTCAGGAGTGAGATGGGTCTGTAGTTCTTCAAAGGGTTTTATCGCCTTTCTTGACGAAAAGCACCACCACACTGTGCCATGCCTGTGGCGTTTTGCCCTCGAGTATGACAGGATTTAATAACTTTCGAAGTTTTTCCACGGCAGGTGCGCCGACAGCTTTTAAAAGCTCTGCCGTAATTCCGTCATCACCCGGTGCCTTGTTGGTTTTGAGTTGATTTAGGGCCACTCTTATCCCGTGCATGCTGACGGGATGTCATGTCCGGGATATCTTCCGTATAGTGTCGGGTCAATCCAGCTCTAGGGTCAGTGACTGGAGTAATAACAGGTGGTCGTGTAGTCGTGCATAGCTGTCCAGTTCGAGTTCTTCTAGGAGCCTCAGCTCCACCGCCTCAGCTTAATAAACAGATCTCTAAGTCTCTGATTCGCGATCTCTGCCAATACAACAGTAAGTGTGTTCAAGAAGCAATCGAGCAGATTACGGTTCCAAAGTGTTCAAAAGAGATCTGTCTATCGGGCAGGTGGGCTAACAAGGCTGAATACGAATGGTGACAGAATTATCTCGTCCAGATTGAGGTCTAGGCGTGCTAATTCTGTCACTATTCGTCTTGAACACACTAAGTGTTGTATTGGCGAAGATCGCGAATCACAGACTGAGAGATCTGTTTATTAAACCGCCGATACTTTGGTATATAGTCCGAGGCATGCAGAAGCATCTTACGCCTTTCCTGTATAAGCTCGAGGATCGGACCAGAGATTTTATCGGCTCTTTTAATCGTCATGGGCTTTAAGAACTTTAAGCCTCTTGTATGGAAAGCATTCACTAACCTGTCACTAAAGTCGTCCACATCTACGCATTCTCCCAGGCATTCGAAGCGGTTTTGCAGCTCAAGCTGAAAGCTCTCGGGGTTTTAGATTTGAACTGGCGCTGGTAGGAGCGTAGACTTCATCAATCTCGACCATTCGAGGCTGGGACTAATATTCAATGTGCCTTTTACCATTCGGTGACCGCGGCCCGCTTTATGCGAACTGATCACAGAGACATCATTAAATACCTATTAACCTTTTCATTAACATGATGAAATCGATCTCATTTTTGGTGGCACCATCTGGACTTATCCAGGTCCACTTGCGGCATTCTAGCTTTTTGTAAAAGAAATTCATCATGAAGAGTCCTTCCTTCTCCATGAAGCTAGCCAGCAAGTGGCCCCACGAGTTCCGATGTCCATATCAAAATTGCTCTACTCTCAGCTCATCACCGCTCGTTTGCCTAGTTTCGCGTTAAAATCTCCCATGACAACGGTGTAATGGGTTTTCAAAGCTATTTATAGCCCGAGATATGTCCTTAAATAGCTTCTACATCCTCATCGGAGTGTGATGAAAGAAATGAAATAAATGAAATATTGCGACAAATCTCTGCCGGAGGTTTATCGCACCCCTTGCCCCGCTGTTACCATGGCCGCTATCTAAGTCAGGAAAAGCGGGGCCGCCGGGGAATAGAGGCCGTTTTTTTCGTGTGTGGCTTATTTTTGGGAGATTTTGCTTTGACCGCCACGCTTGGCAGACGGATTGGCGATCGTAGTGGCGGAAGTCTTTGATACTTAATGCTGCTGCCTATATAGTATCTTGCCTTTTACTTTCGCCTTACTTTAAGTGGTTTGACCGCCATCTTCAGGTTGACTAACTGCTATGTTGGATCCGAGGCTACACTCATCCAGTTCCTGCCCGTCAAAGGTAGTCACTCCACCTAGTTAGTCTGAGGGATAATAGCAAACCAACATGGCAGTCATAATAATTTTATCATCATCATCATCATCACATCAGCCTAAATAGTCCACTGCTGGACTAGGCCTCTCCTTTGAAAGAAGGAATTGACCTACTACACCACGCTGGCCAAACGGGTTGGTATAGGGCAGGGTAGGCGAACCTTTATGCATCAACGTGCCATTTTTAAAAAAAATTGTTTAATGGGGTCATTGACGTGCCATCAAATAATTTGACTTTCTGAATATTTGGAAAATAATAAAAATAAATACTATCAAGACTCTATTAATTTATTGAATATAGTCCATCAGGTTGTCTGGAAGAAATCGCAACCTGCGATAAGACCGCCCATGTACAACTAGACCTAAGTTGTAAATGTCTTTTTTTTCTGTAATTGTTTTGCCTCTGGTGTACAATAAAGCATTTTCTATCTATCTATCTATCTATCTATTAAATAAAGTAAACAAAAGGGGTACATTTTGGAATGTTTTTATTCCACGCATATATTAAAATATGTAAATTTAGTGTCACTTCTGTTCCCAGAATTTTGTTATTAGCATTATTACTTAAATTACTTGTCAATCTTTCAGTTTCAATTAATTCCAACTCTTTTCTTTTTCTGTTTTATGATCGGCGACGTGCCCAAAATATTGTGTCGCGTGCCATTGGTTCGCCTACCCTGGTATAGGGTTTGTATCAAGTTTTCCTTCTCTTGCAGTGTTGTTCTCTGCATAATATGCTCCCTCTATCGGCTCTTACGACACCCATGGGATGATATGGGGTGATGACATTTCGTATTCTTAATCCGTCACCACACGGACATATATAAATATGACTAATTCGTTGGTCTGTTATTCTTCCCTCAAACTTGGTGGAGATGTTGAGGAAGATAATGTTAATAAAGTATTAAACAAAAAATTTCGAATTTTACCTCTTAATGTTCCCCGACATATTTGAGTTTTTGCAGGTAACACGATGCGATGACGCACGCTTGCACGCTATAAGCGCTCCGAGCGGAATGGCAAACCTCCCTGCGTGCATATCCCATCCTCGCAAGCATATGGCAACCCCGCACACTCCCGGAATTAATGAAGCGCGAGAAACGGATAACGTGATTCTAGTTAGGGAACGTGGGCTAGCCGTTATTAAGTTAAGAATTACTAAAATTTTTTTGAACAAATTCCATGTTAGAAGTAAATAAAGCTTTTTTTAACGAATTGTTTTGAGCAAATCGCAATATTGATTACTTGGCAAAAATACCGTTATGGTCGTCTAACCAGAATTAAGATAAGGTTTTCTTCATAAATAGTTTATAGCATTGTTTTTATTCCTGTTTTATCAAAATTGATCCTTAACTATAAACAAGTTATAGGCTCTTAGTGTATTTGTAGTCAAGAATATTCAATTAACGTAGTTTAAGCTTATAAAAAATGAAAAAAATATAAGGCGAATTTTGAAACTAAGGTACTTTAACGTGCATTAAGCTAAGAAGCGTGGTATAGTCAATTTTTAGTCAAGCATTAGTTGCATATTTTGTCATTTAACGGTAAATCATGTTTTAATATCTCTATAACCGTAAGTGATAGATATATGGTTCTTAGACAGAAAGATAGAGAATTTAAAACTGTATTACTTTGCATTCAAAACTCAAAATCGACCATTTGAGGGTTAACGGAGTTCTAGTTAAAGGACGGCAGAACACCACAGGAGTCACAAGTGCGTTGTCGTCCCTTGGGGTTGGGAAAAGGGATAGGATGAGGGTTGGGATGAGGGAGAAGGAATAGGGGACAGGGCCCCTGGCACTCTCACTCACCGAATGAAACGCAACAGTTTAGGTACTGTTACTTTGCGCCGATTTTCTGTGAGAGGGTAGTACTGCCCCGGTCGAGCCGGCCCATTCATGCTGAAGGCAAGGCTCTACTACCGCTTGTTATCATTCACCCTACTAAAAAGTGCTTTATAAGTTTAACGTGTTTTTATGCGTGTGAATCTATCGGTCTGCTCTTAATTCATAAGTGAAAGGACTATGGTGCGAGATTTTTTAATGGTGGTGATCGAGCTGGTTCTTAGCTACAATTTATCAAGATCTATATTGGAGATCACTTTAAAATAATGTCGTCTTTTAAGACGAAAATGTTATCACAATAATTATTATTTAATTGATATTAGTCTAGCATAAGCTTTTCTTGCTAGTTGTACCCAAAGTTTTATTCTACGAATACTTTCATGCAATGATCGACTTTAGTCGAACACTAGCTTTTCTTGCTAATGCTACTCGACGATGACATTCGGGTTCGACGGGTTGGATTTACGACCTTTTACCCAAACGAAAGCCACAATATAGCTCTTCTAATTTAAAGATAAATATCTAAATAAACATGAAGCATGAAAATAGTTCTTCTAAAGAAATCGACATAAGGTTGAATCTGAAGCGTAGTCTTTTTAAAAAATCAAAAATACAGACAGGAACCAATTACTAGGCAAGCTTGTACCACTTCACCATTTCAGTATTTATTTATTTACTATGGCTAATCAGTAGTTGCAACATTATGTTGCATATTAAAAACAGAAGTGCAAAATTATTACTTACTAGAAGCACAACATTTTATAAGGAGTCACAACATCCAGCAAAAGGTAATATTTACGTCATAAAAAATACAGTACAATGTTTGTGCCAATTCACTTACCCCAAAAATGAAATCACGCAAGCCCAGCTCCTGGCCTAAAACTTAGCAGTCACGGCACGGTGTGTGCCCACCGATTTAACATGGTCGCTGTGGCCGATAGAAATTATTATAACGCATTGTTTTTTATTCGTGTACTATACATAGAAAAGGAATGTAAAGGCGAAATTTTGGAACTTTAGTTGTACGGACTGATTTAGGGAGACTACACGTGGGCCCGGCGTGTGCCCGACGTATGCCCAACGTGCGCTCGGCGTTCACTCTGTAATACAAAGTCAACGTCTGAATGATTTATTCATCTAGGCGGCAATGTGACGCATATGAACGTAATTTTTTTAAAGTTATTTACTTTATGAATCGAAACAAAGTGAACGCCGAGCGGACGCGGGTTGCCCGCCGAGCACACGCTCGAGGAACACGTACGCCCAATATGAGGTAGGCCTTAGATCACAGTTTTGGAGGGAATGATTTTGTTAACGGGGATAGTTTTCTGCGGCCGCTTTTATTGTTATGAATGAACAAGCTTTTGTACTAGTTGGGCGTAATATCAATGATAATGATGTCTAGGGAGTACATAAACGACTTTCTCCATTCCCAAATAAGTGGGACATGTACTACGGCAAATAGGCAACTGAGAAACATACTTATATACTTACCTTTATACTAACTTAATTGAATTGTAGTTTATTGCCACTTAAAGCTTGTAGGTGATTAAATTACATGCCATAGCATATGAATATTACTTAATATCACACTACAAGCTTAAAATGCTTACGCTTAGGCCTCCTTCAGTTATTATCCTAGATATCCTGCCTCAATAACATCCTAGGACAACTTACATACGGTCACGTGGTACCAAATTTATCAGAGCTCGTACTATGGACACCAAACAAATGAGAAACATACGTTCATACTTTCAAATATATACATATATTTTAACACACAACATGTACATAACTTTCTAAAGTCAGTAGTGCTCGCCGCGGCGCGTGGGTTTGAACCCTTTCCGCAGCAGTCTATTAGTCTCTCCACTAGGCTATCGCTGCAACAGATATACATTGATTCATAATCATCCTCCTAGCGTAGTTCCTCCTATCCTAGTTTCAACCTGGGGTCTGCTTACTAGTGTAACCGGATTTGGCAGAATATTAAATTTTCCACAGAGCGACTGCCTGTCTGACCTCCGTAACCCAAAGGGATAACGATTTCCCATGGTTTAGACCAGTGTAAGTTTATTTAGAAGGTACTGAAGCCCTTTAACGAATGTCAAAGATTTTTATGTCAACCGAGACCGCAGGCCTATCTGAGGCACGGGGCAAGCGATAATTTACAATTCAGCACGAACATAACTCTGAAGTCATTGGTGCGCACCGTGGAATCGAATCCGATACCCTCTGCATGGCAGTCTACAGTTGGTATCAGTCTCCAATAGACTATCGCTGTCTCTCGAATTTCATATACTCGTAGATATCTCTGCTACAGATGTATATTCACTGCTAATAAAAAAACTAGCACATAAACCCTACGTAAATAAAATTATCCAACACATCAAGCTACTAATATATCCCCATGACGGATGACGAAACATTTTGGGTGGGGTAATCATATACCAGCCGCTTAGTGAATTTTTATTTTCATGGTACAATTTTGTATACCATGTAGAGTGTGGAAGATTTCAACGCATAGTACCGGCAATTTGTGGTTGAGTGCTTCGTAAACGACTTGTATGGAGCTTTTATTTTTTATGAAGATGCGAGACAAGAATTTCTGGGTGTAACATGATGTTTAGGTAATTCTGTGAACATTCGTTGTATTGAGTAGGTTTGAGTGTTTCGGATGTTTGTAATGAATTTTGATTATAGATAATGTTGTTAACAGGTTGTGTAAAATTTAGAAACTGGCAGCTAGGAGATCTATCTGCAGTTGTAATATTAAGTTACTGTGTATTTTAAATTAAAGCTTTTTCAACGCATTTTTCCTGTAGCCGTATAAACCACGAAGAATAGAAAATAAGCAAACATAAAAAAATACCAAACTATAAGCTTAGTGCAACTCTTAACCATTATTTTCTACCCGTAAAGAAAATTCATAAAGGTATTTTTATTTAGCTATTGAGTATAGAACCATTTAATTATGTTTTCGAATAATATTATAAGTACTCATATTATCTTTGATATATTATGTTCATTTATAGTAAATATATTAAGATATTTTTTTCTTATATTAATATGAAGCCATTTAATTATGTTTTCAAATAATATTACACTCATATTATCTTTGATATATTATGTTCATTTATAGTGAATATATTAAGATAAAATTGCTTTAAAAATATGAAAACTCACAATTGAATCAACTATGAACTCATTGGAAAACATCAAAAATATAAAAATAACTATTTTTAAATAACTGTACATTATATCGTAATTTCAATATAATACAGCAAAATACAAAAAGAGACTTTGACAATAGTTCTTTATGATACAAATTGTATCCCCCACGCACATAGTGTTCAGATAACGAGTTGTTACCTACTATGGATGTATAGTTAGTGATACTCTTTGAAAGACATATCTGATATTATTATTATTTTGCATAGATAACAACATTGGCTTCATTTGCTCTCTCACTTGCTTGCTTTTACATGACGGGTGTTAAGATAACTACTTACATGATTTTATACACACACTGCTATTTCTTACATATGTGAATACAGACAACTGTATATGGCGTCTGGATGAAATGTAAAAAATAAGGCGGGTTTCTATACAATTTGCTAAAGTGAAGACTATAGGTGTAGACCTACCTGCGTCTAGTCTTCCCTTTTTTAGATTACTATAAACTGCCAAAAAGCAACTTGAAATAAAAATAAAGCTGGAAAATTCTGACATAAGGACTGACAACTTTATATTGGGAACTGTTTGAAATGTGAAAAATGATAACAATATGCTTAAACAAATGTAATTATTATCCACTTTAAAGTTAAGTTACTTATTAAAATGTGCGAAAAATATTCATCTAATATGCATTCAAAATTATCATTTCAAATATTAAAACGACGCACAAATAATAGTTACTGCTGGGGATATTTCAAAGGGGTTTCAGACGCGCGTTGCCGTACTGTATTCTATACGCAACGTGAGTCGACATCCCCTTATTAACATCGTATCGAGACTACTTATTGTAAATTTATATAGAGGGTTCGTATCGCGCCTTTATATAACATATGTACCGTCTGTATACTGAACGTTTTAATACGGGCAAGTAACTACAATATGGTTATAGGATGTACTAAGATTTTTCTTATAGGTGGCAAACGAGCAGACTTTTCGTCTAAAGGGACGCGATTGCCGCCGCCCATGGATACCCGCAATACCAGAGGAGTGGCAAGTACGTTGCCAGCATTCTGGAATTATTTTTGGCTACCACGTGGCTGGCTTTGTGTTATTTTGGTTACAACAAAATACCTATAGGTAGGGTTATTGCCTCTGTGCACGCTTGCTGTCTACGCAAGGCAACTTATCGATTTGTAAAAGTACAAAAAAATACGCTGTTGTGTTAAATTATTCAGTAGACTGTCTAGTCTACTGAATGACAAATACTGATTTTTTTATTCACAACACGACCCGTAAAAGCTTATAAGTACGAAGTTTTTAGTCAATATCTCACGCCTGTGGATTGATCACATCGGAACAGACAACAAATCCAAAAAATAGACGCAATGGCGTTCGCGATGGTGTTCGTGACGTTCGAGTAGTGAAACCTGAAGCGATTATTTGTAAACTGTCACATAAAACCACGGATTGACAGCAAATACTAGTGAAACTGTGTGCGAGGGAGAAAAATCATAGTCATTTTTAGGATTTCCACATCTGTCCGTCTATCCATCGGTCCGTCCGCGGTTTTACGCTCAAACTAGAAATAATAGCGAGCTGAAATGCGGTATATTTACACATTGTGACCACCCGGGCAAAACTGTATAATGAAATAAAAAACTAACGTTATTTATACGGGTAGCTCCCGTGCACTCAAATGGGAAAGTGATTTATTTCAAATTATCTATGATATTAGTCTTTCAAATACATAAGGGGTTGTCTTTAACCGTTTTTCTATTCATAGATCCATTTGAAAAAGCCACCAATCCCAAAGCTACTAAGAAACCCTACGTAGTGCATGACTCATCAACATCATGCACTTAGCCAGATTTTTGTACTTGAACAATAAAATTTGCGCTTTGACTAGACATGGTGCATTCCAGCGATTACGCTTGTACAATGCACAATGCCAGAGCGTTATGTTCTAAACGCGTCTAAAACCTCATCGCAAAAATTACGTGATTTCATCCACCAATCACAAAGCAAAGCTGATAATAATTTCAGTAACAAAGAGAATTGACGTGGGCTCACTCCAATTATTCTTGCAATAAATAATGCGACGAATCGGAATGAAAGCCGTTGGCATAATCGTTGGTTCAATAAGAGAATCCAATTTCTATTCTGTAGAATTATTAAGAACGTGATCCGTGCTACGTAGTGGTTTATAAAAATATAGGTTAGGATGCTGTATGAAGAGAGCTTAAGTTTTAAATGCTAAAAAGTAGACGATGAGGATTCCAGTGTATTTTGTCAACTGTATATTTCCTCTCGAATTTTGTTTGACACCGATAGAGATGAAGAGAGTAATCACATAGATAATTATTATTATTTAAAAATAATGTGAAATATTTGGCATTTGCCGCGACGTTTTAGCGTGGGTTACCAGCCCACGGCTAGTTAAGTGTAACCCACGCTAAAACATAGGCTCATGTCGCACAGGGAAAGTTTAAATGCACTGATCTGAGAATGTTTTTTTATGCACAACAAAAATATAACCTTATTATTTAACATATTATTATCTACTGTTAAATTAAGTCAATAGTGAAAACGATAAATCGTATTTTAATTAAAGGATTGTTTTGAAAATATATGTAGTGAAAGTACATCTCAGTCTAAACACGAAAGAAAGGTTACGAGTAGGTGGTATCAAATTGGTGGAAAACAAGCAATAAGGATAATTTAATTATTTAATGGCGGGGGTCGCAGTTCAAAGCAATCTATAGATATATCGACACAAAAAGGTAGGACTGCCCCCGTGGTCCAAGGGGTAGCGTATGCGACTGCTGATCGGAGGTCCCGGGTTCGATTCCCGGGTCGGGCAAAAGTGTTAATGGGTTTTCCGAATACTCAGTAGCAGCCCGGAGTCTGGTGCCCGGTAACCGCAATAGGCTAGCCCCCTATTACGTGGGACCTTAAAATTCATGGCGAAATATCGGTGTAATATTAACACCTCTGCCTACCCATTCGGGGATACAAGCAAAGTCACGACACGACTATAAATAAATGAAATAAATAGGTATTTGCACACCATCATTTATTGTTATGGTGTATGCATTTAGTTATATAGAACATATTTTAGCCTGTAAGGTATGCTTTATCCATAGGTTATAATATAACCTAAAAGTAAATAATATTATTATAAATCGTTTCGCAATCCAAAAACAAAATAAGCAGTATATAAAAGAATTGTTCGAAACCAACTTGAATATTGCAGTGTCGTCTGGTGTCCACAAAATAATGTGCATCAGTTAAGGATAGAACGTATCCAAAAAAGATGACTAAGACACCTTTATTTTTCATGTGGGTTACATAAAAACTTATTTCCCCTGATGACAGATTAAGACATTTCAAGATGGACAGTTCATTGATGCGCAGGCAACTACTTGATCTGACATTTTTGTATAAAATATTGTGAGTTATACTGTCTACAGCTTCTGAAGTCAATTTGTTTAGGTGTTCCAAGCCGTATGCCCTAGACGAGCGCATCTCAGTGCTGGACTATTCCATCGCCCATCTGTCAGAACAAACTTAAAGCTGTTTTCGCTGAGTCTAGATTGTAGAAGGTATTCAATTCAATTTGTGGGGAATGGGATATATTTTTTGACACAATAGTCAATTTCAAAAAGGCTGTTTTGAGATTGTTGAGGGACTAAGATTTTTTATTTTTATTATTACCATACCTATGATTTTTCTTTGTTCTTACTGATAAAAAGCAGTCTGTCAAAATATTAGCACGTAGGTATTAGCATGTACATTATAGTCGGCTAACAGGAGTATTTTAACCGACTTCAAAAAAGGAGGAGGTTAACAATTCATCGGAATCTTTTTTTTTATGTATGTTTCCCGATTTCTCTAAGACGCCTGGACCGATTTCGAAAATTCTTGTTTTGATTGAAAGAGTATACCTCCTAGTAGGTCCTATGATCATCAAGTCAGGATATGATCACGGAGTCCTGAAAAAATCGAAGGAACTCTTCAAATTTTATAAGCACACTTGAAGCGATTTGACGATAACAACCCAGTGCCGTCGAGTTTGGGCTCGTTTGAGTCGTTTTTACATAGAATTTGATGCTAGATGATTTCCATGGTCTGATGATTGAGTTGGAAGGTAACCATGAGATTTTTGTGATACAATAACGCAATCTCATCGAGTTTAGGGTCGTTTGATTCGTCTCTACATGGACTTTAGTACTGGATGTTTTGCAGGGTCTGATGATGGAGCAGAAAGGTGGCCATGGGATCTTTGTAATACAATGACGCAATCCCATTGAGTTTGGGCTCGTTTGATTCGTCTTTACATGGACTTTAGTGCTGAATGTTTACCAAACTCTGATGCTAGAGCAGGAAGGTAGCCATGGGATATTTGTTATGCAATTACGCAATCCCATCGAGTTAGGGCTCGTTTGAGTCGTCTTTACATAGACTTTGATGCTGGATGATTTCCATGGTCTGATGATAGAGCTGGAAGGTAACCCAATCTCATCGAGTTTAGGGTCGTTTGATTGGTCTTTACATGGACTTTGGTACTGAATGTTTACCAGGGTCTGATGATGGAGCAGGAAGGTGGCCATAGCAACTTTGTAATACAAAGACGCAATCCCATTGAGTTTAGGCTCGTTGGATTTGTCTTTACATGGACTTTAGTGCTGAATGTTTACCCAACTCTGATGATAGAGCAGGAAGGTGGCCATGGGATCTTTGTAATACCTTTGCGGACTTTTTGTCAAGTGTTTTCCTTAACTACATACCTATCCTTAATGTACCACTTATTAATGCTAGCGATACTAATTTGCACAACGCCAATATTATAAATGTTGTAAATTTTTCTCCATCTGATATTGGTTATGGAATTGATAATTTAAAACTGAATAGCTCTGTCGGGCCTGATAATATTCCTCCTTATATATTCAAATATGCAGAAAAGTATTTGACTACGCCTCTTTGTCATATCCTTAATTTAGCTTTAAAGACTGGTGTATTTCCGTCTCAGTGGAAGATATCTAGAGTTCGTTAGATTAGGTATTTATGATACGATACATACGCGTTCTGGTGTGAGTCAGGGATCTATCTTAGGTCCTTTACTATTTCTTCTCATGGTTAATGACCTTCCTAAAGTTCTTAATTTTGCCAAATGTTTACTTTATGCAGACGACCTAAAGATATATACCCAAATTAACACCGAAGATGGCTGTTTAGCACTACAACGCGACATTGACGCTATTTATAATTGGAGCGTTGAAAACAAAATGGAATTTAACTTGAACAATTGTCAGGCGATGACTTTTGGACGGAAGAGGCGCCTCATAAGTTTTCACTATAAGTTGAATAATTTCCTACTTTACACTAATATTTTAATTGTAATTCTGTAATTTTGTATATATTTGTAATTAGTGTTATTGGCTAACCGCCGTTCTAATTAACAATAAATAAATGAAAAAAAAAACAATAACGCAATCTCATCGTGTTTAGGCTCGTTTGTTTTGTCTTGGCAAACACTTTGGTATTGGATGATTTTCGGGATTTGATGATGGAACTGAAACAAACGTGTTTAGGCTAGTTAGTTGATAACAAAAAAAAACTTCAAATTGCCAGAAAAGTACAGTTCTATATTTCAGAATTGAGGCACGTAAAGAAGGCCTCCCCATCATCTACCATCTACACTATCCTATGTACCTAATTACCACATATTACTATTTTTTATTAGTAGGTGCCAAGCCAAGTATTTCTGATCTGACTATAAAACCTCTCCACATTTTTATATAACTTTCGTTGTTGATAGAATAGGTAGTTTTTAATTTAGTAACTTTTTGCGTAAGGGCTTGGAACCGACTCCAAAAATTTTTGCTCCAAAAGTAATTATTTTTAGTTTTTTAGTTCGTTAGTGTTTTTTGAAGTCGTTTTCTTTTATTTAAAAATATTTTTTATTATACAACTTTTGTTGTTGATAGAATAGGTAGTTTGTAATTTAGTACCTTTTTGCGTAAGTGCTTGGCACCAACTCCAAAAATTGTTGCTCCAAAACCAATTATTTTTTGTTTTTTAGTTCCTTAGTGTTTTTGAAGTCGGTTTCTTTTTATTTAAAAATATTTTTTTATTTCAACGGCTAGGTTTACTTATTAGTTCTTCTTAGTTATTAGTTACAGAACATATACATTGTTATAATTAAATGTTGAAAATAAAAACGAAACCTAAACGAATCTATGATGAAGAAAAAAGAAAAGAGAAAAAGAAAAGATAAATCATCATCATCAGCCCTTTATACTGTCCCATTGCTGGGCACGGGCCTCTTCTCACTATGAGTAGGATAAGGCAATAGTCCACTACGCTGGCCTGGTGCGGGTTGCAGGACTACACATGTCTTATGAGAACACTATGGAGAACTCTCAGTCATATAGGTTTCCTCACGATGTTTTCCTTCACCGATTAGCAAGCGATAATTTAACACGCACTTAACTCCGAAACGTCTCTCTGCGTAGCAGTCCGTCGGTCTCGCCACTCAGCTATCGCTGCTTGTTATAATCACAACATACAATAAAACAAAGTCTGTCTTCTGTCTGTCTGTTTCTATGTATGCTTAAATCTTAAAAACTACGCAACGGATTTTAATTCGGTTTTTTTATTAGATAGAATTATTTAAGAGGAAGGTTTATATGTAGGTATAATTGATGCGGGCGAAGCCGATGGCAACGTCTAGTAATATATACCTACGCTATACTGCGTCCAATAATTATTCCGCAACGCTGTCTACTGGTAGCATGCCCAGAAGACTGGCAGCATTGCCACGTTGGATGGCAATGCTCATGCTCTCTGCGAAACATAGGCCGGCCTTCTGGTCACGGGAAGCATCGATCAGCCTTTTTGCTATTTCTCTGTATAGAGCAGCATTTTGTTTTTTCTTGTTTTCAATTTAATTTTAATTTTCTAACTTACTCGTTCTATAGTTAAAAACGTGTTTAAAAAATTGTGCATTATATGATGTGTTAATCCCTAATACCAAGAATGCTGTGACACCTGAAAAATTAAATGTTGTACAAATACCTTTGTTACTAGAAATATGTATATTTAGATGTAAGAATAATGTAACAACTACTGGTAGTCCAAAATAAATAAATAAATTCCATCAATATATTCAATAAGGCTGCTCTAATCAGGCTAATGACATGCTCTTGAAGCCAACTGTTTCACATTGCATTAATAGCAATCACGGGTACGCAGTAATAACGTTCAAACACGACTGGATTTAATACAAGTACTCACGTAAGTACGGTCGGTTAATTTGGCTTGTATCACATGCTTACACGGACAATACGTTGTGGCTATATCGTGAAATTGGGTATTTCATTAAATGTTCGCATTCGTAGACATTCGTATTTTCTTGTATTTACGCGAATGTTACGTATATGTTCGCGATATATTGGTTTCACTGAGTTACATTGAAACCGAATGATCTAGATGCTAAATTTTATTAAAAAGCCGTTTCGATTAGGTAATTTACAGGAACCGTTACGCAAAACTGAGATTACATTATTCTTCGCCTTGATTGTAAAAGCTATCTCAAGGAACCCGAACATTGTTCAACCACTGGTGGTACCATTTCCGCAGAATGAGCTTACAGTGGTCTAAAGTAGGTATTGGCTTAATCGTTGACATTTCAACGATATCACCAATTTTAAGTTGCCATTTCATGAAATGTGACAATTTAATGAAATGTCCATGACGTACCTATATATAGTAATTGCAATGAAAGTTTAGATTTACTTAGTATTCGGTGGCTCTCCACTAGGCTATCGCTGCATTCACTGCAAGCAACACCCAACAGAATATTACATAGAAGGTCTCAGGAAGGATCTGGTTCAAGCCGTCGGTCCCGGCTGTAATAAAGATCTTAGACAGTCGTTGTAAGGAGTCAACACCTCTGAATAAACTGACACTAGGCTTAACCATGGAATATCGCTATCCCTTTGGGTTACTGAGGACAGACAGGCAGTCACTTTGTGGAAAAGCTAATATTCAGTCGAATCCAGTTAGACAATTAAGCGTAAGCCGGGTTACAACTGAGAAAATGCAAGGAGAAGTGGTTGCACTATATTTCCACTTAATTGCTTCTTTCGCTTTCCTTTTCTTTTCTAAAAACAATCCACATAATTTCTCAGTGCTTAATATTGAAAGCATTAAGTGGTTCTTTTATTTTGTCGTGCAATACCATCAGTAACTCTTCAGAAAATTTCCATTCTATCGTAAACTAAAGCAAAAGTTAGTCCTCAAATCTTTCAAAACCGTTCAATCACGTACACATCACTATTTATATGTTAATCTCGAAGTACGTGTATCGCATACATTTCTCATATCTTTATTCAGTCTTATTCCAAGCGACTTCTCATTATTATTCAACAAAGAAGACAAGTTACGAGGTTATCTCAAATTTTTTCGCTTTAAATTTTCTAGTCTGTTGAGCTTCTTGGCATTGGAATCTTTGGTTTATCTAATTAGTTGTTGTGTGACACTTTTACATTGTTACTTCTTTATATTTTAACTGAAAGCCCTTAGAAAAGCGGCGGCCGTATGAATATATCGTGAGATTTAGCGCGTTTGACCAAGTTTCCTGCTTTATGGATGGGTCACCGGTCAGAGACAGTCACCCTTTTTTTTTGTTCACTACGGTGGAAACTCTCCATATGAGCCAGCTCAACTCGACGCCAACCCGGCTGGAGTGTGATCGACCGGGCTTGGGACTGGCGGAGGAGTTGTGTGGAGGTTCTCCCCAGGCGTTCGGGGCATACCTACTAAAACCACTGCGGTGTCCCTGCGGGTCCCGTGTAGTGGCGGGGCCACGCGATTCGCGGATAGCATACTTTTCGTGACTCCGGCCGGGATTTGTCCGCCGTTGGTGTCGGCGGGCTCCGTCTCGTTACTTGGGAGGCGGCGCGGACAGTACAGCGCCTCCTTGGCTTTTGGCGGACGGGGAGCGGCCCCAGCGCTCGCCGTCCGCAGGCACTAAAACGGCTGCAGAGGATAGGCATGACGGCAATCTGACAACACCGCATCTCCTCTTCCTCTGCGGCCCCACCGCGATGCAACAAATGGTGCGCCCCCATGTGGTCGCGGGAGATAAAGCGCGCGGTAACGCAACACCGCCACGCCTCTCCTCCCATGACCACGCCCGACTGCGAGGGACAGAAAGAACTGTCACCCGCACTCGCACTTCACGCCCATGCGGGGATCTCGCTTAGCTTCACCGTGGGGCACACACCACGGTTACTGAGGCCACAGGGGGGAAAAACAGTCACACTCTGGAGGGCACCTGCAAACACTTGTCTCAGCTGTCATGTAAAACTATGACAATAATTACGGTGATAAAGCACCCATACATTTTTTCACAAGTGTTAGAACCAAAGAATATTTCTTTCCCTTCGGACAAAGTCTATGGTTTATCTACTATTCCGTTCTTTATCTTGAAAGATTGCCGTGCCACTGTCAATGCTTCACGTGTCGTGGATTCGAATCCCACACGTATAACATATTATTGAGTAATCTGCAAATTGGTGTTCCTAATCTGGTTGTCCACTATTAAAATTATGAAAGGAAATTAACTCCAAAAGTGTACATTTTAAATTAATAATTGTACATAAACGAAGTAATTTCATCACAACTATTTTAGTCGTCTTTTTGTGAGCCAAAAACAAGATATATTTAAATAATAACAATTTACATTAAAAAAAAACCTTCTAAAATTAGTACTCGAACTTGGATGGTGGCAAAATGCTGGTTTTCCAAGAAAAAAGATGCCGCATTTCTGAGGTAATAATAACCATTAAAAGTCAACCAAATTGAGAACCTCTTTTTTCAGTCACTTAAAAACGGCGTATTTGTTTCTGATTTTTCAAACAAATTAATTTTGTTTCTTAAAAAGCCTTCAATGCGCTATTTTATAAGAAACCTCTGTTACAGTATTAGTACAGCAACAGCCACTTCTAAACTTGCACTTTCGTCGACTCGTGGGCGTATTTATCTCCAGTAGTGTTTCCACTTCAGTATTTACACGTGCTGCTTACCCCGATGCACAGTCGTAACCAGGAACACATAAAACATTTGACTATGTCATACAGTTCCGACTCTATCGCCATTGTTATTCTAACCACTATCTATGCAGGGCTGGCTGTAGCTGTAAATAAGCAGTCTGATAATTCGAGCCTTTACAGATTTTGCTTGCAATATTTTTTTACAGATTACTCATATTAGCCATAAATATTGGGACGCGGAGTAGGTACTTTACAAATCTTCAATCAGCGGACACAAAGTAGTCCCGAAGCAATAATTTGTGGATCACACAAGGTTTAAGTGGTGTCTCGTGTTGGCATCGAATTTACAACTCTCAATTCGATTTCCTGCCAGTATAAATCTGGGGTATAAAATGAAGTCACCGTCGCGTCCTGTCTGTCTGTATGAAAACTATAAACTCAAAACTAACGAACGATATTTTTGTACGCTTTCTGCCAATAGATAACGTGATGCCTGATGAAAACTTAAGGATATAATTCACGTGGGTGGAGCCGCCGGCAAAGTTTAGTTATATACATACCTACCTAGAAATATATCACTATGGTTATCGGTTGATCTGTAGTTTGGGATCAAAGGACTATGTGTAAACGGTTTCAAAAAACAAAATATTTGTATATTCCATCTATTCCAGGAATCGAGTTTATTTATATATATCATGCGTGTTTCTTCGTATCTGCCAATCATAGTAACAACAGGGCGTCCAATATTTAGTCACGTTTGTGGAGTAAAGCGACGCGTTACGACTACTTTTTACGAGTATAGAGTCCAAGCGGGCTACATTGTCGCCTCACTCGCGGCAGTAAAACTTTACTGGACCTTATGATCAGACGGGAAATAAAACGGCGGGAAATTTTTTTTGTTTTTTTTTTATTTATTGGTACAATGGCGGACTTAATGCTATAAGCATTCTCTACCAGTCAACCATAGGGTGATGCAGAGATAGTTATGGTAGGTGTACAAATAGTTTTGGTCACGTTAAAAAGATAAGGTGTATTTTACAATAATAACAATAAATGAGTGGTTATATTATTAAATATATACTATATAACATAATATAATATATACATAAATATATATGCATATTTATTAAAAAGGACGTAGCATTGATGCCTATAAAATGTTTTCTATTAACAAAAAAGGTCAAGGGCCCAAAATAAAATAATAAAATATTCAAACAAAATAAACTATAAAATATGAGTAGCAAAACGAAACACCATTTGTTGACCAATATGACATTAGGTTACTGACCTTTGTAAGAACGGCAACGTGTGCTATGCGGCAGACGATGCCACGGAGGTAGTTCACATTTATTGACGAATTACCTATTTCAGTAATTCTACACATCACTCCAATGTTTGTTCACTCATTAGGCAAGCACTGGTGTCTTTTTCATATCAACAAAAACCCACTTAACACAAACCCACGTTAAAGATAGCACAAAATTTTCAAATTCTCTAAATGGCCGCCATTGTTATCACGAATTACCTATTTCAGTAATTCTACAAATCACTCAAATGAAAATTCAGTAATTAGGAAAGCACTGGTGTCTTTTTCACAACAAGAACCCACGTTACACAATCATATCCGCTAAAATATAAACTATTTATAGTATGGCTTGCGCTGAGCAAATAGAAATGTTTACTTTTTACTGCGTCACTACTGAGCTGCCATGATTTGAGCTAAGTCGAAACAATTTATCCACTTCGGTCCCAATGTGATGCATAAGAAAGTCTTTAGAAATTAATTATTTAACATTTAACTCCCTTGAGTGTCCTACGGTCACGGTGTGCCCGTAAGAGAAATAGGCCGGTAGTGTCCTACGGGCACGCTGTGCCCATGAGAATTTGTGTGAACTTCACTCCGGTGTTGTGTGATTGGTTACAATAATAAAAACATACATCGACTATAGTCCGTTCCACGAGAACACAGACTTTTTGTAAACAAAAAATTTCTACTAAGTGACTTAGCGATAGTTCTGTCAAAAACAAATAATGTCAAATCCAATGAGCGTAACGGTATATAGATACGTGTCATTGGACACTAATATGTCAATGGATCGGGTTTCTATCGATATTCTGCGCTGTCAACAAGATGTTTTAATATTTTGAGGTACTGACGCCTGGAATGTCAACATTTGGCGTTAGTTCATTGAAATGTTACATTCTTGGGCTTAACGTGCATTTATCAGAGGAAAAAAATATTTTTTTTAGTTGTCAAGAAGGGGTAAATGTAAAGTGAAATACAAGTTTATAGGATCGCAACGCTCTTCCCGCTGCCGGCATCTCGAAAAAGCGGGTGCAGAATAGCAGATGGCAAACTATTAGTCGCGCAGAAAATAATTTATACCTAAAAAAGAAATTGCGTTTTCAGACTACCGTAACTATTAATGGATTTTGTTTAAGTTCATTCTGACGATTTCATTCACTGACAACATAAATCTCTATGCCTAGAATTTTTATGCAATGTACTAGCTAGTTATCAGTAATATTATTCATTGTTGGTCAATAATTTAATATTTTAGGATAGGTAGGCTACTTTGAGCAAATGATTTACTGTCTATGATTTAAAAAATATCTTGTCCATAATAAAGTAACATGTATGTACTCTATCGTTAACATACATGTTACTCTATTTTTCCTTCATTTACAGAATAAATTACGTGTAAAATGACAAATAAATCGACAAATTTATGAACATTCGACCATTCAAGCACAAAATCAAATATTTTTATTTCAGTAAAATTTAACAATATAAATTTAAAAACATGGTGGCATAATTAGGCATTGAAAAAAGACTGTTCAAAAAGTATAAAATCTAAAACACAACTGTTTTAAAAAAGGTTGTGAAGCCCTGAATGTGTGTTTACAAAAAGTCTATCTACTGTGGTACCAACTGTAGTTACATATTAACCGATAAATACCATAATTTTTTACCATATTTTCAAGCTTGTAACAAAGAAAAATAATAAAATTGCTGATTTCTGTGCTCAGTTTTCTGTGCCGCCAAAAACGCGTGGTGGTCAACTAAGTTGAATTTGTGATTTTTCAAAAATGTATTCTCAACGCAAACGCTAAGTGATCGTAGTAGTGTTATACACCACAATTTTTTATTAGTACAAAAAAATTAACAGGGCTCTAAGTACCTTTAACTGATCATATTTGTGTTGGTAAAAAACAAAAACACTAAGTCCCAAAACTGTCCACAAAAATACGTAATAATTGGTAAATGCATAACTAAAACAATGAGTAGTAAATTAATAGTAGTAGTAAACTACTCCATTGATAAATTCCCCCGTGTCCCTCTGCACCCGCGCCGCGCCCCGCCCGATGTGACAAACAGTGCTAAATTGTAACCGGTAGTGAGCGCATCGTTTTTTCGATGGCTTATCAGTTCACATCACGAGAGTATGTAGCTATGCTTCGCTCGTGCTTTTTGAGTGAATAAAGCGTGAGTGCAGCTGTGCGTTTGTACAGGGAAGAGTTTGGAAGCCAGTGGATCGGTCGAGGCGGCCCCGTATCTTGGCCTCCATGCTCACCTCTGCCGTGGGTGTACAAAAGTGAGCCGGTTTGTGTCAAACAATTAAAACAGCGCATATTGGACGCTTATGACGAAGTGAAAAGACAGAAGCATACTTCTCTCGTTAAAAAACAATTTGATTAAACTTGCCCGTCTGTGTATTGACAATAGTGGTGGACATTTCGAAGGACAATTGACAACTTGTAAGTAAATATTACCTACCTACGTAAATAATAATTTGATGCGGGCGGCTCAAAATCGGTCTGTGTGAAGAACCTTGGGGGAGCCCTATGTCCAGCAGTGGACGTCTCTAGGCTGACATGATGATGATGAAATTTGTAAATAGCAGCTGATTCTAATTCAGAATACCTTCTTTTATTTTGATATTTGTTTGCTTTCTAATTACATACATCCGTATTTAATTACTTGTAAAACGATAAATTTTGCCGGTCGTAAGCCCGGATGAAGTATGAAGGAGAGGGTAGAATTAAGAAAATTAAAGATTAACTACCTCCACTTATTATTTTGCTTCATTTTATTGTCTAAGGCTACCTACATCATAAGTGCGACAGAGAGAATGCGAATGAGCAGGATGGAATATAATCAATGAATTAGTGAATGGATTGTATAATATGACTAAGATTTAAGTGAGATTTTCTACAATAAATAAATTATAATAACTTTGCTCTTTATAGATATTATGAAATTCTTACGTCACATATATGATAATAATGTCTTCGTTAATCTGTCCTTAAAGTTTTTGTACTAATTAAAAAATAGTGGTGTATATCAAATTATTGACGATTTAGTGAAGTATATGTTTCAAATATTTTTTTAGCCAGGTATAATATAACATTTACAAAAAAAGTGTTAGTAATTTTTGTGATGCAATTTTCGGGCGTTGGCCGCTAGCCGTCCTCCATATTTTAAATGATTATATGTAAGTATTTATTAATTACTTTACTAAATATAGATAAGTTTCTCACAAAGTTGTCTTAGAATCCATTGTTAATTATGGTAGTATTAAATAATTGGTATAAATATGTTTTGTGAGTGAGAAATGTTTTCCGTCGGATCGTCAAAATGGCGCAAATTTTTCGCTGCTATCAATAAATGGTTATTGTGAAGTGATATTGGTGACCTGTGCTCAATTAATGTATATGACCCTCGCGTCGTCTACTCGTGTCAATAATAGTGCAGTTAGAAAGTGAATTTCGTGAATAACTTATGTGTATTGTGGAACAAATGTTTCACATGGTGTAAGAAAAAACAGAGTGACATGCATTTATCAATTTTTCGACATAAAAACGTTAAAGGTAAGCTATTTTAATATAATCTTAATATATAAAATCCTTGCGTTACTGACTGACTGACAGACACGCTACAGCTGAAACAACTGGTCACAAGAAGATTACATTTAGCAAGTATGTTCCTTGAGGAGTGTAGGGTAGCACTAAGAGAGGATTTTTGGGAATTCCACCCCTAAGGGGGTAAAACTGGGGGTCAAAGTTTGTATGAAACTTTTTATTCCTTCAACGGATTGTCTCCAAGCTTTGTATATTAGTTCCTCAAACTTAGATAGCAAACAATAAGAATATTTTTTCTGGAAATTCCTCCCCTAAAAAGATAAGATAGGGGGTCAAAGATTGTATGTTACTATTTATCTCTCCAATGGAATGACTTCAAAATTTGTATATTGGTTACGGTATATTGGTACAACGATGGTGAACACTAAGAATTAGTTAAATTTCTACCCTCAGATCAAATTTATGATTATTTCAGTGGATTGACTTCAAACTTTGTATATTGGTTTCTCTATAGAAGGTCTATAGAGAGTAAACATTAATAAAATCGTTTTGGAAATTCTTACCCTTAAGGGTTAAAAAACGGTAAATTCGGAATTTGTATGGAACCTTTTTATTCCTTCATTGGATTAACTTCAAACTTTGTAAATTGGTTTCTCTATAGAAGGTCTATAGAGAGTAAACATTAATAAAATCATTTTGGAAATTCTTACCCTTAAGGGTTAAAAAGGGGAGTCAGAATTTGTATGGAACCTTTTTATTCCTTCATTGGATTAACTTAAAACTTTGTCTATAGGTTTCTGAAATGACGTTAGTAAACACCAAGAAAGGAGTTTTCGAAGTCACGCCCCTATTCAATTCAATTAAATTCTTTATTCAATAACAATTTTACATTGTTTTTGAATATTTGCAACAATACAAAAAATACAATGAATAATATAATTAAAAATTAAATGATCGCTGATAAATAAAAATGGTAAACTAGTGGTATATCTGAATATAGAAATAAATACTTAATAGTCGATAAAATTCATGAAATAAGTACCCATATCATGAGCATGTCTTCAACATGTGATTCTTACAATAATTAAATGTCAAGTAGAAAAGAAATAAAAATAAGATATGTCAAATAAAAAAAATATTAATTGCATAAAATGTAGCGATAGCCGAGTGGATATACCAACAGACTGCCATGCAGAGGGTATCAGGTTCGAATCCACGGGGCGCACCAATGACTTTTCGGAGTTATGTGCGTATTGAATTGTTAATTATCGCTTGTCCCGTGCCTCGGAGAGCACGTTAAGCCGTCGGTCCCGGTTGTCATGAAGATCTTTGACAGTCGTTACAGGGCGTCAGTACCTTCTAAATAAACTGACACTAGTCTAAACCATGGAATATCGCTATCCCTTCGGGTTGCGGAGGTCAGACAGGCAGTCGCTCCGTGGAAAAGCTAATATTCAGCCAAATCCGGTTAGACTAGAAAGCGGACCCCAGACTGAAACTGGGATAACGCTAAGAGAAAGAAGAATTGCATAAAATGTCAACACCTAAAATGTCAATAAATACACATGTCATGTAACAAATTTTAGGGACTTACTCATTTTGTCGTAGCTTATTAATAACCCAATTGTCAATTACAATGTCATTTATATGTATGTACATTTTATAATTCATATGTTAAAGATCATTTACAGAGTACAAACACCTTTCCAAAAGAAACGCTTTCAGTTTTACCTTGAACTTACTTTTATATAAAATACTCTTTAATTCTAGTGACAGTTTATTGAATGATTTTATTGATCTATAGAAGGAAGTATGTTTTATTATGTCAAGATGTGGCACTTGTTTGGTCACAAAATCCATTCTTCTAGTTGCCTCCATTTGTAGTTTCTCTCTTAGTAGTATTAAGAAAGGGTGTCCCATTTTGTAATAAAAAATAACTTCAATGGATTCACTTCAAACTTCTTATATCGGTTCCTCAAGTGACGTTAGTAAATTCACCACTAAAACGTGGAGTTTCAATATCTTTAACAAACTTTTAATTCCTTCAGTTGATTTTTTTTCATCGTCCCTGATGTGTGTTTAATTTTCATTAATTTAAATTTATGCGGCTGGCTCTCATATAAGCGCTTTTCATCTTCACTAACTAAAATGTAGGATGGTTCTTTATATGACCAATAGAAGCTAAAATACTTAGAACCGTTATTTTGCTATTTTTATTTATTTTAAGGTTTTTTTTTATTACTGATAGGCTAGGGTTTGACCATGATCTCACCTGATGTTAAGCGATGATATGGTCTAAGATGGAGCACGCTTACCTCGAAGTTACCTATTCACTCGCTACTTGAAAACACCCAGGTTGTACTTGTCAGGAAACACAGACTCGGGTAAAGAGTTCCACACCTTGGCGGTACGCATAAGAAAGGAAGAAGCAAAACGCTTCGTGCGTATAAACGGGATATCCACCATGTAACGGTGACGCTGACTCGTTAGTCTGGTCGTCCGATGGAAGAAAGGGGATGGAGGAATCAGATTGTGTAGTTCCTTTGCGCACTCTCCAAAATGTATCCGGTAGAAAACCGATAGACTGGCGACACTACCGCGATGCTCCAGGCTATGGAGTCCTGCGTCAACCAATTGGTCATCGCCGATGATTCTTCTAGCTTTTCTCTCAATTGACTCCAATGTATCTAATTGATACTTGGCAGAACCATCGCAGAGGTGCGAACAGTACTCCATGCAGGACCGGACTTGTGTTTTATATAGATTAAGCAATTGTTCCGGCGTGAAGTACTGCCTCACCCTATTGAGGATTCCTAGCTTTTTGCCAGCTAGTTGAGCTTTGGCCTCTATATAGGGGCCAAAATTGAGGGTTGAGGTCAACGAGACACCAAGAAGCTCAAGGTCGTCAGTTATCGGCACGGACAAATTTTGGAATGACGGAACCAGGTCAAATTGGCTCCGTTTTGCCGAGAATAGACACGCCTGGGTATTCGAAGCATTGAACTTGACAAGATTGGCCTCACCCCAATCGGAGACCGCCTTTAAGGAGAAGTTCAACCGCTCGATCATTCCTTCCCTGAGTGGATTGTATTTGCGCTCCACTGGCTCAAGCATTGGACATATATCTCTCTACCACCGTGCTGTCATCTGCATACCCAAAGGTACCAGGTTTCAACAGATCGTTGATATGCAGCAAAAATAAGGTTGTGGAGAGAACTGATCCCTGAGGTAAGCACTGTTGTCCAAGTGCTGACCAAGACTTCTATCATTTTTTTACAATGTCGCTGAGACATACAAATGTACGGAATCCTTCACTAATTTAATTTTAACTAGCTTTTTCATGAACTATTAGAAAAAAATACATCTAAATCGATTCAACCATTTTTAAGATTACCCTGAATAAATGGACACACAGAAAAGCAATCTAAATAAATCATTGGGGTACTGGAAATTGGCTAGCATAAATATGCAATACAGTTATTTTGAGATTACAGACAGTTTGTTTCTTTTTTTCATAGTCTCACGCCTGTTCCCCGAAGGGGTAGGCAGAGGTGTAATATTATACCCACATTTTGCCATGTTGCATATTAGGTCCCACGTAATAGGGGTCGAGCCTATTGCCATTATCGGGCTCATTGGCAGACTCCGTGCTGCTACTGAGATTTCGGCAAAACTCAGAATACTTTACTTCTGCCCGACCCGGGAATCGAACCCGCGACATCCCGTTTAGCAGACATATACGCTATCCACTGTACCACGGAGGCAGTCAAATATTATTTATTTGTATTGTCTGTCTCAATGGATTAACTTCAAACGTTGTATACCTATTGGTTCCTCAAATGAAGTTAGTGAACACTAAGAAAGCCTTTTTGGAAATTCTTACCCTAAATGGATAAAAAGGGGAGTCAGAATTTGCATAGAACCTTTTTATGCCTTCAAGGGATTAACTTCATACTTTGTTTATTGGATCCGCAAATGACGTTAGCGAATACAAAGACATTTATTTAGGAAATTTTCCCTTAAGAGGGTGGAACAGGTATTCAGAGTTTGTATAAAATCTTTAATTTTTTCAATGGAATCACTTCAATTTGTGTATATAAAAGCTTTTCGTGACTGACTGACTGACAGACACATTACAGCCGAAATTACAGGGTTCAAAAAGGTGAAATTTGGCATGTATGTTCCTTGAGGAGGGTTATATTGTACAAAATATTTTATCTCATCGTAATTTACGCGTGCGAAGCAGTGGGCAAAAGCTAGTTCTCATACACAGACCACCTACCCCACGAGACACGTAATCTTAACCAATTTCTAGGCAAACTATTCTGTCAAACTTTGAGGAATGAGACGTACGCGGGCGGCGCGGGTGACGTCACGTACGATGGGTAATAGGGATGTAGGCATGTCAATACTGTTTATCGATAAATCACATTTGGTATGCCTACATTTAGTTGATCCAAGAATGCCAAGAAAAGAAACAATAATACAAGCAAAACTTTTTATTTTGAAATGTGAATTTATATTAATATTATAAACAGGTAGAATTTGTTTGTTTTGTTTGAAAGCGCTAATCTCAGTACCTATTTATTCGATATAAATAGGATCAGATTTAAAGATTTCAAACAAAACAAACGAAGTTGAATGATGATTAACAGATCAAAATTAAAATCACAATTAAAGATTTTATTTGATTTAACAAGATATTTTTGCATTAGATGGCCCGTTTATTGAAGGAAGGCGATAAGCTATTATAGAAATATCATCAAGCAACTACTCAAAAGAGCGTAACCAGTTTCCCAATTTGTTGACATTCATCATCAAACCCTAGTTACAATCTAGCACGAAAATACTCGCCAAGATGGATCAAACAAGCCCAAACTCGACATCGTTATGTCGCTTAATTACTGGGCTCCTATGGCCACCTTCCAGCTCCATCATCATACTTTTTTTATGGTGGTAGGGCTACGCTGTTTACAGCATGAATGGGCCGGCTCGACCGGGGCAGTACCACCCTCCCACAGAAGATCGACGTAAAGTAACAGTATGTTCTATGCTGTTGCGTTTCGTTCGGTGAGTGGGAGAGCCGGAGGCCCAACCATACCCTCCCCATCCTCTCTTCATTGCCCATATGGGGAAGGAGGAGAGGATGAGGAGTATTAGCTGAGGGGGCGGTTACCGCAGCATACGTGGGACCAGTAGAGTATCCGTGGAGTCATTGTGTGGGTAGTGTGGGTTGACTCGCCGGCCAGGGAGACCCGTAGAAATAGTGTAGGGGCCCAACTGGGACTAACCATCTCGGGAGGCTGCCCCACCAGGCCGCGCATAATCTCGGGGTGGCTCGTCGTGCCGGTTGGTGACCGCATGGTGGGACCCGGCGACCACTTCTGGAAGGGTACGGAGGTCCTTCCGTCCGACGGGTCGGCCACCGCTATACCTCACAGTATAATGGCAATACAATACTCTGCGTTTTGTCACGCGCTGCTGCGTTGACTGCCTCCTCTTTTCACGCCCCCTTTTCTTCTTCTATGGCAGCTCCAAGAAATGGTTCCGGTCAAACAGCGGCGTCTTCGTTCCCTACCAACTCACTTTTTGAGGTGGAGTCCGCTAACATCCGCGGACTCCATTCGAACCTCAACGCCGTCCACCATCATCTCGAGACGGCCCGACCGGCCATGCTTTTCTTGACCGAGACTCAAATACGCCGTCCTGACGACACGACTTATTGTCATTATCCCGGTTAAGCACTGGAGGATAACTTCCACGCAAAAGCCGGGGTACGCTTGTTCGTCAGAGCGGATATTTGCTGTCGACGTCTACGCTGCCTAGAGGACCAGTCCTTTTCTGTCCTTTGGGTACACGTAAGTCTGGGTTCATTGGCCCGTATTTACGTGTGCCTTTACCGTTCCCATACCGGAGATGCCGAGACAACTCGACTGTTTGACTACTTAAGTCAGGCAGCAGATAATGCGCAGGAGCAGTTCCCGACCGCCGAGTTGGTATGTTTGGGAGATTTCAATGCCCACCATTAGACCTGGCTGGGTTCTTCCAAAACAGACCACGCGGGACGAGCTGCTCACGCATTCGCTCTAACGCATGACCTGACTCAACTGGTACTCCAGCCCACCAGGATACCAGATATATCGGGTCAAGCGCCCTCGTTGTTAGACCTTGTGCTGACGAGTAACCCGGCCCAGTAAAGTGTGACGGTACAAGCCCCTTTGGGTTCCTCCGACCACTGTCTGGTTCGCACTACAGTGCCATTCGCTTCACCTCCACAACCAGTGCAGGCAAAGCGACGCTTGTGGCACTACTCGTCAGTGGATTGGGATGGCCTGCGAGACTATTATGCGTCCATTCCGTGGTCTCAACGCTGCTTTGGTGGGAGGGATCTGTCGGAGAGTGCGTCTGCTGTTACTGGGGAAATCATGTTGGGTATGGAATATTATATTCCATGCACTGACGTCTCCAGCAGCAGCGGATTACGGCCCTGGTTTGATCGCGAGTGCGCCGATGCTGTTAAACAAAAACAGTCGGCTTACCGCGCTTGGCTCAGGGCTCGGTCTCGTCGCGATCCGGATGTCCATCTCATCAAGGCAGCCTATAATAGAGCCACCAAGGTCTGCAAGAGCGCATACATAAGAGCGGAGGCACAGCGCATTGCACGGTTTGGTCAAGAACTCTTGTCGCACCCCACGGGCAGCCGGGGATACTGGCGATTGGCCAAAGCCGTGCAATCTAATTTCTGCCAGCCTTCACTGCGGCCGTTGCGATGCCCTGATGGATCATTGGCCCATGGGCCGCAAGAGCAAGCTGACCTGCTTGTCAATCTCTTTGCGGCCAACTCCCGAATCGATGATCGTAGTGCGCAGCCGCCTTCGATTCCCTACTGCGGCCACTCCATGCCTGATATTAAAATCAGGCAGTGCGATGTTCGCGCGACACTGCGATCTCTCGATGTCCGGAAAGCCAGTGGACCTGACGGAATTCCGGTTGTGCTTAGGAAATGCGCAGCCGAGTTGTCTCCAATGCTTACACGCCTGTATCGCCTATCAAATGCCTCTGGCGTAGTGCCGCAGGCTTGGAAAGAGGCGAACGTACAACCGATTCCCAAGAAAGGGGATCGTTCTGATCCGGGCAACTATCGACCCATTGCTACCACCCCTATCCTCTGCAAGGTGTTTGAACGACTAATCAACAACCAACTCGTTTGCTACCTAGAAGATCACTCTCTCATCAGTGATCTTCAGTATGGCTTCAGACCGAAACGATCAACGGTTGATCTTCTAGCGTATGTCACTCACCTTTGGGGTGAGGCGATGGACAGGCATGGGGAGTCGTTGGCTATTAGTCTTGATATCTCCAAGGCCTTCGATAGAGTCTGGCACCGTGCGCTTCTTTCCAAGCATCCAGCCTACGGATTGCTGCCTCGATTGTGCAACTGGGTTGCCAGCTTCCTGAATGAGCGCCGTATGCGAGTCCTTTGTGACGGTGAATCATCGAAGTTTCTCCAGGTGAATGCTGGTGTGCCTCAGGGGTCCGTGTTATCGCCCACGCTTTTTCTTCTGCATATCAATGATATGCAGAAGAAAAAGCAGGCATACATTGCTATGCAGATGACAGTACTGTACATGGGCGATATCTCGGACACCCTGCGGCTAAGCAAGCCTATACTGAGGAGTATAGGCAAACACTTGTTGCTGAGCTTGACCGGGTTCTGAATTGCATCTCGCATTGGGGTGATGAGAACCTGGTTGAGTTCAACGCCAAGAAAACACAGGTGTGCGCATTCTCAGCCAAGGTATCTCCATTCCTTCCCCATCCCTCTCTTCTGGACACTCCACTACCGATTCAAGACAGCCTGAATATCCTAGGTATGGACATACGCAGAAATCTCAACCAGAAGAACTACATCGAGGGTGTCATCAAATCCGCATCTCGGAAACTCGGAGTCCTGAACAAGGTGAGGAGGTTTTTCACGCCGGAGCAGTTGTGTCTGTTATACAAGACCCAGGTTCGCTCCTGCGTGGAATACTGCTCTCACCTTTGGAATGGCTCCGCTCAGTACTTATTGGACGCCCTCGATAGGTTGCAGCGGTGTGCTGTCCGTATCATCGGGGATCCAGAGGCCACTAAGACTCTTGAGTCACTGCAATTACACAGAGACATGGCCTCAATGGCTGTCTTCTACCGTATCTATCACGGTGAGTGCTCCGACGAGCTCTTTCAACTAATCCCACCCTCTCCTTTCCTATCCCGAACGACATGTGCTGGGTTGAGGTGCCACTCTTACACGGTAGAACAGATATCTTCACGCACCAAACGGTTCGGCGCCTCTTATCTCTGCCCTTACCATTAAGATGTGGACCTCTTTACCAGTCCACGTGTTTCCCTTCACTTATGATCCCGGGTCCTTTAAGCGGGGCGTGAAAAAGCTTTACTCAAGGCCGTCAAGGTGACGGCCATCATGCCATAATGCCATGCTGGCTGCTGGGATAATGGCCATCACTATGGGACTTCACTGACTGCTTAACATCAGGCAGCATGGAGTCAATTTGTACGGCAGAAATTAAAAAAAAAAATTCTCTGGTTACCATCTATCACCAAAGCACTCGTCAAAACGAATCATACAAACTCAAACTCGATGGGGCTAACTGAGTTTCTGTGGCCATCATCCAGCTCCATCGTCAGACCCTGGTTACTATATAGCAACAAACTATTCGTCAAAATGGCTCATACGAGCCCAAACTCGATGGGGTTGTGTCATTTTATTACCAAATTCCTATGGCCACCTTCCAGCTCCATCATCAGAACTTGGTTACAATCTAGCACCAAAATACTCGGCAATGGATCAAACAAGCCCAAACTCACCGTTGTATATCATCAAGCAACTACTCAAAGGAGCGTAACCAGTTTCCCAATTTGTTGACATTCATCACCAGACCCTGGTTATAATCTAGCACCAAAATACTCGCCAAGATGGATCAAACAAGCCCAAATTCGACATCGTTATGTCGCTTAATTACTAGGCTCCTATGGCCACCTTCCAGCTCCATCATCATACTCTGGTTACCATCTATCACCAAAGCACTCGTCAAAACGAATCATACGAACTCGAACTCGATGGGGCTAACTGAGTTTCTATTGCCATCATCCAGCTCCATTGTCAGACCCTGGTTACCATCAATCACTAAATTACTCGTCAAGACAAATCAAACGAGCCGAAACTCTATGGTGTTATGTCGTTTAATTACTGAGTTCCTATAGTCATCTTCCAGCTCCATCATCGGACCCTGGTTACCATCTAAAATCGAAGTACTCGTCAAGACAAATGAAACAAGCCCAAACTCGATGGGGCTGTGTCGTTTAATTACCGAGTTCCTATCCCTTCCGGTTCCATCAATCATCAGATCAGCTCCATGTCATAATAATTTTACATTGTCATCCGATTTACACATGCATGTTAAATTTCAGCTCAATCGGTAACCAGAAAGGGCATCAAATTCAACTTGCAAGATTTGATTACTAAATAAAAGCTTGTAATAATAAAATACCTAACAATTCTTTTTTGCAGGCTATAATTTTATTTACATTCACCTGTCTAATTCATTAAATTTTTTATTTGAAATTAATTATTCAAATCAATAAAAATCTCAGTATTAGAAATCGATAAATATCGAACAATCGGTAAGTTTTCTTCGCATCTCTACTTACACGTGGCGTCTTATTGAAAGAGAGAGATAGTCTGTAATTATAGCGTGTTAGACAAGGACAACCACTGATTCAGTACTTATTAGCAACCATTATTACTAGAACTCTGGTCAGTTCTGTTTAATAATTTTAAAATAAATGTTGTACTTATGATATTTTCTTTTTTGAAGTTATTATTTCAACTGTTTCTCCCACACAACTTTTTAGCACAATTCGGCATTGTTTTCGTATATTATTATTTTGTTTTAATACAGTTTAAACGCAGTTTACGAATCTGTTTCCTGGTCGCTACTGAACGAGCGCGGGTTGTGCTCAAAGATATAGGCGCATTTTCACATATGCGCGACAGACAACGGTGCCCTTCTATTGCAAGTCTCGTGGGGTAGGTGGTCTGTGTTCTCATATATAGTAACTTCTGAACTGTAGACGGTTTAAAATTTACGTCATATAATTACACCAAACGCGAGAAAATTAAGTTGGTGTTTAGATAATGATTTACTAAACTTCGGTAGCTGCTAAGCCCGCGTTAATTTTACACCCAAACCTTCCTCAGGAATCACTTTATTGGTGAAAACGATACAAAAATCCACTTAGTAGTGTTTGAGTTTATCGCGTTCATAAAAAAAGGAAGAAAAAGAGACGTCGTTTTATAATACGTATAGTTTAGTGTTATTATAAAATAATTAACTGGCCAGCGAAATATTTGCATTAGATGTCACATGTTGCTTCTCTTTCTATAATACTTCAAAAATAAAACAGGAAAGTTCAGATAATATACTTATTGAGGTCAGCTTTATTTTATTACGAAACATAAATACATCGGAATCGTCTTTGTCACTACATGGCAAGTTCTTGGGTATTGCCAAATATAAGCTAGAAATAACACAACATTCTGCCTTTTTACATTTTTGAAACATTGAGAATAACTTCAATTAAAATTACAATAAATAGACACTGAGGTATATCACGCACACATGTTGGTATGTGTGACTCAGTTCAGCGTTAATTGCGTCAGAATTTAGTCAGCTTATAACTAAGAGACTTCAGCCAAACCAATCACTAGCAACCTTTTTCCTGTGTAATAGCCTAACTCCCAAACCTAAAAATGACCACGGACATAAACTTAGCGAAAAGTCTTATTACACTCCTGACAATTTCCCCTACGGTGGCCTCGTTGCGTGTATTTTTAATATAACTTTATCGATAAAAACTTGTTACGTCCGTATTAATTTAGTTCTAAGTATGTAAGTTGTAAAAGTGTTGGATCATATGAGGGCACGACGACGGCCAGTGTTGAGAGTTTGGGATGTCTAATGTTACCTAGTCACATTACATTTTGTGGACATCCAAGTTCATATTACTAATGCTGTTAATACGAAAATATATATGGCTATATACCATCCTTACGAGGCTAGACTATGGAATCAAATTTGCTGAAACGGCACTAGGACAAATAGTAGATAGAAAATTGTAGCAAAAAATGTCATTGACCTAAAAACAAAATTATTTTAAGGAATGTAAAACAAAACTGTTTTCAATACAATAGTGTTTTTCTTTTTGAACAGCCAAAATTGAAAACTCTATGATAACATAAGTCTTAAACACTACTTCGCAAGGAAATATAACCGATCGAACCGTAATTTTGAATCTAATTCTAAACACAATCTCAAATTCTGTCCTAGATACGAATATTAAATGACGTAATTGATGTGGAATGCCAAATTCAAATTCCAAAAGAGAATGCTAACAAAGTGCGTTGGAATTCCTAACCGCCGGACACAAAGCGAAACGGGATTAATTTTTGAAAGGATTTATTATTTACATGCATTTTACAATTTTCAACAAAAGCTTCACAGTTGCCTCGCTAGAGGGCGCGCCGGATGTGACGTCACGGGATCGGAACTCGACGCTCTCGTTCGCCTGAAAACGTAGTGAGGACGCTGAAACCATTTCCACAGTTTCGAATTCAGTTTTTCGTGTTCTGCGTGCGAATATTTTGATATAAATCTGGATTCGTTTAAATCGGAAACGCCTTCAATAAATTCAGATGCATAGCTATTGATGCAGGCTGCAAACTACTATCCCGGTTGTCCACTATTACATAACTTATATGTTAGTCTTTAAAATTGGACTTGTACAGCTTGGTAAAATGTGTTTGTATCTACATATTATACGTATAGACATCGCATTATTTTCTAGCGTGAGACTTAGACCAACCTTCAACTTAGCAAAATATAATAATTAGTTAATGTAATCATATCCATCGCTATCTAAATATTATCCAAATAAACTGGAGTACTTCTACAAGTCTTTCATGAACTACAATTTTCTTATTATTATAAATTATGATTAAGCAAATTTTTCATAGACTCCGGTATAAATTATCACTGAGTTAAGAAATATTGCTGTTCATTAGTGCCATAAATAAGTTTGACAAAATAATAAGTGATTTAGAAAGCTAGTCTTATAAGATTTTCAGAATAAAAATATTTCGTACTAGGTTGTAAAGTGCCACTTATGATAAATAGTACGTGTTCGATTCCCAGCAACAGATTTAACAAAGTTAAGTGTTAAAGTTGAAACTTAATATAGAACCTCTAGCTTGAAACATAAAGCTTTACATTGGACAGCAATAATGGCGTAGTAGTTGAATTAGCCGCCTCACCTCTTCACACTACGCCGACTAACGTGGGTTCGATCTATTCTTAGGGCAACATTTTGTGTGATTCATAAATGATTGTTTAAAGTCTGACTGTTTAAGTCCATCGATTGTTTAAGTTCTCCACGGTACAGATTTTTTGCTAGCAGGTGTATCCTACAAAAATTACTTCCTGTAAAATGCCAGATATTGCATGTACCTATATAAGTTAGAAAACAACGTAATAATTATTTACAGAAGGCAAGTTTAAAATCCCTTACTCTCATCTTATAATTGTAAAAGATGCTTATGTGAAAAAAAGCAATGTTTATTCTTGTTACAAGATAAGATAAATCGCTATCAATACACCAGCACAATACAAAGTTGAAACAACAATGAATATAATCAGTTTCACTACAAGTTCATAATTGTAAACAAACGATACTCAAGTGACGCCGCGGGAAATAGCACATAAATCCTCAAACTTTTTAATATGAAAAGTACTAATAGGATTTATGCTATAACATCACAAGTGAGTTAATGAGATTTTTTATCATTTTGTTGTTTACTTTGAAGAATATATTGTTACATTAGTTATAGCAATATTTATGATTCCAATATTTGATAGCCAATCGTTTTAGTTAAAATATTATTTGATTAGGGATTAGTAAACCGAAAGAACTTAGTGGACGCAAATACTATAGGGCTACTTCCTTTGCATTATATTGGATCTGGGAAAATGTGGATTCAAAGTGATTCCTTTTCCAAATGTTTCATTTTATGTCCTACATTTTACTAAGCAACATCAGGCAGGTATTAGAAAAAATAATTAATAGAGAAAACCTGTGAATAAAACACCAAACATTACAGTTGATTATATTCTACATTTTCATTTTTATAAATTACAATCTAATCTTAATATATAAAATCCTTGCGTTACTGACTGACTGACAGACACGCTGTAGCCGAAACTATTGGACGCAGGAAGCTGAAATTTGGCATGTATGTTCCTTGGGGACCGTAAGGGTGCACTAAGAAGGGATTTCTCGAAATTCACGGCTGCATCCAAGAGTTTCACCTTGAAATAATCTAAGTGACAGCCATATTTGTACCTATATTTTAGTTCAGTGCCTGAGTATTCGAGAGTACTGACGTCACACATCATCACAACGGTCGTCACCAATGACCTTACCTACTCTCTGAGGGAAGGTGCCATGTAACTTGTGTGACTGATCACCCACCTTTCAACAAGCGGGGACTTTTTAACTTAATGGGCTTAAACTGGCGGATCAGAAGATTCGTCCGGTCGCCACATTTATATGAGTTCCTTAGCAATAACAAATACAGAGTGTAAAAATACCCCTAACGAAAACTGAAATATTGTACCGATTATTACGAACATTTTTACTTGGGCACCATGCCTGGGAAATTACTGGTTCAGGAGATATTGAGGCTCAAAGTCACAATTTTTTTTTCTAATTAGGTGCAAAATTTATGCATTTACTCGGCCAATATGTTCTATGGACGTCCTATGACCCCATGAATAAGAAGGTATGTCGAGCATTGCACGCGTGCACTTTAATTGCCGTTTAAAAAAGGTGTCCACTTGAAAAAAAATTGTTACCCAGTTATTATTTTTGCTTTGTATAACTTGGCATGATGTCCAAAACGAGTATACTTTGGCTTGGTGATGGGTCTTGTGACACCCTGTATGTACTAATAACCAGTAAGAACTAGTAAAAAAACATGTTTCGATATTTTTCGCTTGAGTTATTCAGAAGCTTCATTACGTAGCTATAACAATATAGTTACAGCGATATTTCCGGCGTTTGTAAGGCTTTGCTCGGAACATAATTATGTTTTGTTTGTAACATTATTCAACATGATTCGTTTGTACTTCAGCAGTCTTTGTAAACGACTTTGAAACATATCTTTGTATTTGGCTTTGTATGTTTATCACAAACTAGCTGCTCTCGTAATGTGTGCTCTATATTTTTCAGTAAATGTATACGAAGGCTGTTAGTAATATCTGGGTGGTCATTTAATGTTAGTGTAAAAAGGCAGCCATAGTTTAGTGGAGATACCAACAGACCTTGCACAGTGGGTTCAACCTACAGCGCGCACCACTCTTTTCGAAATAATGAATTTCGTAATTCTTGTTTGCCTTCCGAGTCGGTAACCGCGTTAAGCCGTTGATTCCGGCTGTCATGAAGATCAGCCTTTGACAGTCGTTAGGTATGTGGAGTCGAGTTGACACAGGTCTTATTAAGGAATTTTGGTCTCCCTTTGGGTGGCTGAGGTCGATGGTAGTCGCACTGGTAGACGGTGGAGGGGGTCAATGGTAGTCGCACTGCTGCTGCTGGAAAAACTAATATTCTGACAAATCTGTAATACCTATTGTAAAGCAGAAAATCGTACTCCAAAGCGAAAATCTTAGATGCACCGGGATAATGCCAGGACGATGATGGTGATACAAAAAATAGGTTTTATAATATAACTAGCCGTTTCCCGCGGTTTCACCCGCGTCCTGACAGACCCCTATTTTTTCTAAAATAAAATATAGCGTATGTTACTCGCAGATAATGTAGCTTTCTAATGGTGAAAGAATTTTTAAAATTGGTCCAGTAGTTTTTGAGTTTATCCATTACAAACAAAAATACAAATTTTTCCTATTTATAATATTAGTGTAGATATTAGGTACTAGATACAATTAAGTAGCAGGATCCTGATGCGCTTCAAGCTGGTGATTGGCGAAAAGTGCTAAGGCAAAGGCACATTTTGGGTCGATGAGCCATTGCAGTAAGTAAGTAAGATACAATTAAATAATAATAATAATAATATTCTACTACATTCACACAACACCATCTAGTCCCAAACTAAGCAGAGCTTGTACTATGGGTACTAGACAATGGATAAACATACATATATACTTTTTTTTGTAAATACATACATATTATACATAGAAACACCCAGACCAAGACAAACATCCATGTTCACGCACACAAATGTTTGACTTGAGCGGGAATCGAACCCGCGACCTTCGGCTTGGCAGTCGCTTACACTCCTGCTGCGCCAACCGGTCGTCAAATATAAATATAAATATAAATGCTTACGGCTCTTATCGCTCTTTAAAAGTCGATCCCATGTTCAAAATCTTCAATTTCAATTCAATATTCATGATTTACTTTTTAATTAAGGACAATAATAATAATAATATTCGACACAATATAAACTAAAGTACTTTCTCATGTGAACTCAACACAATTTTTTCAAACGAATACACTTAACCGAGCACAAACCAAAATTAATCACACAACACAGTACATAAACAAAGTCAATTTAATTTAGCATGATCATTGAAATAATTCGGCAACTTGTGATGGGCTCTCATTAGCCAATGTCATTTATCATTTCTCTGGGAAGGGAGAAGTGGGGGGTGGGAAGGAGGGTGGGAGCTTGAAACTTGGGGCATCACAAAGACATTTGACATGTACCCTGGGTGGAAAATTCTATGTATCCGCTTCTTCAGAGCGACATTTAAATTAGACCGAGATTCGAGTCGGTGCGGTGCGTAATAAGTTTGTGAGTTGGCGTTTTAGAATTGTGTATGTGTGTGTGATTGATGAAAGAGGCTGTAGATGTGTGCGATGCGGGTTTTGTGGGTTGTCAACTGCGTGTTTCTTATTTGAAATAATGGCATTTGGAAGTTTTTAGTACTGCCTAATTAGGTAATACACAAACATTTCATGTTACTGTATTTTAAAACAAAAATATCTCGTCATTGTGTAAACGACGATCTACGATGTACGGATTCTATATCGATATGTTTACTCGTAACATTAATTCCAACTTACACATACCTAATTATATTCTGTGGATAACGGTGTGAGTGCACATTTACTCATGTTTTATTGTGTATACTATTAGACTAAGCATAATGTGTCACTGTTTGTTTATCCCTTATAAATAAATAGATTTATTTCAGTAGGGAAATGGCTGGAATGTTCGTCCAGCTTGGGACCCTGTTATCAAACTGAGTGAAACCCAGGAAGACATCAGGACATTTACTGTGTAAATACTAACACGAATAGTTTACAACGTTACACGATTTTAGTTAAACGAATCCTGAAAAGAAATCGAAACTTCGGCAAGTAATAAAAAATGTTGTTTCGATGTAGATCATTCTGCTGAAATGTATAATACCTACCCATAAAATCAATATATCGCAATAGAATTCGCAAACCGAGTTTGATTGCAATTTCGATAATAACAAATGTTCAAATCAAAATAATAATTATCAATAAATAGTTAATAAACTTGATAAACTTGAGCGTCTCCAAAACTTATGTATAAGTGAATCTTATACATAAGTTTTGGATTGCGCAAATATGATCATGTTTCCAATTTCCGCAATTTGCTCAAGTGGCTCCCAATTCGCCTTCGACGGAATACTCATATACTTTCTTTACTCTATAATATTCTCTTCAATCCTTCTACTCCCCCTTATTTAAAAGAACGCTTCGAATTTCTTACGGACACACATTCTAGATCTCTGAGGTCATCGGTGAATTTGAGAATGGCTATTCCAATGCATTCGAGCCGATTTTACGATCTGTCGTTCACAATGCAAGCTGCACGCTTGTGGAATGCACTGCCGTTATTCATCAAACAAGCTCAAACAATTACATCATTTAAACATATGGTCAAAGACTACTATTTATCACTCTAACCTTGATATTCTAGTAAGACTGTTTTATTTAACTTCCTTCTTCTTTCATGTATTTATGTAGTCATATTATTAATATATATTATTAGTATTTATGTATTTTAGAATTATTATTATTATGTATATAGTTATTTATAATAATATATTGTATGTACTTGGTGACTATAATATATGTATGTATTTTTTGTACGCTAGTGTATGTATTTGTATATTATATTATATTTGCTATCTGTTTATTATAGTATCAAAATCATCTAAACGCCAAACTACCCTTCTTTCTTTCTTTCTGGCTCCGTTATTTTCTTGTCCATCCTAAGGTTGCCTGTAAGACATTGCATATTAGCGATAAGGCCGCCATTTGTCACACTTATGACTTTTATAAATTTCTACATTTATGTTCATACTCTTAAATTTTGGTGTACAATAAAGATGATTTTATTATTATTATTATGTTATTTTTATTATAAAGAAATAATTATCCATTGTAAATCTTTAAAAAGATATAATGTACATACATACATAGACTCACGCCTGTTTCCCGGAGGCGTAGGTAGAGACTACGGAACGCCATTTGCAACGATCCTGACATACCTCACTTGCTTCACTCACTCCCATCAAGTTTCTCATGCATGCTCTTCTGTTAAGGGTACTTCTGACTTGTCCTTTCTTCAGGATGTCTCCAATCTGGTCAGAGAACGTTCGCCTAGGTCTTCCCCTTTGTCTTGTCCCATTCACACTTGCCTTATATATCTTCTTTGTCAGTCTATCGTCATCCATCCTGTCCATGTGCCCAAACCATCTTAACATGACTTTCTCAATGCTTGTCACTACATCTTCTTTTACCCCACACCAATCTCGTATCACACAATTTTTTACACTGTCGGTCAAAGACACACCACACATACTTCTCAGTGCTCTCATTTCTACAGCATTTATTCTACTTTCAAATCTTTTCTGCCATACCCAACTTTCACTACCATACATAGGAGAAGGCACTAACACACCTCTATGTACAGCCAAACGTGCCTTTTTGGACACGTTTTGACTGTTCATAAACGCCTTCAGAGCTTCATTCACACTATTACCTGCATTAACTCTCCTTTCAATATCTGCTTCATTCTTACCATCTCTTGTAAACAACGTACCTAAGTAAACAAACTCATTCACTTGTTCCACTCGCTGTCCATCGATCAAAACATTACAAGCCGTAACGCATTCCTCCTTTTCAAAAACCATAACTTTCGTTTTACTTACATTCACTTTCATTCCTTTCCTCTCTAACGCACGATGCATGATTGTTACCATCTCCTGCAATTCCTCCGTTGAAGATGCAAGTATAACCTGATCATCAGCATAAAGGAGGCATTTGACGAGTAACCCATTCATCATTAATCCGCAGTCACTAAGTTTTAAATCTTGCAAACAACTGTCCATGAAGAGGTTAAACAGCCACGACGACGCTACACATCCCTGTCTAACACCTTTCTCGATGGTAAACCAGTCAGTGTATGCCCCGTTTATCCTCATACAAGCTCTAGAATCCTCATAAAGGGATTTCAGAGCTCGAATGAGGCTGCTGTCCACCCCGTTCATTGACAGCACCGACCACATTTCATTCCTCACCACTTTATCGTAAGCCTTTTCCAAATCCACGAATGCGCAATAGACCTTTTGGCCTTTGGCCAAAAATTTTTCGGCTATGCTTCGCAAGGAAAAAACCTGATCCGTGCATCCCATACCCTTTTGGAATCCCGCTTGTACATCCCATATTTTCTTGTCGGTTACTTCCATAACTCTTTCAATAAGTACCTTTGCATACAATTTGCCAACAATGCTGAGAAGGCTAATGCCTCTATAGTTTTTGCAGTCATGTTGCGAGCCTTTTCCTTTATATAGAGGCACAACTACAGCTGTGGTCCAGTCATTAGGTACTCGGCTGGTGCTCCAACACAAGTTATATAACCGCTGCAACTGACCAACTATAATGCCCTGTCCAGCCTTCAGCATTTCGACTGTAATCCTATCATATCCTGCAGCCTTACCTACTTTCATACTTCCCAGTGCCTTCACGATCTTATCCACGCCAATAACGCTTTCATCATTGCCATAATTACCATTCACTTTAGCTATCGGTGTCTCTATCGCCGTTCTTTCAAATAAACTTTCAAAATACTCTTTCCATCTCTTCAACACGCACAATTCACCATTTACTATATTTCCATTCTCGTCTCTGATGGATGTGTGTTCTGAGGATTGAGTTCTTCCTCGAACTGCACGAACGGATTTCCAGAAAAACTTAATGTTCCTCTGGAAATCGTCAGATAATCTGCTATCAAACTCATCTTTCTTTTCCTCTTTTTTCCTTTTAACCATTTCTTTCACTATTCTTTTTGACCTAACAAACACCTTTCTTGCTTCATCTATGTCTAGACTCGTTGCTTTTCCCATTCTTTCATTTGCTCTGGCAGCCAACCAATCTGACCAAGCTTTCTTCTTCTCTGACATTGCTGATTGTACATCCTTGTCCCACCATGTATTCTTAACCTTTCGTATTTTCCTTCTCTTGGTCACACCACATACTTCAGACGCTACACATACTACCTCTGCTTTAAAGGCCTGCCATAATTCTTCTATATCATTTATGCCATCGAACCTCTAAAATCTTGCTATCAATCTTCGTTTATACTCATCTTTCACATCTTTCTCTTGTAGATTTTCTACTTTAATTCTTTCCAAGATCCTATTTTCATTACGCTCTCGGTGTCGCCATCCTTTAAAGAGCTACTTATCCGGCTGAACACCAAGAAGTGGTCTGTGTGGATGCCGATACCTCGATATACTCTTGTATCCAACACATTCTTTCTCAATCGTTCATCTACTATCACAAAATCAATCATACTTCTTCTAACATTTTTCGCCTCTCGCGTATACATATGTATCCTTTTATGATCAAACATGGTGTTTGTCACACAAAGGCTCCACTCCAAACAAATCTCAAGCAGTGCTTATCCATTTTCATTCACACTCTCATCACCAAATGCACCTAACACCCTTTCAAATCCATCTCGCTTTACTCCCACCCATCCATTGAAATCCCCTAACAAGATCAATATTTCATTATCCTTGCAGTTCCTCAAAATCTCTCTTAAACTCTTCCAAAACTCCTGCCCTTCGTCTTGCTCATGTTGTGACATACCCGTTACTATATTGGCCGGGGCGTAGACCCCCACAATAAAGGGACGAGTAAATCCTACTTTCATTCTCATCCACAGTAGCCTAGCATTTACACATTCAAACTCTTTTACGCACTCATTCATTCGCGCAGACAGTACTACACCAACTCCCTTACAGGCTCTGGTGGTACTATCTACCCCAGACCAATACGCCGTATATGCGCCATGCTTGGTGGTGTCACACCCTTTTCTTTTTGTTTCATTCACACAAAGAACATCAATCTTTCTATCATCCATCATCTGACATACTTCATCCAATTTGCCGTTCATTCCTCCACCAACATTCAATGTTGCAAACCTGCTTTCCGTAGGCCGCTTTTCGCACTCGCGAGAAACGAGACGTGATGGGTTGCGAACCGCGTCGCCGCCGTATGGAGAACAAGAAGTTTTTGTTCCCATAGCGTTCCCACGAGATTTAGGGATCTAGACGGCCCATCCCCGCAGAGCCCTTTACGGGGGTAAGGCGGAATATCAGCTGTGCCCTGTGACCACCAACACAGGCACCCTCCGTTTACGACCAGCTTGCCCTCTGGCCACGAATCCCTCGGCACGGGTTGGTTCACACCTTAGATCGGGGTTTTGTTTCGGGTATGCTTCCTGAAAGTTGGTTTAGATTCGGAGTTTTTCTTCTCCTAGACAGGTTGCCAACCAAGGCTAACGAGGCCCATCTCCCCGAACGTTTGGTTTAATTTCGGAGTTTTCCTTCTCCTAGACAGGTTGCCAACCAAGGCTAACGAGGCCCATCACCCCGTATATCACTTTGTATGTTTGCCACATCCACCATGTCCTCCTCGTCTTCGTCCGAGTCCACGCTAGATATAATGTGACTAATATTAAATCGTTAATAAGAGTATTAACCAATCTTGATACAAATATTAATATTTAAGAATATTTCCGATTTAAAATTAATAAAGTGCGTTCTGTGACTTAACTGTTTCGTATAGTATGATTCTATAATAGAATATTGTATCTTTAATTTTTAATACATTACATATCGAAACGTTTTTTTTCAAACTACAAACACAGTAAATTTATCTTACAGACTTGGTAAGTAGTAATCTTTGTGGATCGACCAAAATCTTATACCTTCTGGATATTGAACCCACAATGCTCGGCAAAGTCCAAATAGCGATTCGATCACCCTCTGTAATAAAAACATTATTTTTTTAAATACTAGCTTTCATTAGAGCTTTCCTTACCAAGCCCGTTTATATATGGCCTATCTAGCTATGGCTGAGTCACACGTCATACTCGTGAACGGGTGCCGTCTGCCGGGACTGGTCGGCTCTGAACCACGGTAATATAATCTAACAGTATTGTAACTCGGCCGTCTTCGTGAGTTATATACCTACCAGACGCGCCGCATGCGAGCTGCGGAACGATCGCGGCCGTGGGTACTCTTGACCCGTGTCTTGGCACAGTCCGCACAGTCTAATGGGTACTCTGCTCGAGGCGCGTAGGTATAACTCGAGTTTCGTGCGTTTGTATGGAGTTACAATACTGTTAGATATTATTACCGTGTCTGAACTGTTGCGGCAATTCTATCAAAGGATAAAGTCCACTATATTGTAGCATATAGTCGTCTCACATTGTACTCAAATATTTATACTTTATTTAATATATATTTTTTCATTATTCTTTTGTCTGGACTTTAAAAGAGACTATGACCTCTGAGTTTGTTTTGGATGTTTCTTCTCAGGGCAATCAGGTAGGAAACACCGTCCTCATCTAGTTTAATTTAAAAAAACATGACGTTGTTTAAGTGTTTGTTATGAACCTATAAACAAATAAATGATTTGATTTTGACTTGACTTTGACTTGACTTTGACTTGACTTTGACTTGACTTTGACTTGACTTTGACTTGACTTTGACTTGACTTTGACTTGACTTTGACTTGACTTTGACTTGACTTTGACTTGACTTTGACTTATACCACTGTATGGTCCATAAACTGGTTATATCTACTTCATACATTGTACAACATGTATCCGCCAGTCTTCGATCTTCAAAATGAACTAGCTTAACAACATAAGGTTTCTCTAGCCCTTATTGACAGTGTACATCAATAACGAACTGAATTTGAACCTCACAGCTAACGTGACAAAGTTCGAACTATCCAGATTTAAATCCACACTCAACTTGGATTACCGTCATCACTCGGGATTGACAGGCAGTTTGGAACATAGAATTTCAATATCGCAGTTTTGTTTCGTTTTATATGGCTAATATTATACTCTATGTTTATTTTAATTAAACTGTTTTGGTAGTTTACCAGAAATAAATTAAAAAGTTGTAATAATAAATGGTAATTGATAAATATTGTGCTTCGAAAAATAAATGACCACAATGCCTATTCAAAAATCTTTCAACGAAGAAACGGGCAAGAAATCTACCACTATTTTAATCAAATTTTTCAAGTAAACCAGTAAATTGAGACACGAGTAGGTAGTATTGCTTGGAAGGTCCAGTATTACTTTCTGTACGATTTTTGAGATAATAATATTCTTAAATATAAATTCATGTAATACCATAAAAATATACACATACAAAGCCATCTCTACAGCGAAAATTTTAAGAGTAAAAATATTTAATTTGGCTCACAAATAACTTTAAATTCTCACATGACAAACGCACAGCAAAAACAAACAGACTTTGTTAACTCGACTTCAAAGTTTCTTTATTACAAAGCATAACAATATTTACTTTAGTTTCAATGCGAATGAAATTCCTTTGCATCCCGTTTCACCTCGTATGGAGAATGTTTTATTTGTACATCTATCTTCAAATAAAACAACTTGGCATCGGTTCGGGATTACGTAAATATTTTTTATTGACACGCACCGACCGATTGGATTGACAAATACGAACCAATAAACAAGTTACTTCGCAGTGTTTGGACACAAGGAATGATTGTTGGACGAGCTCTTAAAAAAACGAACATTTGAATGCCAAGGTATTCAATTTTGCAACAAAATATTATAAATAGTTAAGTGGCGAATTAGTATGAAACTGGCTAAACGGTCACATATCTTATGAAAATCACAAGCTGCTTAAGCTGAATGCAGTTATCTGTAGACCATAATTATTAAACAGGTCTTAATGCTCTTATTTTAAATTAAACTCTCTAAAGTTCTCGACGGCATTTCGGTAAATTCAATTCCGCGAGTTAATCATAAAAGTTTTTGAATAAACAATGTTCAAATTGAATAACATTACTGTTACTTAGTACAAAACTTATAAAAGTCACTTTGAGTGCGTGTGAAATGCTGTTTTTGTTGTTAAAGATTTTGTAGACTTTACTACGATTGAACTTTGGTAAGTAGGTATGGTAAATATTGATATAAAACGGGGTTTGCTAGTTGTGGTAGACTACACATACCACCAAAATCAAAGAAAGCTGATGTGAAGAGAGCTTTTATATGATTTTTAAACCTGATGTCTTTAGCCATCATTCCCTATGCAGGTTAGGTAGTTAATCAAAATTATGACACTTTCAGACTCAGTCACTTACAGAATATATTAAATAGTAGGTATTCCTTCAAAATGACAGACTCATAGGCAGGTTTTATGGTGTCAGAAGGTTCGCGCTGCGATGTCTTACAAAAATAGATTTTTGTACCAGCTATGTGCTATGAATGTTTGTTTTATGATGATCACTCATACAGCATGCTCACTACAACATACCACAATGCAGGTTAAATAAAGGAATGGCGTCAAGTGAATTGTTCATTTAAATTTAATTTTCAAAGGTTTGCATAGGCAAACCTTTGAAAATTAAATTTACAAGGAGACGTTTTCGTATATATAGATATACGAAAACGTCTCCTTGTATTTTGATAATGCGTATTACACGACTATAATTTTGTTATGTCATCGGATACATAGACTATTAGGTTCCCCGAATACAGATGGCTCAACAAAGTACGGCTTGACCTAGCGCAGGATAGCATTGGATTAAGAATCCATGCTATGCCGTATCACGTCAAAGAATCTTGTAACGCCAGTCAAGATGCGCTTGTCTGAGTAGCAACAAGCTAAATTCAACCTTATATATATTATTTAGCACTCACATTCCTTTAACGATATGAAGTAAGCGATGTGTCGCAGCATTATATTCCATGTACTGTGTATCCTGCGATTTAACAGTAATAAAAAACGGGCATATTAATGCTAAATTGAAGTAAGTTTGAAAATATGTTTTCCATGACGCGATAACATTTCTTTGCCATACCGTACTCTTCATGCTATCACTGAAGAGATAGCGAAATAGATATACATATACCTATGTATATTATTTTCACAAATTTTGACCGCTTCCCGTCTAACGTAATAAAGGATTAAGACCTAGCTGCCAAACGAACATATTCTGAAATTCCTTCATCATCATCAGTCTGTCATATTCCACTGCTGGATATTGGCATCTGTACAAAATCTCCTTACAACCATTTATTTTATGGTGCTGTTATATCATTCGTCCTTATTCACTAGTTTAACCTCACACTACACCACATCCAATCATTCAATTGATATGTACTTGTTATACGTAACTTAAACTGAACATACACTATAAGACCAACAAGGACTCAGTATTGATACTTCAAAGAAACTCATACCACCTTAACTATTACACTAACCTCACTTTATCGACGAAAGGTCAACTCCAGCATGAATGAAATTCTATTAATTAATTCGATTTAGACGTCGATTTGGTTACTAGAGTTCACCTAGCTTCCAAGAATACCTCACCTTAGAGAAATATTGTGACCTATTTCTAGATAAACCTGCTTCGAAGGTTGTGTATGCAGGTTGTATCAACAATACATCTTGTAGATACTAATAATATGTGGTTTAAATTTTTAGATATCGCAGAATTATGAAATACTAAATGACGCCCACAGCTAAGCTCGCACTTTTTTGTAATTTACAGAGAATTTCGGGAAATCGATTTTTGTGTACCCCTGCAGTCCGCAAGGAACATATCTACATGCCAAATTGTAGCTTCTTGCACCCAATAGTTTCGACTGCGGCCTGCTAGTCAGACAGTCAATAACGCAATCATTTTAAAAATATAAATAGAAATCCTATAGAAATACTATAATGATTTAGACGTCACATTTGTGGAATTGCTTGAATACAGTGTCTCTTATACTTATGTCACAGGGAATAAAAGGTTATTAACTGTCTTAAAAAAGGAGGTATATTTTTCCTATCTGTTCCCATTCTATTATAAGGAATGGTAATTATCATTTTTCAGATTTCCTTGTATATAACTCTTCATATTTATTTCTAAGTCAAGTCTTCTGAAATTTAAAGGCAAGGTTACTTCGTCATTCAATCCCCCTATAACTTGAAAATATAATGCATTACTACATCCTGTAATCTCAGCCATTTTCTGTGTGTTTTAATTATGCCTGTGTAATTAATTATTATGTATGTTTTAAAATTTATTTCCAATTCTTATATTTGTAGGTATTGCGCACATGTGTTTTTTGTAATTTAAATAATTGTTTTCTTAAAAATAGCTCTATAATCACTTGTTAGTTTAAGTTTAGTTTATATTAGTGTAATAAAAAAATGTTTTTTAGCCTTTCTAAATGAAACTGTCCCTTATCATGTCGTGGCGACTTTGTAAGTAAAACAACACTCAGCAAGTATATTATGTAAAACATGTTTGTAAACCGTGTATAAATGTATGTTTTGTAAGTTGTCCTAAATAAATAAATAAATCTAGTGGCTGAATCGATTTACATTTTACTCTTGGCTTCCGTATTTGTAATTTTGTACATATATTTATTTATACAATAAAATCATTCCTTTATATTTACTATCATCGCAATTTCAAGATGGTCTTTGATTTTCCCATCAGTATGGACATCAAACAGGGAAAACACCAAATGAAAAGCCACAGTGAAATGAAGGTAATTTTATTTTTAACTTCTCCTTGTGGACAACAAATGAAATGGTTCGATTCTTAGAAATCAGTACACCATGAAAAATTTCATATCGGAAATGACCATTACAGTGAAATGGCTGTTTAATTTGTTCTTCAACTTCCTCAGAGTATGTATCAAATGAAAGGACATGTAAGGTAAGAAAGGGACTGCTCTGCTTAAAAATTCAAAGCTGTGATGGCGTCCGATCGCGACCAAAATATTTTGTAGCTTACACAAATATTTTATTCTTATTTCATTCGTTATGTAATTTTAAATAAAAATGAATCTATTTTTTATAGGCTCTTTATTTTTGTAATCGACAGTTCTGTTGAGTTTTGTACTCTGCTTAATTTGATCTTCGAAGATTCCCAAGAAACTAGAACGTATAATACAATGCTATAATTGTTCAGTATTACTGTTACAGAACAATTCCCACATTAAAGCTCCGGGTATGCAGTAGATACCCGAATGTTAATAATTTGCCCAAAATATGCTTAAACATATCTCAGCTTAGAACAAGCTACCGGAGAAGTAAAAGTCCTACCATACACAAAGATAATGACAAATTAAATGATCTGTAAAACAATCACGAGAAATACAATAACATAATACAAAATAAATAAGCGGGTCTTAATCGCGTACAATTACCTTATTTAAGGTATAAATACCTATTTGTTTCCGATGTTTCGCTCGTTTTGCACCGAGCGTGGTCGCGGAGAGACTGGTAAGAGCTCAGCGCCGTCTTGTGGAAGTGCGGGTTTCGGCACCTACCCTCAATTTACTGGAATGGAAATGTCGTGCACGTGAAAGCGAATTATGCGAAAGAATAAATTATATCTGTGTGTCGGCACAACAAACAAAATCAGTTAAATATTAAAGTTTAATTCAATAAAGCAAGGAAGATTCATTGAGCAAACACAACGCAGTATTTAATGCATGCATTCATATTTCAGCTAAAATAAAATAAGGATATCCGCCCATTTATTTGTTATTAATTGATTTAATTTAATACAATGGAAACGCATTATTACTTACCTGTAGAGTGAGCACAGAATGTATTTATCGTAACAGATAAATAGGTCAAATTATATAATTTGCGTAAGTCAAACGAGGTCGCATTTTTTCGCGGAATAAGCCTGGTGCTAGGGCCACCCACATCAGGTGCAAAGCTGATATTGAAAAGGCCTTTGGTACAGCATAACAACAATATACAAACTCTAAGTTTTATTATTTCCAAGAAATCTTGTTGTAGTATAAGCATAAATGTGGAAACAAGTTGGCTCATTATATATATATATATAATTTTTTTTTTATTTATAGACTCACGCCACGAAGGGGTAGGCAGTGGTGTAAATATTACACCCACATTTCGCCATTAATTTTTAGGTCCCACGTAATAGGGGGCGAGCCTAATGCCTTTACCGGGTACATCCCCAGACTCCGTGCTGCTACTGAGAATTCGGAAAAACCCAGTAACACTTTTGCCCGACCCGGGGATCGAACCCTGGACCTCCCAATATTAATATATATATATATATTATTAGTTACTTTTATTTTCTATGTATGTATAATTTATTAATTGAACAACATTATTGGTCTTGCTTTGATGAACCATTAGATACGCAAGAAACTACGCATAATAATTAGGTACAAGTAATACTACGCAAAAAAGTACATTCTTACATGATTAGTACAAGAATATTAAATATCAATTAACAATCTAATTTTAACACCGCTAGGTACGCTAATCGTTCTGTACATGACAGTAATATTAATTAAATGATTAAGACTAAATATTTAAAGGTAGGTCTATTCAATGCTGGTTCTTTAGGAACACGACATTACGAATTTTTGCTGGCAATGAATGAATTAGCTATGGCTGTAATGACCATCAATAATAGGTGGTTACGGGATGGAGAAGAGGGCTGCGCGCCGACAGTCCCTAATTTTCGTTTAAAACATGTACCTTGGCCATCGAGTGTGCGGGTTGGCCGGGATGGGGGCGTCGGCTTCTATGTACGCCGTGATCTCAGGGTTCGAACCATGGCACATCCTATAAATCCGAATGTTGAACAAATGTGGCTCAGACTTACGATAAACCCTCAAACTGTCGTCATAGGTACAGCTTATAGACCACCATGGCTTGACATCAATACTTTCTTAGATGCTATCACAGCCTCTCTGGCTTCATTAAATAAAGCTGATAAAACTATTCTTCTTGGCGATTTTAACGTAAATTATCTAAAAAGCAGTGAAAACAGTACTATATTGTTAAACAATTTTTTGCATTACACCAGTCTGACCCAAGTGATTCAGCAACCAACACATTTTACAGATTACAGTGAGACGTTAATTGATATTGTGTGTACTGACGTTCAAGTTAACAATATTTCGGTTCAACATAAACCTGAGCTACGGCAACATGCTATTATATCTATGCACTTCTTTTTTTAAATTAGTAGCCCTACACCACAGTGGATCGATTACAGACCATTAATAAATATAATGCCTGATATTTTCAAAGGCGATCTTTGCAGATTAGACTGGGCTTACTTAACAGTTCAAGAGAATGTGAGTGATATGGTTACATTACTTAATACTTTTATCACTACTCTTTTTGATCTACATGCGCCAATCAATAATTTTTTTATTAGAAAAAGATCCTACCCATGGATCACAGACACTATTAAAGACATGGTGAAATTACGTGACAAGTATCAAACACGCTACAAACAAAGTAAATCTGACGTACACAGAAGTAGTTATAAAGACTTGAAAAATGTTGTAGAGACTGCAATCAATAAGGAAAAAAGAGTTTATTTCGAAACTTACATAAACAGTCATATACAAGATCCAAAAAAACTGTGGCACAACTTAAAATCGACAATTAGGATAGGCAAACAACGAAAGCATGAATTGCCGTACATATTTAATAATCCTGAAGATCTAAATAGGCATTTCTTGCATATTCCCGGTAATTATATGGTTTCTCTATCTGACATAATACATTTTGAAAACAACAGGTTCCAAACAAATACATTTAGTCTTGAGCCAGTTAGTGAGGAAGTAGTCCGCCTTCATATTAGTAGTCTCAAATCAAATGCCCTTGGCATTGATAACATTTCGTTAGAAATGCTGAGGATTACACTACCTCATAGCCTTCCATACATCACGGCAATCATAAACAAGTGAATTACATCCTCTACTTTTCCAGATGTGTGGAAAACTGCTATTGTGAAACCCATCCCAATAAGCTTGCTTCCTTGTTTGTCTAAAGTGCTGGAAAGAATGGTGAGCAATCAGTTAAGAAGGTATCTTGAGAGCAACAACATAATACCTCAAAGACAGTCAGAGTTTTGCAAAGCTCATAGCACTACAACAACTCTATATGGTATGGGTACCTTGCTTACCCTACTGGATTTCTCACGTGCTTTCGAAACAATAAATATTTCCCTTCTCCTTGCTAAACTTTCCTTCCATGGATGTGACTCAGCAGCGGTAAAATGGTACATAGTTATCTGAGTGACTGATCTCAACTCGTCCAACTGGATAATAGTAGGGATGGTAACAAGGCCAATTTTTCTTGCTGTCAGGTGACACGGGGCGTTCCTCAGGGATCAGTTCTCGGCCCTCTCCTTTTCATATTGTACAGTGCTGATTTCAATTTTGAAATAAAATTTGCAACAAGATATGTGCTGTAGGCTGTAGATCATAATGAAACCTTTAAACGACCTTTAAGTGATAAATGTGATAATGAAAAAAAGGTTGGTGAGACATCTTGTGTTTAAAATTAGATTATACGAACTTTAGAGTGTGTTTATGTTATAAAATACTTACTCTCCATCCAATAGTGACCATACATTGTTGGCAGATATGAACAAATACAGTGAAAAAGTTACAAGTGAAAAACGAATTCAACCTTAAGTGCACTAAAAATAAAGGAACTTTATGTGAATAGAAAACGCTAAACAACATAAACAATAAACAACACAGTGAAACCTACAATACACATTTAATATAACAACGCTAAAACAATTAAAACCAATTATAACAAGTGAACATCAATGTGCATAATAAATGACTCGTTAATTTTATTCGACTTTGTGTGAAGTGCGACTATCAACCAATAGGATCACACCTACCGTCCAATAATAATAAATAACAGGTGATAAAAAGAAGTTCAATCCATATACGTATTTTAAAATATTCAATAATAGTACCTGTAGCACATGTGGAAACTAATGGATCGTCACCTAAGACACTGTGAGTTCGAATCCTAAAGGTAGCGATAACCGCTTTTTGGACATTATCTCAGCAATTTGACATACTTTGAATAATAATGACATATGATTGAAACAATTTAACTAATATATGACATTTTAGATTTTTTATTTAATATTTTTATAAAAATCTCTGACATTGCCTAAATAATTTTATGAAAATGGATGACAATGTGACACGTCGTAAACCAAGCAGAACTAGTTCACTAAATTATGTAACTAATGATGACTCCAATCTATTTGATACAACTATGATGAGCTTACCAAACTCATCACTTAACTGCAGCCAAATGGTGATAGATCTGCAAGAAAAACTAGAGCAAATGTCTAAGGAACTGCAAAGTGCCCATAATGAAATCGAGAATCTAAATATTGAAAACTTAAGATTAAAATCGGATTTACAAAAGCAAATCAATCTATTAGATATATATAAAAAACTGAATACCGGCACTATAATAAAAACACCAGTCTCAACGCCCAAACAAATAAGACATAGAAACACGAACACAAGATCTACGTCAATACTCACAACACCTAGTCAAACTTTGGGAGAAATACAAAAAACGCCTACACCAAAAGAAAAGCAAAGAATTTCAACTACACAAAATAGTAAGGATAAAGAAATCAGCACCGAAGAAAACATTGAGACAGAAATAATTAAAGTACAAAGTTGCGTAAAAAATACATCACAAAATTCTAACAATACTCATACATCTATAAAGGAGTCTTCAAATGATATTGTCATTAATCAAACATGTCCTACGGTAATATGTGAAAATATAGTCATGAATACTTCACTGCGACTGGAATATAAGAAGAAAAGAGTAGTTATCATAGCCGATGAACAGGGACGCCACATTCAAAGGATTCTACAGAAATTTTTGGGGTACAACTATACAGTCACCAGTTGTTGGAAGCTAGGAGCGAGTCTACGTCATGTCCTGGACTCAGAAAATACGTCACTGAAAAATTTAAGTAAAAGTTATACTATTGTTATTTTAGGAGGTATAAATGATAAACTCCCTATTATCTTACAGAACTCTATGCACAACTTTCTAAAGAAATTTAATAATACTAATATTATTGTGTCCGAAGTGCCATTTAAGAAAAGTCTAAACGAAAAGAAACTGAATTATACACTTAAATTTATATGTTCTTTCTATAATGTGTCGTACTAATGCAGGTAAACGTTCTCCACTATAACGTATAGTTAATTCTTATAATATTAATTTCAACTCTGTAGACATTGCGGCGATTCGTCCTAGCGCCTTTAAATGTAATATCATGAAGCTCCTAACATAGTTTTATCATATTTATTAACGCTTAAAAACAATATTATATGTAATACGTCCTAGCGCCTTTAAATGTAATATCATGTGGCTCGCAACACAGATTTTATCATGTTTATTAACGCTTAAAAAAATATTATATGTAATTCGTCCTAGCGCCGTTAAATGTAATATCATGAAGCTCCTAAAAGTAGTTTTTATCATGTTTGTTAAGTCTAGCGCCTTTAAATGCAATATCATGAGGCTCCTAACATGGTTTTATCATGTTTATTAACGCTTAAAAATTATGATATGTAATTCGTCCTAGCGCCTTTAAATGTAATATCATGAAGCTCCTAACAGTGGTTTTTATCATGTTTATTAACGCTTAAAAACAATTATTATAATTATGTAATACGTCCTAGCGCCTTTAAATGTAATATCATGAGCGCTAATGAGCATGATGGGGACTATGTTGGGAGCTAACATAGTTTTTATCATGTTTATTAACGCTTAAAAAAAAAAAACAATTTTAATATGTAATTCGTCCTAGCGCCTTTAAATGTAAATTTGTAATATCATGAAGCTCCTAACATAGTTTTTTGACGAGTTTATTAAGGCTTAAAACATATTATATGTAAGCTGTGGTAAACGGTGTTGGTGACACAATTGTCAACACCTTATAAATATTACTCTTTGTTGTCAATATGTATTGCTGTCACTCTTTGTTTACCCAAAAAAAAAAATGTAACTTACACTAATATGGGCTACTCTACATACTTGCCTAGGTACAGATATAGACCCTTACACATAGCTCAACGACTACTAAAAGAAATTTTAAAATCTATGTATAAATTAAATTATGATAATTATGTATATACCCAATCGACATTGACAGACAAAAAAACTGTATCCACACAAACTGAGTTATTAAAAATTAATACTGGGAATATAAATGTTATTACCCAAGTAAAAGATAACACCGAAACAAAACCAGACACACAGCAGAATGATCAGTTTTTTCTATAATAAATTAAGTATTGTACATCAAAATATAGCAGGTTTGATGAATAAATCAGATACATTAATGTCCTCTGACTATTGATGTCCTCTGTATAACTGAGCATTTTTTAAAAAAAGGTCATGAACATTTCATACACATTCCGAATTTTTGCCTGGGTGCCCTTTTTTCGAGGGATGTAGGGCGTGGAGGAGCATGCATTTTCGTTAGACAAGGTTTACAATTCCGGGAACTTATGGAGGTATCTAAACAATCTGTAACGGGTATCTTTGAATGCTGTGCTGTGGAATTAATAAGTCACCAAATAATTGTTATCTGCGTATATAGAATTCCTAAACATAATTATGAAATATTCTATGAAAAATTTGACAATGTGCTTACTAGAATAAATCGCCTATCAAATAAAAAAGTTATTACATGCGGTGATTTCAATATAGACTTACTAAAACGAAACAGATTATCATTGGAATTTGAATTTTTTCTTTTAAATCATAACCTAAACTTACAATTATACGAACCCACCAGGTTATCTAGCAACACATGCATCGATAATTTTGCGCACAATTACCCTAAGGATTGCACGTGTGTTGTAATGGATCTTATATTCTCTGATCACACAGCTCAAATACTTAAAGTGCCTATTTATAAAACTTATGAACTAACATATTGGAAAATAAAAAAAGAAGAAATAATTAAAGAGAATCTCATCAAATTCAAAACTCATTTAAAATGTTTGTCTTTCAATGATGTTTACACTGCAACAAAAACAAATACAGCCTACGAAAATTTCATAGATAATTTCATTTTACTATATTAACTATGTTTTCCGTAAAAATATGTAACTATACACATAAATAGAAAAATTAAATGGATATCACGTGGTATAAAAATATGTAGTCAAAAACAACGTAGGTTACTATGGAATTACAGATTTAAACCGAACCTACTAAATAAACTTACTTTTAAAAAATATACATCTATTTACAAAAATATCATAAAATTAACACAGAAAGCACAAAATAATCATTATATCAACACGTCTCAGAATAAATCTAAAGCGACCTGGCAAATAATTAATAAATATAAACAAAACTTGCCTCAAGAACAAATTATGACTATAAGAAAAGAAAATCTATTAATAACAGACCCGGACGAAATTGCCAATGAATTCAATGACTATTTTATTAATGACATTACAAATAATATTAAACATGACATAAAATCTAATAATAATAATTTTAATAATTTGACTTTGCAATCATTATTTATGCAACCAGTGACAAAAGATGACATTTTAAAAGTAATAACGAGTCTTAAAAACACAAGAGTTACGATGGTGTATGTACGAAAGTCATAAAATTCGTTAAGGAAGTGGTAGCAACACCATTATCCCACACATTCAATTTAAGTGTTACTGAAGGTGTATACCCCATTAGATTAAAAAAGGTAATTGTTAGGCCTCTTCATAAGAAAAACGACAAAAAAGATATTAAAAACTATAGGCAAATAGCAAAAATTCCAGTATTTTCCAAAGTTTTTGAAAAACTAATATATAATTCCATAAACAATTTTTTTAATAAATATGATTTATTTTGTAGAGAACAAAAGGGATTTCGGAAAAATACAACAATAAATATGGCCATGTATGATTTATTGTCCAGTGTCATGATGTCCGTAGATAAAAAGACGCCAGTGTGTGCCATTTACACAGATATGACAAAAGTGTTCGATTATGTACATCACAAGGTCCTACTTGACAAACTATATGGTTATGGTAGTAGGGGAAACGCACTTAAATTACTTGAATCATATCTAAGTAACAGAGTCCAATGCACGAAAATATCTAGAATTTGCATTAAAAGTAAACTAGAAAAGAAATATTTATCCCAACCGCAAACTATACATTATGGCGTACCGCAGGGAAGCGTACTGGGACCTTTATTATTCCTGATTTACATAAATGATCTCCCCAAATGTACAAAACATAAAATGGTCCTATTCGCTGATGACAGTACTTGTATAGTAAAATGTTCTAATCAACATGAATATCAAAATGACATTAATAATACCCTAATTGACATAATAAATTGGCTTAGTAACAATAATTTTATAATTAATTTAATTAAAACAAAAATAATGAGTTTTCACCAAAGATGTGAAGCACCGAATATTAATGTCAACTATAATGATTTTGCAATAGAACATATTGATAAAGTAAAATTTTTAGGCATTACTGTTGAGAAGCAACTAAATTGGAAACCCCATATAGAAGAATTGTGTAAACGATTATGTAAGTCAGCCTTTGCGCTTATGCAGCTGTCGAAAAAAGTAGGGAGTCAAGCACTTCTAACAGCTTATCATGCACTCGTGGCGTCGGTTCTGAGGTTTGGTGTTATTTTTTGGGAATATAAAAATATCTACAAGCAGAAGAGGTCCAATGCGAGCTCAGTTTGTAAACAAATTATGTCAGGTACAATGTAAAACCGCTCTTGTACAAAAGAGCTTTTTTGGTTTCGCAACTAAAATATATAATAAAATACCTGAAAGGATAAAAAATATGTCCACATCACAATTTAAATCCTCATTGACTAAACTTTTAATAGATAAGTGTTATTACTCAGTAGATGACTTTCTAAATGATCATTTAACATAGTTAAAAGACCTGACATTATACTATTATACTATACACAACAATAATTTATAATTTTATTTGACATTGTATTTTTATATTTTAATTGATATTTTAATTTATTCATGATCAAAAAATGTATATTAAGCAAAATGTAATATCATTCCTTTTAACAATATTTGTATGTCTTTTTGGACAAAACATAGCGCACTTAAACTAATTTAAGACCATTATTGTATACATTCACCTATGTTTAACGAATAAAAATTCTGATTCTGATTCTGATGTTACCAACCACATCCAGAATACTAAATTCCATATGTATGCTGATGATCTTTAAATACATATATCTTTTCACCCAAATGTTTCTCATGATGCTGTAAATAAAACAAATGCAGATTTAGATAGGATATCGGACTGGGCAAGAAAAAAATCATTAGTACTTAATCCTACTAAATCCAAATTTTAATTTCAGGTTCTAAAGAATGCATCAAAAGTATACAATATTTAAATCCTGTATTATTGGTTGATGGAAGCCCAATAGAACAGGTCACCGAGGCTCGAAATTTAGGTTTAGTTATGGATGGTAAACTGCACTTTGAGACGCATGTACTTGAGTCTGTCAAAAACTGTTTTTACCGTCTCAAGCTGCTATATCAAATTCGGCGAAATCTCAGTACCGATATGCTTATATTGCTTTGCGAGACTCTGAAATTATCCAAACTTAATTATGCAGATACTGTGTTTGGTCCATGTTTACTGCATAGAACTCAAAACTTAATCCAAAGAGTACAGAACGCTTGCGCACGATTCTGTTATAACATCTTACCGCGTACCCATGTCACTTCATTTCTGAACAGTGGGAACCTCATGAAGATGTCTGCTCGTAGGCACCTTCATTTAGCTACTTTACTTTTTGGCACTGTTTTATATGAAAAGCCCGAGTACCTTTATAAAAAACTGACGTGGTCTCGCGATCTCAATCAATACAGGACAAGGGGCGCTTCACATTTTTTGGTGACTTCGAAGCACAGGTCTTCTGCTTTCAGAGGATGTTTTAGATTTTCGGCTACCAAATGTTGGAATGACCTACCGCCACCTCTGCGAAGCCCGAAATCTGTATATACTTTCCGAAATAAGTTAAAGCAAATTTTATTCAAGAAACAAAAATTATTGTTGTAGCTTTGAGATACCCTTGCCCACCTGTGTAATATTTAAGAACGTACCTAATTTTTATCGAAATATGGTTGTCATGCTTATAATTTGGTATTGTATTGTATTGTTTTGTTGTTAATATTGTGTACACTCACTGTTGATATGTTCTTGTATTTTGTTATGTTGTTCCTCTGTCTTTATTTATTGAAAAGATTATACCTAGTTCTTTTGTTTGTTTTTTTTTTGTTATCTTAGTTTACAGTAAAAACATTGTGTCATTTATATTAGTTCGCTTAATATATCCCTAGACATAAAGTGTATCGATATAGATATATATATTTATAGTTTATAATAATATGAGGTCCTGTGAGAATATCAGTGTTGCAGTTCAACTGCAACAAGAGCTGACACAGGTTCCTTATTTGCTCTCCACGAATCGACTGTATGTATGTTATTGTTATGTACTTAACTGTATTGTTTTGGAGATACGAATAAAAATATATTCTTTCTTTCTTCTTTCTTTCTTTCTTTCAATTGATAATTATAATCTTGCTCTTTTTACAGAAAGACTATACTACTGTCATCGCTGCTTAACACCAAGATCTAAAACATAATTATTATATTATAGAAAGGTGATGATTTATTATACCTATGGTACATAAATAACACCAACATGAATATTTACACTAAAATTATAAATTGACTTCACGAAACTTGTCTGAAAAGTTAAAATACACTCGTGAAAAATAACAGTAAAATTTGCTTTTTAAACCTATAAAATTTTTCTTGAGGCATTACCCAGGACGTATTTTAAAATCTAACCCATTTTTAACCGATTCAGGTTGAATCCCGACTTACTCTAAAATATATTTTAAAGTGCAAACACAAATTATCGTTTTATATTGCAATCTTCTTCTAAAGCACGAGGAACGAATACTTTATTTATATTTCAGCGTTTCTAGAATATTTCGTAGTGACATTATAATGGTCTATAGAGTCTTTCGAATTTCTTTGAGATACTTTTGCTTCTAATGGAAAGTTGTCATTTTTCTTATAGAAAAATCCCATGCTACCTTGCCTGGAGTCGAACCAGGTAAGTGAGGCAAGATGTGAGCAACAATTCAGTTAATACAATAACGACAAAGTTAAATCAATATACAGTTTTAACTCATTATGAAAGCGAATCGTCAATCACTTTTAAACATCGCCGGAAAATACCAAGAGATGGCCACAACTGCTAATTATTTAATTTTGCATTTCGAGTTCTTATTTTGTTTGTTGCCTTAGATTATGTTCAACATCGACATTATCTTCTTCGGTATTACTTCCAGGGCATTCTCATCATTTATATTGTCCTTGTTTGACTGTATTTTTAAAAATCCACGGACACAAAGAACATACAGAGTAAGAACAACAAATTGTGGATCACACATAGTGCATTTAACACTTTGTGTGATCTGTTTGGGTCATCTAACTCAAAATTCGGTGATGTGATGCAATCGCTTCACTACCTTATACTAAAACGTGGTCGCCTCAGATACATGACCTCAGAGGTACAGCCAAACAATAATATGTGGTAGAATATTGCTTTATAATAAGTCGTTTTGACAAGATTATAGGTATTTAGTTTCGCGTGTGATAACAAAATTATCACCTCAACATTACAATGCACATTTAAAATCTCGTTTATTTGTATAAACAGAGTGATAGGTATGTATTTATTTATAGAAATAGAGTGCTACCACTAATGATAAATAAGATAATTATTAGCATAATCATCATCACACATCATAATTGTACTGCAGTGTCATTGTTAATGCATTTAAATAAATTATTAACCAGTCATTGTCACATGCAACGTGTGATGATTATTTAAATTATTATCTCTAATATGACTTTCACTTTAATATCAACAAATGTCGTTGTTTTTATTATGGTATCTAATAGATCTTTGAACTAAACAATGTATAACTCTGTTTATCACCAAGTGGCTCTGTGGCAGTGTAAGCGACTGTGGATCATAAGATCTCTGGTTCGATTCCTGGGTAGAACAAAAAGTGATATAGGGTTTTTCTGTTAGGAATTATCTAATAGAAGTTCGGAGTCAGGGAGTTGGTGATGTCACACCCCCGTGCCTCGGCAAGCTCGTTAATTCGTTGGTCCTGCGCCCAATCTCACTCTGGTTGTGTCGCTCGTAGTGTCCCATCGAAGCATGAGAGTGAGGGAATAGAGAGTGCACTTGTGTTTGCGTACACACTTGTGCACTATAATATGCCCCGCGTAGTTGGCAAGTCTCATATAAAGACGAGCGGCCGTGGTCGTAATCGGACGGATCACATTATTACCCTGATTTGTATTAGTATAAGCAAGTAGCGATTTTCGTTCCTATATGCAAATGAAGTACAGCATATTTTGGAAGTCTTTAGACTCGAACGACTCAGGATATTATTTCAAATGTGCGGATGTAATATCTGTCCTTGTTATGTACACGAATGATTGTCTCGATTTTGGGTGTTCCTTGTATCTGCTAACTGAATGCTTCAAAATGAAACAAAAAACTAATAGGCACGGAAATATTTGAAACATAACTAAACATACATTTTTAAGTTTAACCAGTGATAATAACCTAAACATTTCACCCTAAACAATCTCACTTAAGCTCTGTTATGACATCAAATTGCAATTATATTCGAGACGTCACCGGCGTCTATACATCCAAACCGGATCGAATCAAATTATTCTATCAGCCAGCAAACGTTCATGAATTCAAACACGAACCAAGCTATTGCGATTCAATTAAATTGACATTGAGATTTTTCGATCTGAATATAAATGTTTGAGTGAGAGATAGGTGGTGTTCAGTTCAGTCGAAAGATGAATAGGATGTTGGCCTTCTGGCATAAGTTTGTGCCGTTTAAAGATGATTTTGAATTGCCCTAGAGCGATTCCGGTGTGTGCAAAGTGCTTAGTTGTTATAAGTTACTCAGTAGCAGTACGGTAAGCGTCTTGTTTGTTCAGTAGATAGCGATATGCTTATGAACTATAATGCAAGAGCCTGTTTTTATTGCTTTTAATATATGAGACAATTTGACTATGGAACTAATCTTATACTAATACTAGAGGACGCCAGCAGCTACGCCTGCATTTTTTTTAAATTTAGCCGTTTTGGCCAATCCCGTGGGAATTTCGGGAAATCCCTTCTTAGTGCATCCCTACGGTCCCCAAGGAACACACATGCCAAATTTTAGCTTCCTGCGCCTAATAGTTTCGGCTGTAGCGTGTCTGTCAGTCAGTCAGTAACGCAAGGATTTTATATATTAAGATATAAAGCTGAAGAGATTGTTTGTTTGTTTGGTTGAACGTGCTAATCTCAGAAACTTCTGGTCCGAATTGAAAAATTCTTTCAGTGTTAGATAGCCCATTTATCGAGGAAGGCTATAGGCTATATAACATCAAGCTATGAGCTACGGGAGCAGAGCAGTAGCCTTAAATAACGCGAGTGTAACCACGGGCATCCTCTAGTCTAAATATATTATAGAACATTCTGTTTACTGTATTCGATATTACTCATTATACATATAATACCACTACAAGTCCCTAAGACTTAAATTCAATCCCTTTGTTGATGGATCATTTATAGAACGTCTAGAAGCAGTTGTGGTTCACATTGTCAATTCAACTGTAAGTTACAATTAAGTATATTGTAAGTTCTAAATAATGTTTGTGTAGAACTAGAGAACCATTTTAACTGAATTTAATGAATGTTTGATTTATTTTTACATTAAAATTATTAGCATTTTCGCTCCTTTTCCATACAAAGTTAACCTACTATATGTACGCATAATTCTCGTAAATAGGTGTACACAACTTTTACAGCACGTATAAGTTCATAGATGCCTTTAATTAACTCATATTAAACATTTCAGCTTAGCTTCATCTTGCCAGATTATGTTTCTATGATATGACTGTGTATATCGTGGAATAAAATCGACTATAAAAAAGGCGCAAGTATAATGTATCAGGAAACAATATGACTATAGTCCAAAACCTTTGCCTGTCTATAACATCAATAAAACCAAACCAAATTTATGATTTATCGTAACGAGCCAAAAATCACGGGTACAATATTTGAATGGCAGTCGGCTTAAAACGACAAAAGCCTTTAGTCATCACACGCACAGTTTTATTCGGTGTGTCAATACAAGGCAGGTGGGAAGTTCCGGGTGTACACTTGTACACAGAGATTATAGCGGGAAACCGATGTGTGTCTGGGGGGTGAGTAAATAAAGAAGCTATGTTACTATTCGATGATTTATTTTTCGAGTAGTAATAAGAACATGTTTTAGTCAGGCAATGTGGCAATAGTGGCGATACCAACAGACTGCCATGCAGAAGATATCGGGTTCACCACTGACTTTCCAGAGTTATGTACTTATTGAATTGTTAAAACTATTGCAAAAATTCCCAGCGTAACTCGTAATAATCGAATATTATAAAAATCAAAGTAAATATGATAGTCCAATAAACTACAGAATATTTTAAAAGAGTTTATCATTGAAAATTTTACATATTTTATTATTCGATCAGATATGTTACTAATGCCTAAGTTTCGGCATAAAACTAAAATCAAATCAAATAAATAGTTTGCAATAAAGCTACACAAAACTGATCTCTACTCGAATTTCTTGTAAGAAAATATTTATCAAAACTTAAAAGCTTATTATTTTCCGAGTGACTAATAACTTAAACGATGTCTAAATGTTTGCAAGTAATAAAATAAGTTGCCAGCGATTAAATATTTTCGCGACTATTATATTAAATAAGATTCAAAACTAAGGGTGTTATAAAAACTTAAAAGTAGCAGCTGCGTTTAGGTAGCAAATAAACTATACAAGTCAATTGAAATAATAGCCGAGGAGCTATAAATAATGACTTGGCGACTAATAATGTTAGTAGGTAGGTTATGTTAGGTTTTCTTGTGACCCTGTACCCAAAAATGGAGCCCTGCGAAGGGCTCTGTCAACTTGGCTTAAAAGAATGAAACGTCTTATTTACTTATAGGAAACACGTCATTTAAGACAAAAACATTTGGCAAATATTGAATGTCCATTTTCTATTTTTTATTCATCATCAAGTTTCCGCTTAGATACTAATTCAGTTCCCAAAAAAATGAAAAGCTGCTAGTTTAAATTAAAACGAAGCTTATTAATGACTTATTTATATGCTACATTTTACTTATTACGATACTCCTTATTAGCTGCCAACCTATTATATATGGTACCCACTCTAATTATTTTTGAAACTTGTATTCGCTTTACTTAGTCGCCGCATTAAATACATGCCAAACATAAATAGATAAGATTCCGATATTTTTTTATTTCTATTAAATGCAACATATCGTAATTTCATAGTTTTGATATACTTAACAGAATTAACAGATAGATAACGTTGCGTGTAAATTGAGGAACATAAAAGTCGTGATATGAGTAAAGATTTGGTTTTAGATTCAAATTTAAGTTTGAACGAAGTTTAACTTCGCTCTACAGACATCGACAAAAGAAGAAATATGTGTACCTAGCTGCTGCCAGACGAAATTCTCCGGGAAGCGATCCGTTAAACTTGACTCAATCGATTAGAAGTCTATGTGAATTTGAGAATTAGTAATAAGTTAAACCTACAGATTATCCAGAAAAGAACAGGATTTTTATTCTATTACTACCACTATTGACACTCATACTTAAAGACTAATTAAAGATAGGCATTCTATTTTTCTACCTACTCCATGGCACACTTGCGTCAAGATACGCCCCATTTCTGTCAAACTTAAAATATATCCCAAAAATCAGTGCATAAACTCCGTAATTTTTTCTTGACGGCATTCGCAAATGAACCGGGCGAATGTGATGCGGGGCTCAAAATTGCCTTGTATGATTAAATGCCGGCTTCACGAGATGATTGCTGCGTCTCCAAGATATATATGGGACTGCGTCACTGCGTGAGTACCGCCTTAGAACGTTTGTTTTTTAGTTAGGATACATGGCCAGTCTTTGTAGTTATGAGAATTTATGACGGAGGACATTGCGTTTGTTATTAATGCTATTTTATTTATTAGTAAATTTAAAATGTATGGAGCTTATAAAACATCACTTTTTAGGGCTCCATAGTAAACTACAAGGAACATTTATGTTTACGCTATGTCCGTCCGTCCTTCTGTTCGTCTACTGTTTTATGCGGCAACGCACACTTATTAATTCCGAAATGAATTCACATTGTCTGAAATTAACAACTTTATTATGATAAGACGAGATGCTCCAGCTAAGAGCTAAGATAGCTATGATATATAATCGCTCTAGAGTGAATTGAAAAAGAAACTCTATATTACTACAATTAAATTCTCTTGTGTAGTAGAAAGTCAAACCTATGGAACTATATTTAATAAGTATCTCGAAATAATTCAAATATTCGTCGCTTTATTATTGCAGTAAAACGCTCAAGTCAATATTGTTTTAAGCCCCGCTTACACTTGGGCAAATTAGTGGATAAAGGCGATTTGAATAAAGGGGTTTGGATAAAGTTGGCGTCATTCTGAACTTTTGCGGCCATCAATGAAATTTATATATTAAGAAAGATCAGAATGAAACAATACAAAGATATTATGGCAACATATCTCTAAACCATATCGGATCTGAGATATTCGGTTTTACATTTCTTAGTAAAATCGAATAAGTTATCACACTTAACTGCACTATTTTAGATTCTCTTTCGTAATCATTGATAATAACAAAAACATCATTGCTAAGCCTTTTAAATAGTTTACGTTAAATAGTTTAATTACGTTCTTATACCTACTTATAGCAGTCAAAACATTTAGGTGAATATGTAATTGCAAATAATCCAAATAGAAGAAGGGTTGATTTTGAAATAATAAATGCGGAAATACCTGGCCTATATGAATTTCCCATTTCTGTGAGTTCCGATGATTTGATATTATACGCACTTGAATAAGTACGTAGAACAAGCGACAAAAAGCGACGGTTCGTGTATGATCGAAGTATACAACTTTTTTTTTGTTTTACGAGGTGGAAAATCCCTTCAGATCTCCGACTCTTAGGGAAACGAGAGCCGGAGTATGTGGTGTTACCACAAAAAACCACCTCGACTGCCAACCAAAAACGCCTTACGGGAGGAATACTGGGTATAAGAGCTGTCTTGTCTTCCTCCTATGGCGCCATGTTCAATGGAACCCGTTCTTAGGGAAGGCTAAACGCCCTCTATTATTATTATATTATTACCCTTACTGGTGGCTTCCCAGAGCAACGAATCCTAATCAGCGACCAGAGCTCCCCATGCTCTGGGGGCCCGCGGCCCCATTGGCGGATCAAGATCCCGCTCTGCTGCCTCCTTTTGGAGCATAACAGCTTCACAAAAGGAGGCCACTGCTTGCCAGACATCCTCGCTCGCCAGCATGGCAGCAACAACTGCTGGCGGGGACAGGTCGTGTCCGGACAAGGACTTCACGCTCGGACGCCCATGCCATGCAATCCTCCAACGTATGCTGGGCGAAGTCCAGGTCGCCTGCACAGTGGTGATATTGTGCCGTTCTTTTGCGTCCAATTCGATTCAGATACTTACCGAGTACCCGTGACCGGTGGGTGTCTGAGTCAATTAGTAGGTAATGCGGCCGCGTTTCCATCTAACCCACGCTTCAAAGCTTGGCAGAATGGCACTGACAGCGCTTTGCCATTGCTGCAGAGCCTGTCGGTGAGCATTGCGCCGCATTTTGAGCGCGTCCTGGACATCCCCGTTCTCTTCCCGGTGAACTGCGCGAGTCTGGTCATAGACCTTCGCGTCCACGTCCGCCAGAATATCAGAGGGCGGGTAACGAGCCACAACTGTCGCCATTTCTGATGCAATTATGCGGTATCCTCGAACAATCCGAATGGCCGCCACCCGTTGCACGCTATTTAGCTTGGCTTTACACCGTGAGGAGGCCGCTAGGCGTGTGGCCCATATAGGCGCCCCCTTAAGGGCCATGGATCGTACGACCACACAATAGGGACGGCGAACTTTTTTTCGAAGGCTGCTTCTGAACCTCAAGGGTGAGGTTCAGAAGCAGCCTTCGAAGAGCTCCTGCTGATCCGCGAACTCAAGGGACCATACGCTAGAAATGCTCCTTGAAGCTCCAGCGGCTGTCGAGGGTGAGCCCGAGGTACTTAATGTACCGGTTTACTCAGACCTCCACACCATCCACTCTAATAAGCGAGCTAGATGGAACCACACTGTCGTTTCCTGTTGAACCACAGCGCCTCGGTCTTATAAGGCGCTACCTGTAGGCCCAGCCCGCTTATCTGTCGGACGACACAAGCCACTCCCAATTCCGCGAGCTGAATTACTTCAGGGAAGCCATACCCTCTTGCTAACACCAGAGTGTCGTCCGCATAGCAGACGATACTCACGCCGGGGGGTAAACTGGTCCTCGGAACCGCATCGTATGCGAGGTTCCATAGCAGGGGTCCTAACATTGACCCCAGGGGAACCCCACACGTGACCGGTGTTCAAAGCCGTCCCGACCCATACTAGTATACGTAATGGACCTGTCACGCGGATACGTCCCGACGATTTTACGCAGATAGTTTGGCACGTTGTGATATAATAGTGCCTCCCTAATTGCTAGCCACGGAAGGGAGTTGAAGACGTTGACTGTGTCAATACTGACAGCCAAAGTCTAATATATAATAAATACTGTCTGATTTTTTAGAAATGAGCTGCACAAGGGTTAAATGCGCTGTTAGGGGATTTTTGTTCAAGCGTGGCCGGGAAACGGACCTTGGGCTGTTGTTCCCATGTAATTTCTATTATATGGTACGTGGGATGGGGCAGGTATCAAAATAGCCTATGTCCACCGGCGCAATTCTTAGATACAATTATAAGATTTATAAGACATGATATTGAGAATGAAATGTACGAAGATAACAAACTATGTAACATAATATTTTAAAGTATGAACATATTGGTTTTATTATTTCGTTTATGTCCTAATACATGTCATGTGAGTGAACAATCTTAAAACATAAATAATCTTAAGTAAAACACTAAGCGCATATCTCTATTAGTTTATATTGACGATATTCTGAAAATCTTCAAATGCAAAAATCTCAGCTCCGACATTACTTAGGACAAAAATAATTGAAGTTATGTATATATTTAATGTAGTACTACGAAGTATTATTAAAATTATTCGTGACCACTGAAAAAAATGACGCCACTGGTCCATACAATGTTACCCAAACCCCTTTATTGTTAAGACGTTTCATATTTATGAGGAGCAATATACCTACTTCAATATACCTATTGTGATTTATTGATATAACTAGAGGGAGCCCGCAGCTACGCCTGCCTATTTTTCTTTTATTTAACTGTTTCTGCCCGACCTCATAGGAATTTCAGAAAATCCCTTCTCAGTGCACCCTTATGGTCCCCAAGGAGCATACATACTAAATTGCAGCTTCTTGCGCCAAATTATTTTAGCTGTGCGTTTTCTGACAGTCAGTCAGCAACGCAAGAATGTTATATAGATAAAGAAGATAAAATTATAATCCGGACACTTACGTTCATAGCGTTCAAATAATCTAATAACTACTAGAACATAATGTTGATGCTTTAAACAAAGCTTTTAGACGAGATTATTGTAATTAAACCACGCAAAATGCTATAAGTTGAGACCATTATCATATTATATTCCTCGCTAATATCTTCAATTTATTCACTTTCAGTACTTTTCGACTTTGCCATCGTCTTCGCTTGTCCGATCTCTCTTAAGTTCATCTTAAGTTATCATAAACAGGCGAAACTCGAATTTGTTTATTATCCACGATTACGGCAAAATTGAGTTTCTTATTCGTCACACTTTTGCGAAAAAAGATATGAACTAAGGTACATTTTTAAATTAAAAGATTTGATTCAGAATTCAAAGTATTTGAGGGATTTTGTGGCAATGAACGACTAACTTTTGTATAACCTTTATTAAAACATTTTCGCACCAAAGTGGATAAGACAGAATTTTTAAATCTTTCTTGAACCGACTATTAAAATGTATCAAGATTGAAACTAAATCATTGAATTATTTATTTGTCACCAGCAATTAAGAACTTTAGTAAAAGTTGGTAAAGAGTTGAGACTATTTTTAAGTTTTGTTTCTATCAAAAGCTTTTACATTAAGGTTCAATGTACTTTCTGGGTAGCTATATACCGACCGTTCACTATGAATTATATTTGCTCCACTTGCAAGGGCTATTTAGGAAAAATATATGTCTGTTTTCATCTTCATAAAAAAATAGTTTTCTACTGTTGCGTTTTATTTGGTGGTTTGCACTAGCCGGTCGTAACCGTGTGAAATGTCAGAGATGGGTTGAAACGTGAGCTCTAACGAGCAATGAAAACAAACTTTAACGTATCGTAATAGTAGCAATGTCCTTAGTGGCTCATATGTAGTCTATGGGTACAACAGTCTGCAATGCACCGAAATTGCAGATTGTGCGGTATTATCCTCGGCCTATTGTCTGATTACCAATAAATGACGGGGTAATCGATTTTCAAAATGTTAGATCACAACAATATAATCTTAATATATAAAATCCTTGCGTTACTGACTGACTGACAGACATGCTACAGCCGTAACTATTGGGTGCATGAAGCTGAAATTTGGCATGTATGTTCCTTGGGGACCGTAGGGGTGCACTAAGAAGGGATTTCCCGAAATTCCCACGGGATCGGCCAAAACGGGTAAATTAAAAAAGAATGCAGGCGTAGCTGCTGGCGTCCTCTAGTTATAGAGAAACACTCTTGGTAGCTCCATAGATTATTGCCAAAAGTTATTTAATGTTGCCGAGTTCCTAATGTTGTCCAACAAAACTATCTTGCTGATTTTAACACCTTAACATCATTACACATTACGTAGTCGCTGAAGAAGGAAACTGTATTTCAATCGACTGCTATTTCAATTCCATATTGTTGTATCATTGGATGGCGAATTGGCGACACATTTCTAGCATTGCTAAAATATAATTCTACTATTTCTGTTGATAACTTGACTTGATTTGGCATCTACAATTCACATAGATATAGTGCCACTTACGGTTGGCGCACACGTATCGCCTCATAAACGGATCGGCGCGCTAGTAGCGGTTAACCATAGAAATATAAACAAGATGAGAAGTGCCAAGAGGGCGTGTCGTCGTCTCGTGATATGCCCCAAGTGGTCATATCGCAATCAAATGGCCGTTTCTACGAAATAGTACACTTTCAACCGTGATCGCGACAACTTATAAGAATACCGTATTGTTCAGTGGTTTCTTGTAAAAATAGAACTTCAAACCAAAACTTTGTGTAGAATGACAAGTATTTTATTATGTTTGTCTTTAAAAAAATTAAACACAACAAAACGTAAAATATTTCTTGCTGTTATTATGTTATTATTGTTCTCAAATATCACAATGACTATAGTATTTTTCAATAAATACATTGTTCTTTAACTACCACCTACATTTGGACTGGACAAGCAATTACTGGACAAGCAATGTAATCATGACCGAACGATACTTTATTAAAGGAATACATCGCGTAGTACGGCCGCTGCTTCTTGCAACAAATTAGTGTACAGTATTATTGTGCAACGATAGTGGCCGATGCTTTTGTGTGAGTAACTTGAACGTTGCTTGGTAAATACACGCTATAGTCGAGAAGATAAGGTTTATAATTGATTTTTTTGTAAGTTTTGATTAAAAAACTGCAATTGTGTGCGCGAATGCGTTTTTATATTGTTTTTACTGAACAAACTGGCGACACAGGTATCTGATATATTTTCGTCTACAGGGCATATCTCCATGTTTATTATTGGCTCGCGAGCCTGAGGTTGAACAGCCCTGTTCTAGACTATGCCTCTAAGAATCTGCATTATAATTTAGTTGATTTTATGCGGCGATTGTTTAAAGGTAAAGCCAACAATACTTACCATGGAGTAGTCACGTGTTCTATCTCCGCAAGTTCTATGGCTGATTCTGATAAAAGAAATATAAAAATTACATAAATCTATAAAGTTACCACACTCCAATTATGTTCACCTTTTCCAATTATCGCCATGACAACATAGAAAATTGTGATTCTATCGATACACCACGGGGTAATTTTCCCATAAAGTGGAAGACATTGACTGAATTCCGATAGCATTAAATGTAACGACTTTGGCAACGCCAGTAACAAATCGAAAATAAAAACCTTCAATGGCTTTTTCTTTATTATTGTAGCAAGCAAATATATGGCCTCACAAACAAATACATGCCCAATCTTACTAGCTATAAGTTGGTGCCACGAGAAGATAGACTTTTTGTAAATACACATCAAAATAAATACACGTCTTTTCAATGCCTAACTATGCCACTAGGTTTTTAAATTTATATTGTAAAATTTTACAGAAATTATATATTCGTCCCGTGGTCGCAAGCTGATTCCCTATTCGCGTTAATTCCCGTGTATCTTAATATATAAATCGATGCGTAGCTGACTGACTGACAGACACGCTACAGCCAAAACTACTGGACACAAGAAGATGAAATTTAGCATGTAAGTTCTTTGAGAAGTGTAAGGTAGCTGGTAGCGCCATCTATCTTTTCCCTTGCTAGTTAATTCTGTCAACGTCAATGGTTCGTCGCTGCTCGGCTAATCCGAGCGATCCTTTTCATAAATCCCCTCCCAAAACGCCTCGCTATTGGCCGCCTTGCTCAACGGCGACAGAACATTCGAGAACGTGTCCGCCATACCGTACCGCACCGCACCGCACCGCACCGCACCGCACCGCCATATATAATTATTACCGCTTACAACCAAAGAAAACCTAACAAACGCGCTCGCGAGTGAAAGTGAAACGAATAGTGTAGTGTAATGAATCAAGCAGCTTCATCTCGAAAACACCAGGAGACTGCCCTTCTGAGAAGAAGAAGATTGCCGTGCAAGGTAAGAGGTTCCTTTCTATACCATACTTTCTCTCCCTCTCCAATCCTAGGCGACCAGAACTCGCCATCCTTTAAATACAGTCCATTCTTCCCAAATCGCCTAGTAACCTTCGGTTTCGGTGTAACGCCGAACCAGTAGCACTAAGAGAGGATTTTTGGAAATTCCACTCCTAAGGGGGTAAAACTGGGGGTCAAAGTTTGTATGCAACTTTTTATTCCTTCAATGGATTGACTCCAAACTTTGTATATTAATTTCTCAAACGACGATAATGAATATTAAGAATTATTTTTTTGGAATTTGCTCCCCTAAGGGGGTAAGATAGGGGGTCAAAGTTTGTATGTAACTTTTTATCTCTCTCATGGATTGACTTCAAACTTTGTATGTTGGTTCCTGAAGTAACGATAGTGAATACTAAGAATTCCTACAGTGGATTGACTTCAAACTTCCTCAAATGATGATAGTGAACACTAAGAATTATTTTTTTGGAAATTCCACCCCTATGAAGGTAAGATTGAGGGTCAAACTTTGTATGTAACTTTTTATTTCTTTCATGGATTTAATGGATTGACTTCAAAATTTTTATATTGGTTCCTCAAACAACGATAGTGAACACTAAGAATTTGTTTTCCGAAAATTCCTACCCTTAGGGGGTAAGATAGGGGTTCAAATTGAGTATGAAACGAAACTTATTATTCCTTCAGTGGATTGACTTCAAACTTTGTATATTGGTTCCTCAAATGACGATGGTGAACACTAAGAATATTTTTTCTGGAAATTGCTCCCCTAAGGGGGTAAGATAGCGGGTCAAAGTTTGTATGTTACTTTTTAATATCTCTAATGGATTGACTACAAACTTTGTATATTGGTTCCTTAAACAATGATAGTGGACTCTAAGAATTTGGTTTTCGAAAATTCCAACCCTCTAAGAGGGCTCAAAATGTGTTAATTATTATTTCTTCAGTGGATTGACTTCAAACTTTGTTTCTTGGTTCCTCAAATGAAGTTAGTGAACACTAAGAAAGTCTTTTGGAAATTCTTACCTTATATAGTTCAAAAACGGAGTCAGAATTTGTATGTAACCTTTTACGCCTTCAAGGAATTAACGTCATACTTTGTTTATTGGATCCGCAAATGACATTAGCGAACAGAAAGGTATTGATTTTGGATTTTTTCTCCTAAGAGGGTGGAAAAGGGATTAAGAGTTTGTGTAAAAACTTTCATTGTTGCAACGGAATCACTTCAATCTGTGTATATAAAACCTTTGCGCTACTGACAAACACATTACAGGCGAAATTACTGGGCGCAAGAAAGTTAAATTTAGCATATGTTCCTTAAGGAGGATAGGGGTGTCTGTACAAAATATTTCATCTAATCGTAATTTACGCGTGCGCAGCATCGGGCAAAATCTAGTAATATATATATATATATATATATATATATATATATATATATATATATATATATATATATATATATTCTGAATGGTCGAATGTTAAAAAATTGGCCGTATTTTTTTGTCATTTTACACGTAATTTATTCTGTAAATTAAGGAAAAATAGATTTCCATGTATGAAAATCAAAATGAACTTAAATAAAATCCATCAAAAGTTACGGTAGTCTGAAAACGCTATTTCTTTTTTAGGTATAAATAATTTTTTGCGCGACTAATAGTTTGCCATCTGCTATTCACCCGCTTTTTCGAGATGCCGGCAGCGGGAAGAGCGTTGCGATCCTATAAACTTGTATTTAACTTTACATTAACCACTTCTTCATAATAAAAAAAAAAACCTCTGATAAATGCATGTTATGCCCAAGAATGTAACATTTCAATGAACTTAAGCCAAATGTTGACATTCTAGGCGTCAGTACCTCAAAACATTAAAAGATCTTGTTGACAGCCCATAATATCGATAAAAACCCGATCCAATGACATACTAATTTCCAATGACACGTATGTGTGTACCGTTGCGCTCATTGGATTTGACATTATTTGTTTTTGACAGAACTATCGCTAAATCACTGCGTAGAAATTCTTTGTTTACAAAAAGTCTATGTTCTCGTGGCACGGACTTTACGCGTTCACCAGTGGGATACTCAGCTAAAACTATTGCGCGCAAGAAGCTGTCACTTGACATGTATGTTCCTTGAAGAAAATAGTGGTTGACTAAGAAAGGATTGCCTAAAATTCCCACGGTATCGGGAAGAAACGGTTAAATTAAAAAGAAATATTCGTTGGTTGTTGCTGACATCCTGTAGAATACTATATGTTACTCTTTTTGCAACAAAAGTCCTTCTTGAATCCCATTACCCTTACAGTAATTCTTACCGGTTAGATATGAAAAAACGTTATCGCTGGCGTGTGGAACGTAGTTTTGTGATTCGCTACAAGCAGCTATTGGAATCAAACTGCGAATACTGTCTCTTATTTCGCCTAGCTCAAAACTTTGGCATGAAATTGTTGTTTTTTTGTAGTTTAATAGTTGGTATAGTTATTCTGCAAACTGGCGTTTACTAACTGACCATTAACAGGCCACGATTTAACAGGGTTATTTTAGCAAATTGGATGTTGGTTTCACCTTATATTGCAGAGTTACATTTGGTTATTCTAAGAATAGGTCATGAGTGGTACTTTTTCGCCAATACACTGACTGGTACTTTTTCGCTTACTAAGGCAGCATTTTGTCGGCCAATCACCAAAACAAACGAACGAATTAGAATGGATATCAATCGATAGTGCTTATTGCGGATTCAAGGCCAGATTCTAGGGTAAATATTACTATTACATAAAACTGTTTAAATAAAATTATTGCGTTACTGACTAACTGAGAGTTAACGCACAGACAAAACTATTGGGCACATTAAAATGGTTGGTATGTATGTGCTTTAAGGCTGGTCCCTTCTTAGTGCACCCATGCACACTAATAATGCTCATAATTCCCACGGGATCTGGAAGAAAGGGTTAAATTAAATGTGTAAATGCTGGCGACCTCCAGTAGGTATTATTTAAACTTACCAGAGTTGATATTCTAGTGAACCGAAACTAGATGATGTTAGGGCATTAGATTGCCTTTAAAATCTTAAAAACATTATCTGTGCCACTAAAAAAAAAGTTTTAAAATATCACTCGTTCTAGACCACGGTCTCAAAATAAGAAATAACTTTGTAAATTTTATTACTAACGCAACAAACCTTGACGCAATTCTAAGACTTGACCTGAGCTTATTTTTTAAGATTTATTACCAGCCAGACCAGACAAAGAATAAACTACGGCCATTAGAGAACATTAAATTGAAGACATTGTTTACAACATAATTAATTCTTAACATAAATATCGGTATTTATAGTTGATTGAATCTGGCGTTACTTAGCGCGACTTGACTGACGGGCATAGATCGGCAAAGTTAATCAAGGGCTACACAGGTCATTACATAGATGGGTAACTGCTAGTAGTGTCATTTATAAACGCTTCCCTTCTTCAAAGTGCTCGTAACGCCATAGGTCGCGGTTCTCGTCCCGGGACATGGATCGTTGGTTCATGTCGGAGGCCTTCAGGCGATCTATAAACTCCGACACCAAAGATGGCTACACAATGAAAAGAAGAAGAACTGGTCTTTATCGCGCAATAATTTAAAAATAAACGTGAAAGTCACTTAGTAACAGTTTAAATCTTTAAAGACCGTCATCACAACTTCAAATTATTGACAAACAAGACATCGAAAAAAAGTATACTTTTTACTATTGTTTGAAGTCGGTTAAAAATGAAATCAAAACATGCAACCGCTGAATAAAATATACTCTTTCATAAATTCTTAGAAATAAATAACTTCATTTAAAAAGAAAAAGTGAAAGAAACCAAAGTAAAGTTTGGAAGAATTTCTTTTATTCATAGAGATATCTGAAAGTTTAAGACTTAAAACATGAAACGCAGTAAAGTATGATCAATCAATTTCATTTGATTTAAGTTCTCAGAGATGATTGGCGTGAATTGAGACGACTGCGACGTTGTATAAGAAGGTAACATAAATATTTCACGCGCTTCTACTAGGCTTGAGAATAGAAGCGCGTGGGACCAAAATTAGCAAGGAGGTTTATGGAATTAGAAAAGAGTCAAAATAGAATCCTTTTTGTCTGACTTTAGGCGTGAGCCATTAATCATTATTTATTTGTTTTTAACTAAGTTGTAGTGTAGACTGTAGAACATCAACTAGCATGGCCTAGCGGAAAAAAATCTTATGCTATGATGGTAATCGAGGTGCCATTCCCCTATATATTATTGCCTTATTTCACACTCTTCACAGCCACTTTCAAAAGCTTTCCAAAATTGAAAAAAATACGTTTACAATTTGTACAAATACGAATATATATGGAACGGGACTTTTAATCTTTAGAATTACGAGTATATATTAGGACAAAATGTCGAGACAAACGCTAGGCATTTCACCTTTATTTTCGAATACTTAATAACGTTCAAAGTTTGAACGGGTAGGTCATGGGTTTTATATTTAAAAGGCAGGAGGGCTGTGATGCAAGTTTTGTTTAATAAGATAGACAGACGACATTGGATTGGTATACAGACATGTTTGCAACCGGGACGGAACGGGTTTGAACCCTTTACATAAATATTAGAAAGCGTAGTATTTACTTAACGTATACGTATCTACTGTACACATACGCACAAAGAAAATCGAATGTCGTAAATACAAACTCATCTCATCACTACATGAACATTATTAATCTAACCTCTCTTTCTTTCAATGTTTCCCATCTATTGCAAGTTCGCGACATTAATTTAGTACTTAGGTAACCATAACGGCCCATAATTGGTTTATCCACGAAATCTCTTCACTATTGCCAACTTCTTAGTAAGACGTCCAACTGTTAAGTGCTCATTACGTTCCAAGCACGTCCGCACGCAGATAGTCTTAATGTCTCAGTCAAGACACTCCAATAGACCTTACAAGCACGTGACGACGGCAAACTAAAATAGTTTGAGGTATAATTTATTTTAATGTGTGTAATATCAATTGGCTTGAATATTATTATTGCCAAGTTATTTAATTGGTAGAAATATATTTTGTTTCGGCAATGTAGCAGGGCGCCCTCCGACTAGGTGTGGTAACGATATGTGGGAAGTCGCTGTCATGATGAGCAGAAAATCGTGCTCAGTGCCGTGCCATCGGAGATGCCTGTATCCAGCTGCGGACTAAGGGTGACCACACATTGCGTCGCACACCAAACGGACGCCGGGCGCACGCTCATGGAAAGCGCACGCCTAATGAAAATGGAAAGGGAGGCCTTAAAAAGGTTGTTGATGATGATATTGGAATTCAATGTTTTTGATCTTGCAATCGTTGGCCAATGCATGGGTTCCGCTATTAACTTATTATTATACACGCTGATTTTTTATTTGTTTTGGAGCGAAAGCTATCTGTATGTATACTAATCGTTAATGGAACCTAACCAGCTAATAAAATTTGAGTACAGTAAGTAGTAGTAACAAAAATAATAAGTTACTGGTTCGAGAGTTCGTAGTTACCACTTTTATGAAAGAAATCGCACGCGCGCGCGCCGATGTATGTTCGATCGTCCTACACACGTACACAGATAGATATTATACATACGACACACACAGATAAACATTGCACTGTAGGTACAGACCCCGCCACCGGCGTGAGCGCATCGCAACACGGGGCGTCAGGGGTGGGTGCGGGGGTTGGATGCAATTTGTCACTCGTCACTTCGACAGCCTTTAGTCTTGCGAAATTAGGACAACGGTACGCCCGTACGTCACGTTCCAGCTCGTTACTGTTCCCGTGTTACGTCGCGCGCGCTGCATAATGGTCATAATATTACGATCGATAAACTATTCAAGTCCAATGTTGAGTTCGCGTCTATGGTGCGAGTGTATTACATGTCTGGTGAAAATATGGAACAGGCGAGGCGCATGTATTCATTACCAGACCACCTGAAATTCACTCACCCCAAGTGCCATCACCAAACACAATCCCAGCTGTAGTAAAACGCCTCATAGATTTCGGTCAGTTTAGATAGGTGATAAGGTGAAAGAAACGCATAAGTGAAACTAAAAGACAATGTGTGAAAGGTGTAAATTGATTATGTTGTAGGCAGCAGACAGCAAAGGTAAAGAATTTGATTTATTCATTATTGAATACCTACTGTGATTAAATTCTTATAAATATGTTAGAAATACGCAAGTACTAAACTTGACCATTGTTAAAATCTTGGTCTAGTTATTCAAAAGATATGACTAATAACGTAACTAATAATTATTAGTTTATCGTTTTTCTTCTACAAGTTCATTATGACTTCGTGAACCCACAGCTTATTTTGACGATTTTTGATTCTAAGTGCGAGTAATGTACGAAAGAATAATTGAATAGGTTATTTAGTTACATACGTTTATTGTTCTAATTATTTATTACTACACTTCATGGTTGGCGTAGTGGTTTAAGCGATGTTTGACACAACATTTTGTGTGATTCATAAATTGTTGTTTCGACTCCTGTGTCCGTCAGTGGTAGGTTTGTAATATCCCTCGTGACACAGGATTTAACACACTAGTGTTAAATCCTAATCCTGTGTCAGAATGTTGACATCGTAATTAACTAAATATTTTTTTTCTAAGTTAATTACGTATCACTATCGGTCCGCCCTAACTACCTACAACCACTGTAGGTAACAGCTGACGGCGCGCGCGGCGAGGTCACGACCGCGCGGCGCTGTCACTGTCAGCGCGCGAGAACACAACTCAAAATAATCGTGCGTTACTACGTATTTTCAACAGTTACTGACTTTTATAACTTTTTTGTTTTAGGTGCTAGGTGAATTTTGATTTTGAATATGAATAGAGGATTTTATTTCGGACATGAGGTTTTTTTTTCCCAAAACAATAAAAAATCAGCGTTTATTACGTAAGCTGACATAGAAGACTGTAAGGTAAGATACATTACTGATGTAACCAAATATTTAATACCGTATGAGAATATATAGTATATAGTCTCTATTTCTATGGCAGAACCTCACTAGTAAAATATAGCATTATAACAAAAATAAAACAACATTATTCTCACCATAATACCGACAAGAAACACCACGCTATCATAAAGATGAAACAAGACTATCCAATTACAGGCTCAGTCATGGACTGTCAACAGTTTATGTAAATCATGGTGCTCAAAAGATTCTAAAGAATGTATTTTACTCCCCGTCTAGGGTGACAATTCGTAAGAGCGGTTTCAGAGTAACGTATTTTTCTGCGCATATACCTACAGTCATTTCAGCATACGCGCTTACACGCGCGCTACATGACGCTCTTCAAAATAGCGGACTCGCGTAAACGGCCATATTTCGGCGTGTTCGCTTGAAACGGTAGTGATATCGTGTCAGTTTTGAGCTTATACAAGCTTAGAAGTGCGTCAAAGCTCGTACGAGTTGCGCGTGTGCCAAAAGGGGCGCCTATATGCGCTTCCAAAAACGAGCTAAATTAGTTCTCGCCGCTCAGCATTGCAGGGAGTGGACGCCAGTACGTGTTTAAAAAAAGATTATCCTCTGGGATTTTTCGTTAATTTGCACCCTGTTTCAACTACATTAATGAATGTGATTTGTTATTTTCAGGTAAGTAAGTTTCTGATACAGGCACTTAATTGCAAAAACGAATAGTGAACTAAATGAAGTAAAGAATTTGTTGGAAAATAGCAAGCTATAACTTGAAGCGACCTTTTGGGCATAAACTTAGTAAATTGTAGTTTCATGTTGCTGAGGTGTTTTGACAAATCACCATTCACTGTTTTTTTTTATAGACTCACGCCTGTATCCCCGAAAGGGTAGGCAGAGGTGTAATATTACACCTACAGTTCGCCATGAATTGTTAAATCCCACGTAATAGGGGGCGAGCCTATTGCCGTTACCGGGCACTACACCAGACTCTGTGTTGCTACTGAGAATTCGGAAAAAGCCAGTAACACTTTTGCCCGACATACGCTATCAACAGACCACGGAGGCAGTCACTGTTATTAAATACAGTTCAATTTAAATAATATAAAAACACATGACAATTTTATTATTGCCTAGATTCTCTGTTTGCGCTTTTTTTTCGCTTTCAATAATTTCTACAACGACGATGCGTATTTTGAACAATAGAGATCAAACCTAGAGCTTTTTGAACGCTCTTTGATCTTATGGCTGAATATTGTGCGTCAGCTTTCTACTGGATACTGTTACAGTTTTCACTATAGTACATTAGAAACGGTATTATTTTCAGTCAATGTAATTCAGACGGGTGCGTTGGTGCGACCATTAATCACAATAATTGTTCTCATAGATCTAGTAGTAACAAATAACTTGGAGTCGTTCTCACCACAGACATGACAATACAATGTTATACAAATTAATAGTATAGAGTAAATGTACAATTAAATGTGTTGTATTACACACTAGTGCTTTATGAAGTTCCAACGTAAGTTTTTATTACATGTGATTAGACAAGCACAAAATTAAAGAGGACGAAGTTGTCTTGCAGCATCTGGCCCTCGAAAAGAAAAGGTGGCAAAGTGTGTCCAGAAAGACACGTTTACTGTGCATGCTGGGGTGATAGTACTAACACTTATTTATTGTATTCAAATTTGGGTACGGTAGAAGAGACTTGTAAGTAGAATAAATGCGATAGAAATGAGAGTATTGAGAAGTACCTATGTGTCTTTGAAGGTCAGGGTAAGGAACTTAGTAATATATGAGAGTGCTGTGGCGTAAAATAAGACCTTGTGACGGGCAATATATATATAAATTACATAAAAAACTGCACCATTAGGTACAAACTAATAGCAGTAGGTGTTCGAGCCAGTTCCTAATAAAAGGTGGTATGCAGTGGACTGTATATATATTATGAAGTAGTACTGGTTCTTTACAATAGTAAAAATGCCCGACAATATTCAGCGCAAGCGATAGTTCTGAGTACGTGTGTTTCGTTGGGCTTCTGATCGCTGACCGATGACGGCGCGCGCTCCCGTGCGCAGGCGCCGTAGTGTTGTGACACGATTGTAGGGATATGACTTAATTAATGTGTTACTAATTTCTATTAGTAACGTGTCTACGACACCGGGCCGCATACGAGTGGGTTGCATGCTCTTCTGATTGGTTCTGTGCTGGTCTTGATGTCGACCAATCCTTGTGACTCCGTCAGGCCCCAGTTGGAGCTGTGTTGCTCGTCCCAGGACGCAACGGGCAGGTAGACGCGCATCATGGCAGCTGTCCCAATGACTCATGTCATCTGGTCTGGATCTGTGAAATTTGGCTTCTTGTACATAATGTTCATATGCATTGCAGTCGGCCAGTGGTGGCTCAGGATACAGACAATGGTTGACCAATTGAGAAGTGAAATGGAGTGGGGGGAAGAGAGTGAATCAGACGGGCTGGAAGAGAGGCGTCTAAGACCTAGAAAGTGAGAATATGTAGGGAAATGCCTCATGTGTGTGGTGTGCTAAGCCTTAGACCTGCCTAAGTTGCCGTCCATTGCCTAAGTCTCACCATAACCCACCATAGTGTTGATACTATGGGGGAATGAAGTGGATGATGTGATGCCTTGCTCTGCTGCACTGCCGCTGATTAAGCTGTGATTCTCTGCCAGAAACCTGCGACAACATTTGACGCCACTACAAGTGAAGCCATTGCCTGAATTTGCATGTCTGTGGACTGTGAACAGTCTGAAAGTGAAAGTCTGAAACTGAACAGTCTGAAAATGAATGTCTGAAAGTGTGAATGAATGTCAGGTTCCTCGGCAGCTGATGAATGCATTTAGTAATGCTAAGTAAGATTCTTTCGTCAAGTCGGTAACTGATCCAGGTTGACAGCTAGAACTGGCATACATAAATGCCTATGTATGACTCAATATTGACTACCACGCCCCCTATGGTTACTGATCATGACTTTAAGGGACTGGTAGCAACTGTGAAGAAGCATGGAAAATGTTCTGTGAAATGTGAAGTACTTAATGAGTTTGCAAATTAATGTGATGATTGCAAACTATTTGTTTTTTTTTTGTAATCGCGGGTTAGCGAGCCTGCCGCCCACGCGAATGAGAGCACCAGCCTGATAATAAATGAATTAATGTTATGAAATTAATGATTTTTATTTTGTAATGATTTGTTAGAAATGAATTTTTATGTTTTACTGAATTTAATTGTCTAAAAATAGTTCTGTTGTTAATACAATGAAATTGTTTGAAGCTGAATTACTGTGTTTTAGTTTACAATTGTATATGAACTGCAATATGTTATGTCAGTTATGTCTGTTAATTTGTGAAGTTGTAAATAAATGAATTGTCTGTGCGTAATTTTGGTTGTTTCTGAGATTGTGAAGTATTATTTCTGTTAGTTCTGAGTAATGTCTGATTGTGTGTAACACTTGATTAGTGTTTCTGTAATTCTGAAATTCTAATACTGAAAGGTATGATCTGTATCTGAATTGTTGTCTGATTTGAATCATTTTCTATGATATAAAAACAATTATGTCTGTCCACTGAAACACTCTGATGATTGTTTAAGTGGTGTGGTTCTTAAAACCAATTCCTAAAACATGATTAATGTGCAAGGAATTCTGAATTTGAAAGTTCTGATTTGAATCATTCTTCTATGTGAAGAAGAAACAATTCTGTTTATTTGTCTGACCGACTTAAACACTGATGATTGTTTAAGTGGTGTGGTTCTTAAAACCAATTCCTAAAACTCGATGAGTGTTTAAGGAATTCTGAATTTTCTGAAGTTCTGATTTGAAATGTTTTTCTATGTGAAGAAAAACAATTATTTTTCTGTCCAGCTTAAACAATCTGATGATTGCTAAGTGGTGTGGTTCTTAAAACCATTTCCTAACACTTGTTAGTGTTATTGAAAGTTCTGAATTGTCTGTAAATGTATGAGTTGTTTGAGAGTGTGTGAAAGTGATTAGTGTCTTTGTATTTGTGGTTCTGAGGTGGTTCTTGAAGATTTGAATTATAAGTGTATGAATTTTTTGGGTGTGTGTATGATTGAATGATTTTGTGTTTATACTTGTGGTTGTGTTTGTGGTTGTGGTTTGTGGTTCTGAGGCAGTTCTTGGAGGTCAGAACAATTGCTGATATGCCCAGGTGATGTTGGCCAGCAGCTGCTATCATCATCCTTGAGAAAGCCTGGACCAGAGAGCCACAAGTGTGGATGTTTGTGTGATGATGGTGTGACAACCCTAGATATGATATCTGGGGGTTTCTGTTTAGTGTGCCATGTTTGTTTGTGTGTATATGTTTTTGGGTGTGATTTGAATTGTTTTCCTTGTTTCAGAAAACAATTATTTTTCTGTTTGTGTGACCGGCTTAAACAATCTGGTGATTGTTTAAGCGGTGTGGTTAATGTAACCATTTCCCCACATGACTAAGGAGTCTGAGACATGTGTGAAGGAGAAGAAACGGTTTCTAACTCCCTGAATCTGTGTGTGTTGTCTGACGTCTGATTGAATAATGTGTTTTGAATTTGAGTGGTCTGATTGGTTTGTGTGTCTGTGATGCAGCCTGTTATCAACCAGCCTAATTTTGTTTCGTTTAGAACTGGTTGCTGTTTCCCTAATTCCAATCTTCCAGTACCCATGACTTGCCAGAATATGTCTGCGCCCAACAACAAGTCAATAGGGGCTGGAATGTTAAACTCTGGGTCTGCCAGTTTTATGCAACTAGGTAATTTAATGTAATCTGTGTTTATGAATGTCTGTGGTACTGCGTTTGAAATTTGATTAATTACCAGACACAATGTGTTTGTGCTGTAATTGTTGTGTGCTGATTTTATGTGAATGTTAGTGTTTTTTGTTATGTGTGTGGACTGATTGTTAATACTAGTGACTGTGGTGTCCATAGTATTTATGGGTAAACCTAGTTTTGAGCACAAGTGCCTAGTAATGTAGCTTGTTGTGCTGCCATTGTCTAGGAGTGCTCGTACTGTGTGTGGTTTTCTATGTTTGTCCAAGATTATAACTTGTGCAGTTGATAGTAGTGTTGTTTTGTTCTGTGTGTAGCTGGTGAACGTGACTGATGGTGAATTTTGTGTGTCTGAATGTAAAAGTGTATTATGTTTTTTATCACAGTGCTTACATGTCCCTCCTCGGCAAGATTTGTTGTCATGACCAGGGTGTAAACAGTTGGAACAGATATTTAATTTCTGAACCTCTGTGATCCTTTGTTGTATGGGCATCTGTCTAAACTTTTCACAGGAAAATATTAGATGATGCTGTTTACAAATTGGACATGTGGGTACTTTTGATGTGTTCATTTTTGTGAATGACTTTGTGTTTTGTCCTACTTGAGTATCTGATCTACTGTTGTTTTCAACATTTGATTGTTCTAGAACTTCTAACACATCAGCACGATTGCTTAAAAATTTACTCAGGCACTCAAGTGTGGGCATGTCTGTGAGTGTGTTGTTGTATTCTTCCCAATATCTTAATGTGTTTGGGTCGAATTTACTAGACACTAAATGTATGATTAATGTATCCCAGTATTCTGTTTTTTCACCTAATGTGGCTAATGCACTGAGGATTTTCTTAACTGTGTCAAGTAGTTGTCCTAAACACAGGGAGGATTCTGTATGAATGTGATTTATGTTGAATAATGCATTAATGAGATTTCCTATCAACTGTCGTTTGTTGTCATATCTTTCACACAACAATTTCCATGCAACCTCAAAGTTGTCACCTGTCATTTCGAGTGATTTTATAACTAATAATGCTCTGCCTGATAGTGAGGAACGCAAGTAATGTAACTTCTGAATGATGTCTAATGAATTGTGACTGGTGATGAGTGAGTGAAATGTGTCTCTGTACTCAAGCCAATCATGATGATCACCCGAGAAGTGTGGCAAGTCAATTGTGGGTTGTTTAATAAAAGATTTGGTCCCACCTGAGATATCCTTGTCTGATTCTGGATTAGTTACCGGCCTGTTGTTCAACTGAATCAGCTGGGAAGCCTGTGCCACTAGCAGATGGTATTCATTTTCAAACTGCTCACTTTCTGGGTCTGGCTCATCGGTAAACTCTGAAAAGTCAGCGTTTAATTCAATCAGTGTTTGAAATTCACTCACCCCAAGTGCCATCACCAAACACAATCCCAGCTGTAGTACAACGCCTCATAGATTTCGGTCAGTTTAGATAGGTGATAAGGTGAAAGAAACGCATAAGTGAAACTAAAAGACAATGTGTGAAAGGTGTAAATTGATTATGTTGTAGGCAGCAGACAGCAAAGGTAAAGAATTTGATTTATTCATTATTGAATACCTACTGTGATTAAATTCTTATAAATATGTTAGAAATACGCAAGTACTAAACTTGACCATTGTTAAAATCTTGGTCTAGTTATTCAAAAGATATGACTAATAACGTAACTAATAATTATTAGTTTATCGTTTTTCTTCTACAAGTTCATTATGACTTCGTGAACCCACAGCTTATTTTGACGATTTTTGATTCTAAGTGCGAGTAATGTACGAAAGAATAATTGAATAGGTTATTTAGTTACATACGTTTATTGTTCTAATTATTTATTACTACACTTCATGGTTGGCGTAGTGGTTTAAGCGATGTTTGACACAACATTTTGTGTGATTCATAAATTGTTGTTTCGACTCCTGTGTCCGTCAGTGGTAGGTTTGTAATATCCCTCGTGACACAGGATTTAACACACTAGTGTTAAATCCTAATCCTGTGTCAGAATGTTGACATCGTAATTAACTAAATATTTTTTTTCTAAGTTAATTACGTATCACTATCGGTCCGCCCTAACTACCTACAACCACTGTAGGTAACAGCTGACGGCGCGCGCGGCGAGGTCACGACCGCGCGGCGCTGTCACTGTCAGCGCGCGAGAACACAACTCAAAATAATCGTGCGTTACTACGTATTTTCAACAGTTACTGACTTTTATAACTTTTTTGTTTTAGGTTCTAGGTGAATTTTGATTTTGAATATGAATAGAGGATTTTATTTCGGACATGAGGTTTTTTTTTCCCAAAACAATAAAAAATCAGCGTTTATTACGTAAGCTGACATAGAAGACTGTAAGGTAAGATACATTACTGATGTAACCAAATATTTAATACCGTATGAGAATATATAGTATATAGTCTCTATTTCTATGGCAGAACCTCACTAGTAAAATATAGCATTATAACAAAAATAAAACAACATTATTCTCACCATAATACCGACAAGAAACACCACGCTATCATAAAGATGAAACAAGACTATCCAATTACAGGCTCAGTCATGGACTGTCAACAGTTTATGTAAATCATGGTGCTCAAAAGATTCTAAAGAATGTATTTTACTCCCCGTCTAGGGTGACAATTCGTAAGAGCGGTTTCAGAGTAACGTATTTTTCTGCGCATATACCTACAGTCATTTCAGCATACGCGCTTACACGCGCGCTACATGACGCTCTTCAAAATAGCGGACTCGCGTAAACGGCCATATTTCGGCGTGTTCGCTTGAAACGGTAGTGATATCGTGTCAGTTTTGAGCTTATACAAGCTTAGAAGCGCGTCAAAGCTCGTACGAGTTGCGCGTGTGCCAAAAGGGGCGCCTATATGCGCTTCCAAAAACGAGCTAAATTAGTTCTCGCCGCTCAGCATTGCAGGGAGTGGACGCCAGTACGTGTTTAAAAAAAGATTATCCTCTGGGATTTTTCGTTAATTTGCACCCTGTTTCAACTACATTAATGAATGTGATTTGTTATTTTCAGGTAAGTAAGTTTCTGATACAGGCACTTAATTGCAAAAACGAATAGTGAACTAAATGAAGTAAAGAATTTGTTGGAAAATAGCAAGCTATAACTTGAAGCGACATTTTGGGCATAAACTTAGTAAATTGTAGTTTCATGTTGCTGAGGTGTTTTGACAAATCACCATTCACTGTTTTTTTTTATAGACTCACGCCTGTATCCCCGAAAGGATAGGCAGAGGTGTAATATTACACCTACATTTCGCCATGAATTGTTAAATCCCACGTAATAGGGGGCGAGCCTATTGCCGTTACCGGGCACTTCACCAGACTCCGTGTTGCTACTGAGAATTCGGAAAAAGCCAGTAACACTTTTGCCCGACATACGCTATCAACAGACCACGGAGGCAGTCACTGTTATTAAATACAGTTCAATTTAAATAATATAAAAACACATGACAATTTTATTATTGCCTAGATTCTCTGTTTGCGCTTTCTACAACGACGATGCGTATTTTGAACAATAGAGATCAAACCTAGAGCTTTTTGAACGCTCTTTGATCTTATGGCTGAATATTGTGCGTCAGCTTTCTACTGGATACTGTTACAGTTTTTACTATAGTACATTAGAAACGGTATTATTTTCAGTCAATGTAATTCAGACGGGTGCGTTGGTGCGACCATTAATCACAATAATTGTTCTCATAGATCTAGTAGTAACAAATAACTTGGAGTCGTTCTCACCACAGACATGACAATACAATGTTATACAAATTAATAGTATAGAGTAAATGTACAATTAAATGTGTTGTATTACACACTAGTGCTTTATGAAGTTCCAACGTAAGTTTTTATTACATGTGATTAGACAAGCACAAAATTAAAGAGGACGAAGTTGTCTTGCAGCATCTGGCCCTCGAAAAGAAAAGGTGGCAAAGTGTGTCCAGAAAGACACGTTTACTGTGCATGCTGGGGTGATAGTACTAACACTTATTTATTGTATTCAAATTTGGGTACGGTAGAAGAGACTTGTAAGTAGAATAAATGCGATAGAAATGAGAGTATTGAGAAGTACCTATGTGTCTTTGAAGGTCAGGGTAAGGAACTTAGTAATATATGAGAGTGCTGTGGCGTAAAATAAGACCTGGTGACAGGCAATATATATATAAATTACATAAAAAACTGCACCATTAGGTACAAACTAATAGCAGTAGGTGTTCGAGCCAGTTCCAAATAAAAGGTGGTATGCAGTGGACTGTATATATATTATGAAGTAGTACTGGTTCTTTACAATAGTAAAAATGCCCGACAATATTCAGCGCAAGCGATAGTTCTGAGTACGTGTGTTTCGTTGGGCTTCTGATCGCTGACCGATGACGGCGCGCGCTCCCGTGCGCAGGCGCCGTAGTGTTGTGACACGATTGTAGTGATATGATTTAATTAATGTGTTACTAATTTCTATTAGTAACGTGTCTACGACGATGTGTCGTAGACATTCTGCCGGGCCGCATACGAGTGGGTTGCATGCTCTTCTGATCGGTTCTGTGCTGGTCTTGATGTCGACCAATCCTTGTGACTCCGTCAGGCCCCAGTTGGAGCTGTGTTGCTCGTCCCAGGACGCAACGGGCAGGTAGACGCGCATCATGGCAGCTGTCCCAATGACTCATGTCATCTGGTCTGGATCTGTGAAATTTGGCTTCTTGTACATAATGTTCATATGCATTGCAGTCGGCCAGTGGTGGCTCAGGATACAGACAATGGTTGACCAATTGAGAAGTGAAATGGAGTGGGGGGAAGAGAGTGAATCAGACGGGCTGGAAGAGAGGCGTCTAAGACCTAGAAAGTGAGAATATGTGGGGAAATGCCTCATGTGTGTGGTGTGCTAAGCCTTAGACCTGCCTAAGTTGCCGTCCATTGCCTAAGTCTCACCATAACCCACCATAGTGTTGATACTATGGGGGAATGAAGTGGATGATGTGATGCCTTGCTCTGCTGCACTGCCGCTGATTAAGCTGTGATTCTCTGCCAGAAACCTGCGACAACATTTGACGCCACTACAAGTGAAGCCATTGCCTGAATTTGCATGTCTGTGGACTGTGAACAGTCTGAAAGTGAAAGTCTGAAACTGAACAGTCTGAAAATGAATGTCTGAAAGTGTGAATGAATGTCAGGTTCCTCGGCAGCTGATGAATGCATTTAGTAATGCTAAGTAAGATTCTTTCGTCAAGTCGGTAACTGATCCAGGTTGACAGCTAGAACTGGCATACATAAATGCCTATGTATGACTCAATATTGACTACCACGCCCCCTATGGTTACTGATCATGACTTTAAGGGACTGGTAGCAACTGTGAAGAAGCATGGAAAATGTTCTGTGAAATGTGAAGTACTTAATGAGTTTGCAAATTAATGTGATGATTGCAAACTATTTGTTTTTTTTTTGTAATCGCGGGTTAGCGAGCCTGCCGCCCACGCGAATGAGAGCACCAGCCTGATAATAAATGAACTAATGTTATGAAATTAATGATTTTTATTTTGTAATGATTTGTTAGAAATGAATTTTTATGTTTTACTGAATTTAATTGTCTAAAAATAGTTCTGTTGTTAATACAATGAAATTGTTTGAAGCTGAATTACTGTGTTTTAGTTTACAATTGTATATGAACTGCAATATGTTATGTCAGTTATGTCTGTTAATTTGTGAAGTTGTAAATAAATGAATTGTCTGTGCGTAATTTTGGTTGTTTCTGAGATTGTGAAGTATTATTTCTGTTAGTTCTGAGTAATGTCTGATTGTGTGTAACACTTGATTAGTGTTTCTGTAATTCTGAAATTCTAATACTGAAAGGTATGATCTGTATCTGAATTGTTGTCTGATTTGAATCATTTTCTATGATATAAAAACAATTATGTCTGTCCACTGAAACACTCTGATGATTGTTTAAGTGGTGTGGTTCTTAAAACCAATTCCTAAAACATGATTAATGTGCAAGGAATTCTGAATTTGAAAGTTCTGATTTGAATCATTCTTCTATGTGAAGAAGAAACAATTCTGTTTATTTGTCTGACCGACTTAAACACTGATGATTGTTTAAGTGGTGTGGTTCTTAAAACCAATTCCTAAAACTCGATGAGTGTTTAAGGAATTCTGAATTTTCTGAAGTTCTGATTTGAAATGTTTTTCTATGTGAAGAAAAACAATTATTTTTCTGTCCAACTTAAACAATCTGATGATTGCTAAGTGGTGTGGTTCTTAAAACCATTTCCTAACACTTGTTAGTGTTATTGAAAGTTCTGAATTGTCTGTAAATGTATGAGTTGTTTGAGAGTGTGTGAAAGTGATGAGTGTCTTTGTATTTGTGGTTCTGAGGTGGTTCTTGAAGATTTGAATTATAAGTGTATGAATTTTTTGGGTGTGTGTATGATTGAATGATTTTGTGTTTATACTTGTGGTTGTGTTTGTGGTTGTGGTTTGTGGTTCTGAGGCAGTTCTTGGAGGTCAGAACAATTGCTGATATGCCCAGGTGATGCTGGCCAGCAGCTGCTATCATCATCCTTGAGAAAGCCTGGACCAGAGAGCCACAAGTGTGGATGTTTGTGTGATGATGGTGTGACAACCCTAGATATGATATCTGGGGGTTTCTGTTTAGTGTGCCATGTTTGTTTGTGTGTATATGTTTTTGGGTGTGATTTGAATTGTTTTCCTTGTTTCAGAAAACAATTATTTTTCTGTTTGTGTGACCGGCTTAAACAATCTGGTGATTGTTTAAGCGGTGTGGTTAATGTAACCATTTCCCCACATGACTAAGGAGTCTGAGACATGTGTGAAGGAGAAGAAACGGTTTCTAACTCCCTGAATCTGTGTGTGTTGTCTGACGTCTGATTGAATAATGTGTTTTGAATTTGAGTGGTCTGATTGGTTTGTGTGTCTGTGATGCAGCCTGTTATCAACCAGCCTAATTTTGTTTCGTTTAGAACTGGTTGCTGTTTCCCTAATTCCAATCTTCCAGTACCCATGACTTGCCAGAATATGTCTGCGCCCAACAACAAGTCAATAGGGGCTGGAATGTTAAACTCTGGGTCTGCCAGTTTTATGCAACTAGGTAATTTAATGTAATCTGTGTTTATGAATGTCTGTGGTACTGCGTTTGAAATTTGATTAATTACCAGACACAATGTGTTTGTGCTGTAATTGTTGTGTGCTGATTTTATGTGAATGTTAGTGTTTTTTGTTATGTGTGTGGACTGATTGTTAATACTAGTGACTGTGGTGTCCATAGTATTTATGGGTAAACCTAGTTTTGAGCACGAGTGCCTAGTAATGTAGCTTGTTGTGCTGCCATTGTCTAGGAGTACTCGTACTGTGTGTGGTTTTCTATGTTTGTCCAAGATTATGACTTGTGCAGTTGATAGTAGTGTTGTTTTGTTCTGTGTGTAGCTGGTGAACGTGACTGATGGTGAATTTTGTGTGTCTGAATGTAAAAGTGTATTATGTTTTTTATCACAGTGCTTACATGTCCCTCCTCGGCAAGATTTGTTGTCATGACCAGGGTGTAAACAGTTGGAACAGATATTTAATTTCTGAACCTCTGTGATCCTTTGTTGTATGGGCATCTGTCTAAACTTTTCACAGGAAAATATTAGATGATGCTGTTTACAAATTGGACATGTGGGTACTTTTGATGTGTTCATTTTTGTGAATGACTTTGTGTTTTGTCCTACTTGAGTATCTGATCTACTGTTGTTTTCAACATTTGATTGTTCTAGAACTTCTAACACATCAGCACGATTGCTTAAAAATTTACTCAGGCACTCAAGTGTGGGCATGTCTGTGAGTGTGTTGTTGTATTCTTTCCAATATCTTAATGTGTTTGGGTCGAATTTACTAGACACTAAATGTATGATTAATGTATCCCAGTATTCTGTTTTTTCACCTAATGTGGCTAATGCACTGAGGATTTTCTTAACTGTGTCAAGTAGTTGTCCTAAACACAGGGAGGATTCTGTATGAATGTGATTTATGTTGAATAATGCATTAATGTGATTTCCTATCAACTGTCGTTTGTTGTCATAACTTTCACACAACAATTTCCATGCAACCTCAAAGTTGTCACCAGTCATTTCGAGTGATTTTATAACTAATAATGCTCTGCCTGATAGTGAGGAACGCAAGTAATGTAACTTCTGAATGTTGTCTAATGAATTGTGACTGGTGATGAGTGAGTGAAATGTGTCTCTGTACTCAAGCCAATCATGATGATCACCCGAGAAGTGTGGCAAGTCAATTGTGGGTAGTTTAATAAAAGATTTGGTCCCACCTGAGATATCCTTGTCTGATTCTGGATTAGTTACCGGCCTGTTGTTCAACTGAATCAGCTGGGAAGCCTGTGCCACTAGCAGATGGTATTCATTTTCAAACTGCTCACTTTCTGGGTCTGGCTCATCGGTAAACTCTGAAAAGTCAGCGTTTAATTCAATCAGTGTTTGAATTTCCTGAAAGGTTTTGTGTATAGACTTGAAGTCTGACAGTCTGTTTTTTAACTCAATGACTTGAATATCTGTTATTAATGTCTGATAGGGCAGAATGAAATTAATATATCTTTTAAACAATGTGAGTTACCTCTTAACAATGCCACGTTGTTTGATTAATTCTGTATTGTCAGGCTTATTAACTTTAGTGGCCATTGCTACGACTGAAAGACACACAATGTGGCACAAGAAATGAAAAATATGAAGGGGCAAATGTTGTCACAAATTTCCTGCAAAAGAATTGTGCAATACTTAAATTAGAGCGTGCAGTGCAGCAAGCGGCAGAAAGCAGGGCTGTGCAAAGCGTGGGTGCACAGCTAACACGTGGAGGGCGAAGGCCTAGGGCGCATTCACATGCGACCACGTGGTGGCTCCCTTCTGAGGCAGGCGGCTGGCAAAATAAGCAGGGCTCGGCTGCACGGCAAGCAATTGTGATGCTGTGAAATGAGAGAAATTAATTAAAGAATGATTGTTTGCAAAAATAATGAAAGGTTAGGTGAGAGGTTGACAGGTGACGTTCTGAAATGTTGCGATTTTCTAATATTTATGATTATTTCTGATTGAAATAGATATATACTTAGTTTGAGAACATAAGTATTACGAAGAGGTGGGTCTGTGATGTCTGATTCGATTGCTGTTGCAATGTGAAAAGTCTGTGGGAATTAGGGAAAAAAATTAATTGGTCTGATTATCTGTTACCCTGGGGCTGCGATGCGCTCCGCTGACACTGTCGTGGCACGTCGACCGTCGTTGTCCTCGCCGTGAAGATTTTTCTAGAAGCCCGCCGCTGAGCTGAGTCCGTTGATTTTCGTTCGTAACAGCTGATATGGCGGCGGTCTTGATCATGACGCGTACGCAGATCGACGTTCCCGGCGAAGATGGACCATGTTCGAGCCAGTTCCAAATAAAAGGTGGTATGCAGTAGACTGTATATATATTTTGAAGTAGTACTGGTTCTTTACAATAGTAAAAATGCCCGACAATATTCAGCGCAAGCGATAGTTCTGAGTACGTGTGTTTCGTTGGGCTTCTGATCGCTGACCGATGACGGCGCGCGCTCCCGTGCGCAGGCGCCGTAGTGTTGTGACACGATTGTAGTGATGTGATTTAATTAATGTGTTACTAATTTCTATTAGTAACGTGTCTACGACGATGTGTCGTAGACAGTAGGTGTGTCTATCACAACATATGAAAACAAAATACATAATTCTGGAATATTTGGATGGGCGATTAATGTATGGTTAGGAAAATATTATTATTTATTATTCTGTTGGTGTCATAATTGTAAACCAAAAAGTGAAATAAATAAATTATTATAAAATATTCTTGTCCTTTACACCCAAAATACATACTCGCAGTTATAGCGGCGTATTAAAGGGTGGTTCTTCTTTATCAACTCCATTGCACGAAAATACTCCCATGGCAACAAACTTATTACAATCTACTAAATTGCGAAATAAGGTACAGGCTGAGAATTACAAACAGAAAAAGATGATAACTTTTCATACTAAGTATACTCGGCACCGGTCTAGACCATAACCGCAAACTTGTCCTACAAGAAACATATTTGTAATTTCTGTACATTTTTCCGAGCTACCAGCACCAACCGTATCGCCAAAATTGTTCACATAACACAATAGGCAATTTCCTTACCAGATACTTGGGGTGAACTATCCGAAATTTCGGAGCAAGTTGACTGGGAAGGTATGTACATACTCATTAGCAAGCGGAGTGGGTTCCGCGGCAGCTTGCTCTAATGTCTCCCTACGACTATCTTGCACGAATTTATCGCCGACTTTGTACGACCCACGAGTAAAACGCAAAGGTTTATTATAATTTTTCAAGTCTCGCCAAATTTTTTAATTTTAATTTGGGATGAGTGGTGATTTTTTAGTTTGTGAAACTTTTTATGTTAACTTTTTGCAATTTTGTTAGTGCAATTTGGCTGATGTTTTCTGAGAGAAGATAATAAATATTAGCAATATAAAACTTCACTTTCTTTTATTACTTTTTAACTAACAATACCTAATCCACATAAAAACACACAGTAACCATTTTATCTAGGAACGCTGCAGCTGAATTTCGATTACACAAACATGCATCATCCGAATGACTGCATAGGCGAGCCAAAAACCAAAACGACTACCGTACATAAGAAACCCAGTAATATATCAATAAACCTTACAATTTATTGCGTAAATAAATACACGGTCATAACCATTAAAATGCTTGGGATCGAAGCCTGAGTTATTTATTTCGTTTCAAATGGCTCGAAAGTGATTGATGGCATTGCGTGAAGTATAAAAGTAACGATAAATCACTTCAGTGGAACAATGATGCACTGTGACGGTAGAGAATACAAATAGTATTTTGGGAAATTGCCGAGTTGATTTTTTTTATAGAACGCCTTTTGGATAGGCAGAGCTTAGGAATCGACCAGTTTACGGATAGAAGTCATTATGTAAATAACGTCTTCGGATTTTCTTGCTATGGAATCTGGATCTGGATATTTGAGTGTTAAGATACCTTCATCTGATTGTACCCAACATTCTGACTAAGTGTTGAAAATGACTGACTGTGATGATCCAAAAGTTCAGAATTTTGGATCACCACAAACACTACATTATGCCGTTGGCATTATTATTAGCGAGATTCGCCTTGATATGAACTATTCATCTCTTACCCAATGGGTCAAGCACGATTACATCTAGACTTAGTATGTTATTTTAATTCATCTTGAATTACCATATAATGAAAAAGGCATTGTCAATTCTAAATCATAATTACACGCCATTCATAACTCAAAGACGCATATATTACAAAGATGATAAGGCAGTTCTAAACTATGCACGTGCCGCGTCTAAGTTTAAGGCCAGGCAGAGCAAGTCGCCCCCATTTAGTGTGTTATGTAAATTGTTGCTCGTTGCTAGTGATGTCACACTGTCAATGTCGATATATTTGTTGTTTAATTAATGCTCAAAACTTCTGTTCGTATGCATTTAAAAACTACGAGATTGTTCCCTATAACCGTGAATTATAATGCCAATAGCGTGACTTTGACTGCCGTTTGCACCTAATAGATGTCAAAGTTAAGCAACGTTTGTACAGGCTACTATGCAGATCGGTGATCGTCTTTTATGTTATTTGTGTAAGGGCGCTACTGTATTTCAGATTGCACTTAAAGTGGTTGGTTCCGGCTCTTGTATCAGGATAATCGTTAGGCCATGTCGAAGGTCAAAAGGGTGATTGGCTAAAAAACGACGATACCAGTAATAGTAATATCAAAGACCTAGAGACGCACCCGCCTACCGTAAACTAATTATTCTGTTAGATCTAGTCTGAAAGTGGACATGCCGTAGTTCATTTCTAAGCCTACCTATAGGTGCAATGAATAATCTTTCAAAGTTTAGTCCTGTTAGACGACGAAGCTTTCATTTAAAACAGATGAGCTTTACGTGAGGAGAATATGGCGGGCGGCGTGATAAAATAAATCTAAAAATATAATAATATATATAAAGTATTAGATCCCGTTGCCACATATTTCAGGTTTCAAACACATAATAATATCACTGGTTTTTTTATTGGTGTTAATAGAATGGGAATGTTCCAACTAGTAGAATCAGACACTTTTAATTAAATGTAAGGATAACTTATATGTAAGGATTTTGTATAAAACATAACATAGTGACGTCATATTTTTTTACTGACAAGTACAGTACTTATTAAATAACAATAGAAAATCTAAAACAGAGAGTTAAAATGAATGATTGAATGAAACTGCCAACAAAACCGGTCAAGAGTATGTAGGGCCACTTACAATGTAGAGTTCCGTAATATATATCCGTATTAAGGTTCCGTATATAAGGGGTATTACGGATCCCTAGCTTGCTGGACCTAAGGATATTAGGACTCAAGAACAATAGTCATTTTGTAGTTCGGCAGTACAAGTTTAATTTATTTTCTGTTACTCTTTAATTAATAAGTCTAATTGACCGGTATAATTTTCATTGAAAGTTGCTTTTTAGCATAGTTTACACAGTCATACTGTTTAGAAATGCTTAATATCATGAGAGGGACGATTTGCAACTGGTGATTTTTTCTAACTATTTCGCTAACACTCTTAAATAAAAAAGGGTTAGGTAAAGTAAAGTATTTTTGAAATACCAATCCAACAACAACCCATACAGTGTCGTAGTATTATAAAATAAATCGCCTTCATATTTAGGTGTACATACATACATACATATCGTCACGCCTTTCATCCCCGAAGGGGTAGGCAGAGGTGTATTTCTACACCCTTAGGTGTATGGAAGCTAACAGTAATCGTTACTTTTTTGCCAAATTTCAGCTTTGGGCTTTTAGTTTTTGTGTAAAGCCGCAAACGGACAGACAAACTGCTGGACATGGCAAAACTATAAGGATTCCTTGTAGTTTTGCTACGGAACCCTAAAATTAACATATTTAATAAATTTTTGTTGCAGGCAACATTCCTATTGATAAAAGGAAGTAGTGATCCAGAACTCAGGTCTTAGTTTAACCTTCTCAAAATTAATTATAATAACAACTATAAAATTCAGCCTTATTACGTCACGTTTTATCAACATAGGCCCATCACTAGTGTACAAATATATCGCGCTCATATATATGTAATGTCGTAATTAAGACACCCTTTGTGCATATTAAGACGAATCTGTTTACTCGGGACACATGCGAATTTTATCGTAGCTATAAGTAACCCGGCGGAGTTTGTTTAGCAATTAATATTATATATACCTAATCCGTAGTAAATAATAAATTGTAAATAAATATGTTGATAAAGTCCGCAAAATTCACTGTGTAAAAATATATGTAGACTATTTCCAAACAGCCATCTAGAATAAATTACACTATTTCCATAAATTAAGATATTTAAAAAATATATAGCTAAGAACTCACTTCACCTTTCCAGTCTGACTTTTGAATTTGAAAAATAAAATTAAACAATTTTAATTTAAGTTAGTTTTTCGGAATAGTTATGTTTTCTACTACTAAACTTTATTTTGATCGCCGATCTCTGGTTCTCTTTGCAAAAATTAAACGTTTATAAGAAAACATATTATAGTAGTTCTTGCAATATATTAATATCCGAAAATCTCGCTCTCAATTGACAAACAGTTGACAACTACAATTCCATACTAGTCGCGTACTGTGTAATACATAAAATTCCGAGTAGCTATTTAAGTATTAAGAAGGTTGTTAACGCTATTCATTTAAACCATAAAATCTACTCCGAGAGTTTTATGCCATCAGCGATTGATATACCGTTTAGATAAAAGCATTTTCTTCAGCAATTTATGACATAAGCTTATTAACCTGTTGTTGTCAAAACAGTAGCGATTGCAAACGATCAAACGAAACTTAGAAACCTCTACAAAGAAGAGAGCAATTCTTCGTAAAACACACACTGCACTATCTAAAACCCACTATTGCATCGTGTGTACACAAATAAATTCTAGTATATAGTGTAATAAACGTAATTTTTTAGTATTCCAAGGAGCTAGCTAGTTCCGCATAATGGTCGAGACACTGTCGTTACGGCAAGAAAGGGATTTTTTTCGAATACCCGTCTGCCCCGGTATTATATTGAAATTCTTGCGGCGCGAGAGAACGTCTTTTTTATTTCTTCTAAGTTTTTTATCTAATTTAAACATGAATGGTGTTTGTGGTTGAAGTTTTGTAACTTACGGTGTTTAGTGTGGGCCGGATGTATTTGAGATCGTAGGTAACACTCATATGGAAATGAAAATTGTGTTTATTTTTAAAAAATATTATCAAGGTATTTCATTTTATAATCTACTAGAGGACGCCCGCATCTACGCCTGCATTTTATTTTAATTTACCCGTTTTGGCCGAACCCATGGGAATTTCGGGAAATCCTTTCTTAGTGCCTACGGTCTCCAAGGAACATACATACCAAATTTCAGCTTCCTGCGTCATAGTTTCGGCTCTAGCGTGTCTGTCAGTCAGTCAGTAACGCAAGGATTTTATATATTAAGATATGTAGCTTAATCTAATCTTAATGTCTAAGTAGTAGATGTACAAAAAAGACAAATATACCCGTAAAAACAAATATATTTACAAGGTTTAGGCGTCGTAAAATGCCTCCGCATCAATGTCATCGGGTAACGTGCCCAGAAGGCTGGCAGCATTGCCACGCTGGATGGCAATGCTGATTCTCTGAGCAAAGAATAAACCAGCCTTCTGGTCACGTGAGACGTCGATTAAACGTTTAGAAATTTCCCGGAATAGTGAACGAGCGCTCGGACCCCATGAGCCTAGCGTTTCAACCCCAAACGGCTCAAACACGTAATTACTCACAAAATTACTGTATTTGCGCCGTTTGAGGGTTTGCGCAGTTGCAGCAGCAGCGCCAGCATGGCCTCCCGTGCTTGGAACATGTGATGGCGCGAAGGTGTCTACGCAGGTTGCGTCCCACACCAAGGGCCTACCCATTTTCCAAGGCAACAATGACATACCGTCAGGTCTCTTACCGTCGTCGCGTACCAAACCATTTGGTTCAAGTACAGCTGGTACGCCAGACGCGACAAGAGCACGACAAATTATGTCATTCAGATGGGCGTGACGGGGAATTCTACCAGCGCTTCTGCTGCAAGATAATCCATGGTGTCCGAGGCTATCGACGTCTTCTCCACAATGACATCGATGCGGAGAAACACACGGAGCACCTAAACGAAGACAATTGGCGATACGGAACGTCTCATCGTCCAAATCGTTCCAGTGTTGGACGATGGTAGTGCCTGAAGCCACAGACCCGATTCCCACTCTCCCACAGCCAGCAAGCTAGCACGCTCTGCAACGTTAAAAGATGCATCTAAAAGACTTTTCCTTACAATGTCACAAAGCGGCGCATCCCACTGTCTTTGGGAGAATAGGTTGGTAGGCAAATCAGTGCTTGGACAAGCTATTTTCCAGGCTTTTACAGCTTCGGATTTGCACAGCACTTCTGAGTTAACTAGTGTAGGTGATAAAAATTTCCTAGTTAACTATTCCGTGCTGTGAACCGAAGACAGAAACGCCGGTAAACTGACACTAGAAATTTTGCGTATACCGAGCCCACCCAGACGTATAGGCAACGACGCTTGTAGCCAGGCTCGGTCGTCCAAGTCCACATTTAATATTCTCTTTAAAGTAATTTGGATAATTTTCTCGACTTATTCTAAAAGTGCATATTTTTTCCAAAGTTGGGAAGATCTTAAAGCGTGATCTTAATGTGTGAATTTTGGGACGAAAAGACAATATCGAATAATAGTATAAGCCGAGTGAATATTAATTTTGAATAGGCGATCTGAAACTTCACAGAAATTTTGTATCTTTTCCTTTAAGAAAGAATCGAAAGATTCTTCAAATACTGGAGAACCTAGGAGGCGAAGAGATGTCTCATCAATAATTTTGATGTTTGATGCCTAATTTAAAAATTTAGATAGTATCGAAAGTCTTTTTGTAGAGTCTGTTGTATTTATAAACAGCTCACATTTACTAGAATTTAGTTTCAAGCCAATAGATGCGAATTTATTTTTAAGAAGAGCTAAATCTTGTAATACAATATCTGGATCCCCTCCTAGAGTCCCGTCATCTAAAAACCATACATTAAATTTAGAATTTACTTGCCGAATTATGGGGTGTATTGCTAAACTAAAAATGACTGGTCCAAGAGGGTCACCTTGTTGATACCCAACTGCTGATTCCAATAGCTTATCCTGATATAATAATTTTGGGGGGTACCTGTAACATTGCCAAAGAAATTTAAAAATTTTAGGGGTTTCTAATTTTGCTTGTGCCAACAAAGTGTCCCTATTCACTGAATTGAAGGCGTTTTTCAAGTCAACCTTCAAAATGACCTCTCCATCACAACTTCCAAGGTACGTAGAAAGGGCATGTATAGCAGCCTCACAACCCCCTTTGGAACCAAAACCGAGTTGGAGGAGTTGGAATTTTTCCGATAGCTGCCTGCTTTAAAATTTACAGCATATCTTTGCTGCTATACGCCGATATGTGCAACCCACGGCAATGAGACGTATGCCACCATCCCTCTTGTTAAGGGCGCACAAGTTCGCCCCATACAAGATGTCAACGATGGCGTCGTCCACATTACCGGAGAGCATCATATTTAGTAGCGCAGTCAACTCCCTCAGAATCGTATAGCCAGCCCCCCCAGCACTGGCACACACAAGGTCTTTCAGGTGCTGGGGCGTCAGTGCTGGAGCCAACCGCTGCTAACACGTCCTTGGCTGTGGTGATCAGATGTTCTGATTCCCTGTCGGGAGCTTCAGGGATGGAGAGATCATTAACAGGCGCTGGATGCTTGCTCTTCAGACTCGCAAGCGTGTCTGGAGAGCAAGGCGCCACCACATCGCTACTGAAAAGGAGTCTAGAAGCGCCCCGTATATCGCCCTCCCTTAATTTAGATTCTACATATTGATACAGCAACTTCTGCTTGTTAAACGTAAATTTTGAATCTAAAGAGTGTGCCGAAACTTGACAATTATATTTAATTTGGTATGTCAACGAATTTTGGCCTGCCTGATTTTTATCAACATGTAGAATCCTATAAGGGAAAGTCAGTAATTGCTCCCAGGCGGTTCTCGAGTTCTCCCTGACGACAAGACCAATACATTCCGCTAATTGTTTGGATACTGATGGTCTTGCCCCACGGGGAACTCTTTTCACAACTGGGATCGAATGTTTTAATTTTGATAGCGTTTGCCAAAAAGGAATTTGTGTGGTGTCTCCTAACACAGGTTGTGAAGATATTGTGGTGCCAGAAAGTGCATTTTGGGATTAACGTACTTTACCAAAATGCACTTTCAGGCCCCACTTACCTTTGAAAAAGCGGTCCTGGGAGCAATCCGGACAACGCACCAGACCAGTCAACGATGTGGTAGGTTGACTAGCACTCACGTCCACATCGCCAGTGCCATCACAACATTGCATTCGTTATATTACTATATATAATATTTACAAAAAAAAATCGCAAAAATAAATTCACATTTTAACAATATTTACAAAACAAACGGTCACACTGTCAAGAACTGTCACGAAGGCAGAGATAATTATTAATATACAATTTCTTTGATGTTTTTGTTGCTCGGCGGCGGCATAAAAACTCACGTGAAGATGTAACTTGCTTGCTGGTGAAACCTGGGTAGCGACCAAGGTAGCGACCAACATACGGTCGCTTACATTTACGAAGCGAGGCACGGCTGGCAGCTTTAGCGATTTGCGATTTTAATCCGCTTTACATATTTATATATTTCGTAATAGAAATTGTTTAAGCCTTTTTTGTAATTTTTATCTGCTTACCGATGAGGAGAAATCAGTCTAAGATACGCAGCTAAAGTGCTTTTTATATGTATTTTTCGTAGACATAGACCACTAAACACAATCTAATGTACCAACAATGTATATTATTCTGATTAAAAAATCAAGACAATCTTCGTCTTTCTTTGTACTTATTACGCAAAACTAAAAAAGGCATGCTTTCTTTAGGTAGGTACTCTAATTAGTTGAAATAGATAGTCTATTTCAACTAATCTAAATCAATAAAATAGAAAACACACAACAACTCATTTTGTTTTTAAGTAACAATTTTGGTTACTTATCCATTTATTAGAAGAATTCAGAGGATGTTAATACTGTGACGGCCGGTGTCATATCAAGTTGTCATCACTACGGTCGCGAAGGCCTATTGACGTCTACACGACAAACTAGCCAATCGTCAAACACAATAATTAGCAAAGAGGTTTGAAGACCATTTTATTATTTGGAAATGAGTTTTTAGTTCGATGACGTAAACACACTGTCAAGTGTTCGCCAAATTCACAAGTCATTGACAACAAGGCGATGGCCGTGCGGATAACACATCCCGTTCACGTTCTGATGGCGAGGGTTCAAATCCCAGTCATAACAATTATGTGGATTTTTGTTTTTATGAAATTTGGAAAATGTTTATGAATATTTGGCAAATATTTAAAAAACGATTATTTAAATATTTCGAATAAAGATTAGAAAATTCTAGAAACTTCAGGAAGGAATGGAAAGGTTAAAAAGAGAGAGGAGATGGAAAAACAATTGAAAAATAAAATGACAGTCAAAATAAGTGGATCTAGAACATTCCTAAGGGTATATAAGGCGGTGTAGACGCGCTGAGCGCCAGTTTTAAGTTGAGAAGTGGTAAAATGGAGAAGAAAAGGAAAAAGTAAAAGGAAGAAAGAAGTAGTAGTGAAGTGCAGTGAAGTGCAGTGAATTGCAATGCAATAGACTTTTAGTTAGTTAGTTAGTGTTGGTGCTGTCCGCGTCGAAATTGAACGACGCGTCATGTGTGTAAAGTCGAATAAAGTGTCATCAGTGCTACTCGGTGTTTCCTTCCAATCCCGTTACCCCGTCCGTAAGAACAGTCTTAAATTTCTTTATTGGTAGGTATTCCACTACGAACAAGGATGATTGTTCAGTATGATATTCTTACAAGTAATATATATCTGTATATATAAAATTCTTGCGTTACTGACTGACTGACAGACAAGGCACAGCCAACTATTGGGCGCAGGAAGCTGAAATTTGGAATGTATGTTTCTTGGGGACCGTAGGGGTGCACTGAGAAGGGATTTCCCGTAATTCCTACGAGAACGGGCAGAAAAACGGAAATAGTAAAATTAAATTAAAAAGAGCAGGCGTAGCTGCAGCATCCTCTGGTTTTTAATCAAATTCTAGAAAAGGATTAATTTAATCTCTATTTGGTTCAATTGGGAATTGATTGAAATATACTATAGGCAGGTATAGCCCAGTAAAACAGCTAACAGACTGGCATGCAAAGTATCTCGAGTTCAAAGCCATGGCGCGCCCCACTGACTTTTTAAAGGTAAATGCGTACTAATTGTTAATTATTGGTTGCTAAACGGCGAAAGAAAGCATTGTGAGGAAACTTGCACATCTGAGAGTTCTGCGCAATGTTCTCAGAATACATGTGAGGTCTGCCAACCCAAACTTGGCCAGTGAGATGGTGTGGTCTATCCCTTCTCATAATGACAAGAGGCTAGTGCCCAAAAATTAAACAGTTAGAGTCACCGCAAACGGGTCACTGGCCACAACCACAAACGCCGCCACCAGAAGCTAGACGCAGCTACAAAAGTAGCTGAAGCGCGCAGCAGCCACTGGTGGCCGGTGGTTGCCACTTGCGGTAGGTGGCTGCTATTTTTTTATTTTTTTTATCTCAAATCGCAAGACGATATTGAATCTCTGATATAAATAATTCTATGTTCATATTTTCAACAACAGACTACGTGCGTGCGGTGCCTCCGACTTTAACAGGTTTACTGAGGAGGGGAGAGAGGGTGGGGAATCGCGCAAGTGGCGTGTAGCGACGTTTTGTGTCGGCTTTTAGAGGCCGGTGCCGGCCACAAGAAACGCGTAGGAATCGCGCAAGTGGCGTGTAGCGACGTCTTGTGTCGGCTTTTAGAGGCCGGTGTGGGCCACAAGAAGCGCGTAACGACGACTGAGGCGAGTGGCGGCCACCGGCTTCACCGTGTGCGGCGAGTCCACATAAAATGTATGAAAAGTACAGGAAATACGCCGGTGGCGGCGTTTTGTGGTTGTGGCCGGTGGCCCGTGTGCGGCGACATTTATACACAATAATAGTAATGCTAATATATTTGTAGGCTACCCTCATTGGTGGCGTCATGTACTACAACCTTATTTGAACTTGATACCAGCCGAATAGAAGGATAACATTCCCATAGCGAACACCGGGCACTGGCGAGGTGGATACTTTTTGAAGCGCAGTCAAGCAGAAAGCAGCTGAACAGGCGCTCGCAGCCACGTAAACGGTGGACGCTAGTTTTTGATAGAAATTGTAATAATTGTTGATTGTACTGTGAGTAATATTATAATGTTAGTTATACACAACGATTATTTTACTTACCATCTCCTAGCCCGACAGTTCACACGCCCATACCTCATAAGATATGCTGAAGAAACAAATGATAGTAGAAGGAGAAAATGGTTGAACTGCAGTCGAAACACCCTGACCCACAGTCGAAAGACTAAATATTCATTTTGTAATTGTTCTATTTTGCTAGTTTGGTTACAGACTGTAAGATACATAACGTTGTCTGTGTCAAAATTTGTCGAAACCAGTAATAAATTAGATAAAACATATTTTTACCATATTTTCAAAATAATTATGCCGTGTGGTTGACGGCATAGAATACAAGTGTCACCACCTCATTCACTCACCTCTTATCTTCACGTGGATGTCGTAAGAGGCGACTTAGGGATAACACGATGCAAATACTATCTTTGCGTAGAGACGGAAAGCTCGACATCAAACCCTATACGACTGCCTCGTTGGTCTCGCGGCATAAATATGCGCGTGGGATCGGGAGGTCCCGGGGTCGATTCCTGGGTCGGGCGGTGTTATTGGGTTTTTCTGTCACGAAATTCTCAGTAGCAGCACGGAGTCTGGAAATGTGCCCGGTACGGCAATAGGCTCGCCCCTTATTACGTGGGACTAAAGTATATCTGGCGAAAAGTAGGTGTAGAAATACACCTCTGCCTACCCCTTCGGGGATAAAAGGCGTGACGATATGTATGTATGTATGTATGTTTTAAAATAAATAAAAATTTACATTTCATAGATATAAATCGCAATTTGTATCGTATCAGTCAACTATGGGTGGGTCAGCAACTTTGGGTGATGTAGAACTCCTTAGAATTTTTGATCTTATAAAATAACTTGACCTACATCATACTATCATGCTCTATAATAATAGGTTAGCAATAGACCACATCTTACCTAACTATGCACTTGCAACTTGGAAAACTGATCGCAGCAAAATGACAAGATTACGTCTTATCGATAATATCTTTACTAAACAATGGTCAATAGTCTCCCGTATTCTATTTTAGTCCATTTTATGGTTAGAAAGAAAATGCTAGTGATTGTGTTGCGTGAGACTTAACTAAATTAACACTAGGTATTGGTGTCTTATTACCATTTATAAAACTGGAAAGACACAGAAATAAATAAGTTCCCTTAAATTTCGTTTAAGTTCTACTTCGTAGTTTTAAATAATACGTCGATATATTCAAACCACACCATGAACCAGTATTAATTTTAGTTTGTCAACTCCAAAAAGAACAATGCCCATTCTCTATACATGCGTTGACCTGTCAGTCAATTTTTTCTGTAGGCTTTGTCTTTAAATCCTACGTGTCACAATAGTGACATTATTATCGTAAATAAATGTTTATGTAAGTCTTTTTTATTTGGAGGCCAGGTAAAGAAGATATAATATAAACTATTTTTGAGGTTAAGTACTAAAGAATGTATTACATGGCTGGATTAGCCGATGTCATAAACGTCAAAGTGACGTACGTTGCGTCGTTAAGTACTAACATTTACCCATAGACATGTACAAAAAAGAAGCATATACCAATAAGTTACAGATCTTAACTGGTCTCTGGTACTAATGAGGAAGTAAGGTCTCGGACAGAGATGATGTGAGGACGGTATGCTGTTGCCGCGTCGATAGAAGCGAGTATTAGCCCTAAAGGTGGGATACGCCGCGTTAATTATACGACACCAGGGTTGTGGCGGCCTGAAACTTACCTCGTACATACACATACATACGTTGAGTGGGGATCATGCAGGGAGGTTACCACCTTTATAGGAAATAGGCGCTATAGTAACAATGTTACTGCGTTCTACTTGGTGTGTAGTCTACTTGGTCTGGAGGCTTACTTAATTACCCCTCCCATCCTTCTTTTATCCCACCTCGCATTTTTTACCCTAGAGCGATCAATCATTGGCTACAGTAAACGCCTATTACCAAGAAGACTGGGCTTGTTTGTCACCTTTGTAAAAGTATTCGCCTCTCATTGTACATCATATTTTGTTACTTCAAAGGTATAAACAATATAGAAAATGAAACACAATATATTATTTTATTATTTATTCTATATCTTCCCTGACCACTACATCATCCAAAAAAGCTGCTGGGGGTACAATGTTGTCCTGGTACCTGGCCCATCCAAGATACCACACTACAGTCATAATGTGCGCACATCATCCAACTGTGCGAAGACCCACTATGCAGCTATAGCAGTATTCACGAATACCTGCTAGGCCATTTATATTATTTTTTATTAAAATATAGACATAATATTGTCGTCTGTTTACATGCCTCGACTTAATTCTTCCTTTTAACAATGAGTATTCCTCGTTAGTTTCGAAATTTAATTCAGATACATCAAATGCTTGTGTACAAACTTCTATCCTATATCCACCATGAAAACGTACGTGTTCTCCATAATAGGAACGTGCCTGGCGGATTTGATATGTTCCTAAAGAGAATAATATTAATTCATTATATTCCAGTCGGGGGAATAAAACATTATCTGCATTGACAGTCATATTCCTAAAATATGAAGACCTGCGATTAAGATTAAGATTGGCAACAATTCGAGATAAATTATTTTCTAGTGGCAACCTTTCTCTTATTACATTTATAATTTGGGCAGCATCAGGGCGATCATGCAGGCGAACACCAAACTTATTTATTAAACTGGCTGCTATTTGGAAGTAAGCCATCATGTTCGGCACACTTTTATTGAAATGGTCAAACCTAAATAATCGATAGTCTCTTTTAAAATAACCATTTACCACTTCCACCACCCACCTACAAATGGTTATGCATCTGTTTCTATTTGCTTGTTCAGTTGTAAGTTGGTGTTCAGCTTCTCGCAGCGATTCAGGCATGTAAGCCTTATAATTGCAACTTTCTAATAAACTAATGCTGTCCCTAAAACCCCGATCTAAAATTAAAACATCATTCTCTTGGAAATACCGTCGAAGCGAGGAATTTTCATTATTAAATAAGGAAACCATTATTTCGGCATCAGAGGTAGTTGCTTTGTATGGGCCAAGGCAGTCAACAATGTATCCATCGCATGCTACAATCAAAAATGGTTTTAAAGATTTCTATATTTATGCAAAGAGTATGTCTCTTTTTGAAACATATAATTGCTACTTTTATTCAGATAAATATAAGTTCCATCACAAATCACAACTGCTTGCAAGTTATTCTCATTATATATGGTATTTGGGATCATCAAGTTGTGTTGCAATAATTCACTGCGAGGCAATGCATTAATACCTAAATAAGTATTGACAAAATCCTGCAAAAGAATCTCCCTCACTTTACCCATAAGTCGTTCTAAGGTAGTACGTGGTACTTCTAATAAAACGGAAATCCTTTGGTCAGAATCACCTGTACGCATCTTAATCAGAACAGAGGCCAACCCCAGAATACCATTTTTAATAGTCATAAGTCTGGGTACCTCCCGTAATAAAGATAAAAAATGACCTTTTGTCATACCCATCCAGTACCAAAATAAATGTTCATCCATTTCTTGAACAGAATTTAAGCTAGTGAAGTCTAAGAAAGGCTTAAAGGCATTAACAAAAGAAAAGATATGCTCTACCTGGTTGACAGTAAAGTTAGAAATACTGGTGTCAGCATCATAGAGCGAATCCCAGACATTGTTTTGTAAATGTGTTATACAGACACGAGCTAATGGAGGTATATAGAACTTGTGACTGTATATTAATGTGGCTCTCAGATTATCAGAGACTGTATGTAGACCAGTAACATTATCGCATCCAGTGAAAATACAGTGTGAAGCCGTGTTAGGAGCTCTTTTATAATTCGGCAATGTGATAGTACCAGTAACTTGGGGTACTGGGGAACCGGGCTGGTTTTCATGTACTCTGCCACTATCTAAATCTGACTCATCCGAGTCTTGCTGGGCCACTTGGTGCTCTTGAGTTTCCTGTGGTTGATTGTCCATATGGGTAGGAACAGCTGAAACGTTGTCTGGATTTCCAGAAGTTACAGCCCTTTCATCCACTGCACTTGTTTCAGTATCTTCCAGTCTGCGAGTAGCATCTCTTTTAGTTTTTAACCAGCAGGCATGGCATAAACGATCAGATGGTGATATCTGCAAACAACCACAGCTATCAATGAGGTGGAAGTTATATTTTAGCTATAACATAGGTACTATTATTTGATATTTACCTGACGAGGTGCTATTCTCATTTCAACTATTTGCATCATGGTTTGAATGAGAACTGATGGGTTCTGTCTCAAAATAAGGTCACTTTGCCTATTGACCAATGATCTTCCACAAACAAGACACACCTCCAAGTGTCCCCGTAGAGATGGCCCTGAACTCTGATCATCATCAGCATGTATCTGAGCATTGACAGCTTTTGCAGAAATAAGTGGAAACATGCTTCACAGATGAAGCCTTCATCAGTAATCTAGAAACAAAATCCTCCATATAGTAAACATAGGTGTAGTACTCAGCAACATTATTATATTGGGAGCTTGTTTCATAATTCTTATTTAATATATAAATCTCATTTTTTTCTTTTGAGATTAAAAGGTTACTACTATTGGATAGCTGTTGTGAAACAAGCACTTATTGTTGAAAAACTTATTAACAACTAATGCTTATTTTCAATCACAGAATTATAAAGTACTACTATTAATCTGTGTTTTCAATGTTTCATTAAATAGATAAAATATATTAGGATTATTATTGAACCTACAACACTAACAATACTTTAGTACCTACCTAATTGTTAACATACATTGGGTTACTATAAGTTTCTACTTTACTCACCATAAGTGGAGATATTCTGTCACTGATAAGCGAAACGACTCTTGTATCCAGCTGAACGACGAGATGACGGCGGAGTGTATTAACGCATATGTTACAGTTAATGCATAATATACGCTCTGCCCGACGTCTTGTAGCCATGATGTTGATCAATCGCTTTTTATTTACAAGCGAGCAAAACACTAAACCAATCGTGTAGCAAAATCCGAGTCCGTAAAACTAGCCAAAGTAATCGTAAATAGAGGGTACTGGGGTCCGTGGGGTATGAAAATGTAGTCGAAGGAATCACAAAATCTAGAAATCGCACTGTTCACTCACAAAGTCGTAACCAGCAACTCAGGAGTTGAAAGGCAACGGATTTGCAAACAAACGTCATAATCACATTGTGAAAAAAAAAACACGTTCCGTTTCATGCAGTTCGATGATTTTATCCTGTGATTTTTATCTTTGAATTATCATTTAAAATAAATAATATTTTTTTAAGCATTCAGTAATAATTGAGAAAACTATTTAAACAATAGAATAGCACAAGTATTTAGTAAAGAAATTAGACCACACTACATAGAATACAAAAGGGAATGTTGAAATGGAACGTATAACAAGATAGGTGCTTTATGAATGCGTTCATATTGGCTGCGTTCTATATAAATACGTCTACCAGAAGTGATATATTTTAAAAATCAATTTCGTTTTTTCTGGGCCTTTAATAAAAAATCTACTTAGTATTTCAAAACCAGCTTAAAATCAGCAATTTTTTAATATCAATCGCATTGTAAGACGCACTGATTACATAAAATATATTTGACAGGTCAAAAATGAACATGCTTCTTTGCTGACATTATGTCGCATTGTGTCTTAGTCAAACAGATGAGACGGTAGTTGAATTAGTAATTCGGGGGCTGCGCGGATATACTGCTATCGCGTGGGATGCTATACCAACAAACTTGTTAAAAATATGTTCCAGCACTTTAGTACCAGCTATAACCTATATATCTGCAATATATTAATGGAACGTGGTATCTTTCCTAAAGTGTTTAAAAGAGCAATTGTTCATCCTATCCTTATGAGCGGGACAGGGACAGAGTCAATAATTACAGATCAATGTCTGTTCTGCCTGCCCAATCCAAAATTTTGGAAAAGCTTTTGAACTCTCGCCTCTTGACCTATTTGGCAAAAAATATATATACATTCTGGCTCCAAATGATGATGTGGCCTCACTCATTAATCAAGTAATTGAGAATCTTGACAACAGGGAAAAATGCTTAGGTATTTATCTTGATCTCACCAAAGCATTTGACACTGTCTCTATCCCACGCCTCTTGCTCAAAATAGACAGGATGGGCATTCCTGGTTATGCTCTCCGTATTTTCACCAATAATTTATGTGGCAGGACGCAATGTGTTAAAATAGATTATTTTGTTAGTGATTATATTCCCCTTGTTTTTGGTGTTCCACAGAGTTCCGTCCTAATGTCATGAGTCTTACAACCCGAGTGCGCCAATTGTTATTTATTTTCAAAAAGCTGCGACACTGTACCGATGATAAAACCCTGAGAATAGTGTAAGTACAATGCCTTATGTCAGTCTTTGGACATGATTGTATATCTGTATGGGGCGGAGTCGCAAAGACACATCTATTGTATCTGGAGCATGCACAGAGAGCAGTATTTAAAGTTATGTATTTTAAGGACTTCAGATATCCCATATCTTTACTTTATCATGAATGCAAATTACTTACTGTGAGGCAGCTCTTTGTGTTTGAAACAGTATGTAAAAAACATAACTCTCGTACATATATGATCCAAACACACCAACGAGACGTCGCGTCGTGCAGTTAGGGTTTGCCAATCTCGGGGTTTCAAAGGCGCTTTAGCTGCTCGCCATTATAATATTATTGCTTGCCACCTCTTTAATATGGCAAATCGTCATTATAGCATTTATTCACTCACAAAAGCCAAATGTAAGAAAAAAGTTGCTAACTGGCTTATGATTAAAGACTATGATGATACAGAAAATTTACTAAGGATTTCTACAATATTTTGTTAGTTGTGATTGCCTATAGTAGGATGAGCACAAGGCATGTATTATTATAACATCTTTTATTGTATAAGAATTGTGTATCATTTGTTCACGATCCTTATAAATAAATAAATACACTTCAAATATGTGTGGAATTCGTCAAGCAGTACATTTGTATATGGATAATTATATAAATTTTAAACTTACAACTCACTCACACACATACATACCACACACAAACATATGCACACGCACACGCATACTCACTCAAGCATGCATTGTCATACAAGAAATCACACAATTAACACTTAATATATTTTCTTCTATTACTGTATACTAGACGTCGCCAGCGGCTTCACCCGCAACAATTATACATATAAACCAGAAGAATTGGGGCCAATATTAGGTCCAAAGTACATCTAAGTAAGTGTTGTTAAGTGATCGTAATTCTGCAATCTCTCTTGTGACGTCACATAGTGCACAGTATCACACATCAAGCGGTCGACCAGCCGCTGTAAATCCATTTTAATTGAAAAACTTTGCTCTGCAAAGAGGCTTACGCGGCACAGTGTACTGTATAACGTTGTTTGAAGCCTTATTTATGTTTTACTTTGCGAATTTCATAGGTTTTAAGTAAATAAGTAATTGTGGCTAAGAATAGATGAAAATAAGTTGAAAATTAACTATGAAATATAGAGTAATTTTATATGTGATGGGCAGGATCCAATGCAGGTTTTTATTTTTGTTAAGTAGCAGAGTTCTTGTTTAATTGATTTGTGAAGCAGCTATAGCTGAGTGGAGAGACCGACAGATTGCTACGCAGTGGTTCTCGCGTTCAAATCCAAGGCACGCACCAATGACTTTTTTTACTTAAGTGGGTATTAAATTGTTAATTATCGCTTGCTGATCGGTGAAAGAAAACATCGTGAGGAAACCTGCATATCTGAGAATTCTCCATAATGTTCTCGAAAGACATGTGAAGTCTGCCAACCCGCACTTGGCCAGCGTGGTGGACTATGGCCTTACCCTTCTCATAGTGAGAAGAGGCCCGTACCCAGCAGTGGGACTGTATAAAGGGCTGATGATGATGATGATGATGTTTTCTTTGAAATTATACCTTGCTACTATAATATTTAAGTTTGAGTCGCGGTGACACCCGCGTTATTTAAGGCTACTGCTCCAGTCCCGTGGCGCATAGCGTGATGTTATATAGCCTTTAGCCATCCTCGATAAATGGGCTATCTAACACTGAAAGAATTTTTCAAATCAGACCAGTAGTTTCTGAGATTAGCGCGTTCAACCAAACAAACAAACAAACTCTTCAGCTTTATATATTAGTAGTACTAGAAGATGCCTGCGGTTATACCCGCGTTATTTAAGGCTACTGTTCCGTTTCCGTCGCTCATAGCGCGATGTTATATAGCCTATAACCTTCCTCAATAAATTGGCTATCTAACACTGAAAGAATTTTCTTATCGGACCAGTAGTTCCTGAGATTAGCGCGTTCAACCAAACAAACAAACAAACAAACAAACTCTTCAGCTTTATATATTAAGTATAGTATAAGATAAGATAAGATTTAGTAAGTGTAATTTCTTATAGAAGATTTGTGACGAAATTTTTTTGTGTATTTTTCCTCTTGAAGTAAAGTTACATTTCGTATGATTAACAAATTGTTGTTTCGAGTCTTCTGTTTTTTGTGTCCGGTGATTAGATGTTTGTAAATTCCCCAGCAACATTCTCGGATTTATTCATAGTACTGTGCTAGCTTTTAAAGAAATGAAAAAAAAGAGAAAATTTACGTATTTCTCAAACAGAACATACTCTTATGGGACACTGCTTCGGGCATGTCTGTAATTCAAACAAACATTTGATCCGATTCGAACCCACAACATAAAACTTTTATAACAGTTAAGCAGATCCCTAAAAGGTTTCACCTTCCTCAAACCCTAATTATTGATAATTAACAATACTCTACGGTAACATGAAGAAAAAATAAAATATTGTAAAAGCAAAACCGGATCCTTAAGCAAAATGGTTAAAAAAAACCTCCCAAGTGAGAAGAATTCACAAAATCTGTTCACGTTAAAGTACACTATTAACGCTATTACAAGGGATTAGCAACGTCCAACCAGAATCACTTGGATTGTATGCATTTCTCGCTCCATTTCCCAGTTTTACTTATGCAAATAAGTTTCAACACCGGACGAAAACCTGCTGAAATGAAAGCGTTTGTTTCGCTCGTTGCGCCTGGTGTGGAGCTGTTTTTTAATTGAAAAATTGTAAATGGTTTTTAAGTTTTAAATACTATTACTTTTGAAACAGGGACGAGAAAATTTTTAAACTCCCGCAATATATATTGTTACGGACGGGGTAACGGGATTGGAAGGAAACACCGAGTAGCACTGATGACACTTTATTCGACTTCACACACACGACGCGTCGTTCAATTTCGACGCGGACAGCAACAACACTAGCGTCTTTTGCACTGCACTTCACTGCACTATACTTTTACTTCACTTTATTTCACTACTACTTCTTTCTTCCTTTTACTTCTTCCTTTTCTTCTTCACTTTACCACTTTTCAACTTAAACTGGCGCTCAGCGCGTCTACACCGCCTTATATACCCCTAGGAATGTTCTAGATCCACTAATTTGGTTGAACGCGCTAATCTCAGAAACTACTGGTCTGATTTGAAAAATTCTTTCAGTGTTAGATAGCCCATTTATTGAGGATGGCTATAAGCTATATAACATCACGCTATGCGCCACGGGACCGGAGCAGTAGCCTTAAATAACGCGGGTGTCACCGCGACTCAAACTTAAATATTATAGTAGCAAGGTATAATTTCAAAGAAAACATCATCATCATCATCATCAGCCCTTTATACAGTCCCACTGCTGGGTACGGGCCTCTTCTCACTATGAGAAGGGTAAGGCCATAGTCCACCACGCTGGCCAAGAAAACATCATCATCATCATCATCAGCCCTTTATACAGTCCCACTGCTGGGTACGGGCCTCTTCTCACTATGAGAAGGGTAAGGCCATAGTCCACCACGCTGGCCAAGTGCGGGTTGGCAGACTTCACAAGTCTTTCGAGAACATTATGGAGAATTCTCAGATATGCAGGTTTCCTCACGATGTTTTCTTTCACCGATTAGCAAGCGATAATTAACAATTTAATACCCACTTAAGTAAAAAAAGTCATTGGTGCGTGCCTTGGATTTGAACGCGAGAACCACTGCGTAGCAATCTGTCGGTCTCTCCACTCAGCTATAGCTGCTTCACAAATCAATTAAACAAGAGCTCTGCTACTTAACAAAAATAAAAACCTGCATTGGATCCTGCCCATCACATATAAAATTACTCTATATTTCATAGTTAATTTTCAACTTATTTTCATCTATTCTTAGCCACAATTACTTATTTACTTAAAACCTATGAAATTCGCAAAGTAAAACATAAATAAGGCTTCAAACAACGTTATACAGTACACTGTGCCGCGTAAGCCTCTTTGCAGAGCAAAGTTTTTCAATTAAAATGGATTTACAGCGGCTGGTCGACCGCTTGATGTGTGATACTGTGCACTATGTGACGTCACAAGAGAGATTGCAGAATTACGATCACTTAACAACACTTACTTAGATGTACTTTGGACCTAATATTGGCCCCAATTCTTCTGGTTTATATGTATAATTGTTGCGGGTGAAGCCGCTGGCGACGTCTAGTATACAGTAATAGAAGAAAATATATTAAGTGTTAATTGTGTGATTTCTTGTATGACAATGCATGCTTGAGTGAGTATGCGTGTGCGTGTGCATATGTTTGTGTGTGGTATGTATGTGTGTGAGTGAGTTGTAAGTTTAAAATTTATATAATTATCCATATACAAATGTACTGCTTGACGAATTCCACACTTATTTGAAGTGTATTTATTTATTTATAAGGATCGTGAACAAATGATACACAATTCTTATACAATAAAAGATGTTATAATAATACATGCCTTGTGCTCATCCTACTATAGGCAATCACAACTAACAAAATATTGTAGAAATCCTTAGTAAATTTTCTGTATCATCATAGTCTTTAATCATAAGCCAGTTAGCAACTTTTTTCTTACATTTGGCTTTTGTGAGTGGATAAATGCTACAATGACGATTTGCCATATTAAAGAGGTGGCAAGCAATAATATTATAATGGCAAGCAGCTAAAGCGCCTTTGAAACCTCGAGATTGGCAAACCCTAACTGCACGACGCGACGTCTCGTTGGTGTGTTTGGATCATATACATATGTACGAGAGTTATGTTTTTTACATACTGTTTCAAACACAAAGAGCTGCCTCACAGTAAGTAATTTGCATTCATGATAAAGTAAAGATGTGGGATATCTGAAGTCCTTAAAATACATAACTTTAAATACTGCTCTCTGTGCATGCTCCAGATACAATAGATGTGTCTTTGCGACTCCGCCCCATACAGATATACAATCATGTCCAAAGACTGACATAAGGCATTGTACATACACTATTCTCAGGGTTTTATCATCGGTACAGTGTCGCAGCTTTTTGAAAATAAATAACAATTGGCGCACTCGGGTTGTAAGACTCATGACATTAGGACGGAACTCTGTGGAACACCAAAAACAAGGAGGAATAAGATCACTAACAAAATAATCTATTTTAACACATTGCGTCCTGCCACATAAATTATCGGTGAAAATACGGAGAGCATAACCAGGAATGCCCATCCTGTCTATTTTGAGCAAGAGGCGTGGGATAGAGACAGTGTCAAACGCTTTGGTGAGATCAAGATAAATACCTAAGCATTTTTCCCTGTTGTCAAGATCCTCAATTACTTGATTAATGAGTGAGGCCACATCATCTTTTGGAGCCAGGATGTATATATATTTTTTGCCAAATAGGTCAAGAGGCGAGAGTTCAAAAGCTTTTCCAAAATTTTGGATTGGGCAGGCAGAACAGACATTGATCTGTAATTATTGACTCTGTCCCTGTCCTCGCTCATAAGAATAGGATGAACAATTGCTCTTTTAAACACTTTAGGAAAGATACCACGTTCCACTAATATATTGCAGATATATAGGTTATAGCTGGTACTAAAGTGCTGGAACATATTTTTAACAAGTTTGTAGGTATAGCATCCCACCCGATAGCAGTATATCCGCGCAGCCCCCGAATTACTAATTCAACTACCGTCTCATCGGTTTGACTAAGACACAATGCGACATAATGTCAGCAAATTTTTGGAATTGACAAACTAAAATTAATACTGGTTCATGGTGTGGTTTGAATATATCGACGTATTATTTAAAACTACGAAGTAGAACTTAAACGAAATTTAAGGGAACTTATTTATTTCTGTGTCTTTCCAGTTTTATAAATAGTAATAAGACACCAATACCTAGTGTTAATTTAGTTAAGTCTCACGCAACACAATCACTAGCATTTTCTTTCTAACAATAAAATGGACTAAAATAGAATACGGGAGACTATTGACCATTGTTTAGTAAAGATATTATCGATAAGACGTAATCTTGTCATTTTGCTGCGATCAGTTTTCCAAGTTGCAAGTGCATAGTTAGGTAAGATGTGGTCTATTGCTAACCTATTATTATAAAGCATGATAGTATGATGTAGGTCAAGTTATTTTATAAGATCAAAAATTCTAAGGAGTTCTACATCACCCAAAGTTGCTGACCCACCCATAGTTGACTGATACGATACAAATTGCGATCTATATCTATGAAATGTAATTTTTTTTTTATTTTGAAAATATGGTAAAAATATGTTTTATCTAATTTATTAATGGTTTTGACAAATTTAGTCTTTCGACTGTGGGTCAGGGTGTTTCGACTGCAGTTCATCCATTTTCTCCTTCTACTATCATTTGTTTCTTCGGCATATCTTATGAGGTATGGGCGTGTGAACTGTCGGGCTAGGAGATGGTAAGTAAAATAATCGTTGTGTATAACTAACATTATAATATTACTCACAGTACAATCAACAATTATTACAATTTCTATCAATAAAAAAAAAGTTTTAAAACTATAACCCGACTACGTAAAAAAGGGGGTCTAAAAAGGACAAAACAAGAAAAGTATAAGTACAGAAATGCTCAAGCTGGAGCCGTGGTCGCACCTATTTGTATATCTATCTAATATGAGGGTGCCAGGAATACTCAACCTGCATTAAACAAACGTGGCAGGTTTTTTCATGTACATACACTAGTATACAATAGGTGCGACCACGGCTCTAGCTTGAGCATTTCTGTACTTATACTTTTCTTGTTTTGTCCTTTTTAGACCCCCTTTTTTACGTAGTCGGGTTATAGTTTTAAAACTTTTTTTTTATTTAATCCTTTTCCGTATCCAGGGCAAGGGCATGTAAACTAACCGTGCAATATTTACATTGGCACATTTAAAGGCAAAAAAGAAAAATAGGTAACTCAAAGCGTCTGTAGTCGGGTTGTAGTTTTAAAACTTATTTTTTTATTTAATCCTTTTCCGTATCCAGGGCAAGGGCATGTAAACTAACCGTGCAATATTTACATTGGCACATTTAAAGGCAAGAAAAAAATAGGTAACTCAAAGCGTCTGTACCGCGCGAATTTTAAATACAACCGTGTATAAAACTTATATTTTGACCCAGACAGTATTATATAAGTACATATTTGTAATGTACTCACCAATACCTTTCCTTTGATACTAAACACGTAATGATTATGCCAGTTTTATTTTTTTTGAGGTCAGAATCTGAGGTATTAATTCCGTAACAGAAAATTTAGATAAAATGTATATAGCCTATATCACCCGGGCCATTATTACAAATCTTTTGACACCCCATTTATTAAAATCGGTTCAGTAGTTTAGCCGCTACAGCGGAACATACAAACATATATACATAGACTGCCAAAAACATTACCCTTCCTTTTGGCTGCGCCGTAGTCGGGTAAAAACTAGCGTCCACCGTTTACGTGGCTGCGAGCGCCTGTTCAGCTGCTTTCTGCTTGACTGCGATTCAAAAAGTGTCCACCTCGCCAGTGCCCGGTGTTCGCTATGGGAATGTTATTCTTCTATTCGGCCGGTATCAACCTCAAATAAGGTTGTAGTACATGACGCCACCAATGAGGGTAGCCTACAAATATATTAGCATTACTATTATTGAGTATAAATGTCGCCGCACACGGGCCACCACGGTCGTCAAAAGGATCAGTAATCCTTGGCAACCGTAGTGATGACAGCTTGACATGACACCGGCCGTCACACTACCCCCTCTCTAAGACATGCTCATCCCGAGCATTGTTGGATGCATGATATACAGCTATCCTGTCCACATGAACAATCTTCAGTGAATTTCTAGGTGTCTTCCGAATTCCGGAGGTTACGTCGTTAATTTTCTTTATTACAGTATATGGTGCTTCCCAGCTTGGCTGTAATTTCGGAGATTTTTCCTTACATTGGACCGGATTATGAAGCCACACCAAAGTTCCCTCTTCGAATTCTCTTGCATTTGCGCATCTGTCATATCGAGTCTTCATTCTTTCTCCCGCTTGTAAATTCTCTTGTCTAACGTGTTCATGAATTTCTTCGAGCTTTCTTCTTAATTCACATGCATAATCGGTAACACAGCTAGGCGTCCCCGGAGGACATCCAGCAAGAAGGTCTACTGGAAGTCGTAGCTCCCTTCCTAAATTTGTTCATGCCGGGGTTGTTGCCGTACTTTCATGTACAGCGGCTCTGTAAGCCAGAAAAAATAGTGGAATATATTTGTCCCAGTTTCTCTGATGGCAATCGACCACTTTAGCAAGATGCCGCGCCAATGTCTGGTTAAATCTTTTTACCATTCCATCTGATTGAGGGTGATAAGGAGTTGTCCTGGTTTTGTGGATCCCCATCATCTTGCAGATATCTTGAAAGAGTTGTGATTCAAAGTTTCTCCCTTGGTCGCTGTGGATTTGTAACGGTATACCAAATAGACAAAATACTTTATTTACAAATTTTGTCGCGACTGTAATTGCTTCCTGATTAGAGACTACTGCAAAAGCTTCTGGCCACCTCGTGAAATAATCCATCACCACCAGAATGTAGCGATTACCACTTTCTGTCAAAGGAAATAGTCCAGCTAGATCCACTGTCGGCGAGGCAACTTAACGCCGATATGCATTGCAATTGGAATAATATGCGTGTACAGATAAAATGTTTAACTTACATCTCAAGACGTAGACATCACATGGATAGCTGTTTGACCTCGATGCCAATAATTTGTCAGTATGGTTCCTCCTGAATTCTTTAAGTGCGACCTGTAGGTTAAAAGGTTATATGATTTCACTGTCCGGCAGTCTAGTTTTGCAGGTCTATCAATTTCTATGGTACGAATTACGAATTATATAACTGCCAATTACAATATGTCAGGTCTTTCAATAACATAATACCTGTCGGATCTTTCACCGATATCAGGTCTTTTAATAACTCTATACCTGTCGGATATTTCACCGCTGCCAAGGTATTTTAATAACTCTATACCTGTCGGATTTTTCACCGCTGCCAAGGTATTTTTACGGACGTCTCCGTTCTTTTCTCGACTGAGGCAATAAACGTCTTATTCCTCAGCCGAGGCTCTAAAACATCTTTACTATTACAATACAGAATTACCATACAATACATTAACAATCACTAGATACGTAGATACAATAGGATCCCATATAATTAACTTTACAACACTAGCTACTCGCAAACAGTAGGAATCACTAAATACTTAGCTCCAGCGCCCATTGTGATTTCATCAGATCAGCATGCAATCAGCATGCAATAACACATAATACAACAATAACACATAATCTATTATAATTATAACACATAATCTTAATATATAAAATCCTTGCGTTACTGACTGACAGACACGCTACAGCCGAAACTATTGGGCGCAGGAAGCTGAAATTTGGCATGTATGTTCCTTGGGGACCGTAGGGGTGCACTAAGAAGGGATTTCCCTAAATTCCCACGGGAAGGCCAAAACGGGTAAATTTTAAAATAATGCAGGCGTAGCTGCTGGCGTCCTCTAGTCTATTATAATTATCATATGATTTTTACACAATATAATAATACGTTTCGAATGACAATGTCAATACTATGAAGTAATAAAGTAACTTCGTATTCTTCATATATCAAGTTCAAACCTCAAACGTAGAACCGTCGGTTGTGGCCAGTACTCACATAGAGGTTGGTTATTATTTACTCTTTCTCTGTGGTTCATTCTAAATTTATTAATGTTGCTGCCCTGTACACTATATACAAATCGTGAGAAATCGCGACATCCACAGCAATCCGTTCCCAAGAAGCTCCCACAGTGTATAGTTTTAGTGCTCCACGGCTCCGAGTTTGCGGCCCTTTAACTGAAGAACATTTAACGCATTTCCTGCACCAGTCTTCAACGTCTTACCTACAGTGCAGCCAATAAAAACGTTGACGAATCTTCAGTAAGGTTCTTCGCACTCCAAGATGTCCGCCAGATGGGCCATCATAACAAACTCGCAAAACTTCAAGAATCGTCTCTTCCAGAAGCACTTTCCCATTTTCGACAAAGTAGTCCATCTTGTATTATTAGGCTTTTTCATAGCGCCCAATAACTTTTCGTCACGGTACTAGTATCAGCCACCTCACTCCATTCTGGCCGAAGTGAGTTATTCTTTAGAAGCTCCAGTATTGGTTTCAAATCTTTATCTTTGACGACCGGTTGGCGCCGCGGGAGTGTAAGCGACTGCTACGCCGAAGGTCGCGGGTTCGATTCCCGCTCAAGTCAAACATTTGTGTGCATGAACATGGATGTTTGTCTTGGTCTGGGTGTTTCTATGTGTAATATGTATGTATTTACAAAAAAAAAGTATATATGTATGTTTATCCATTATCTAGTACCCATAGTACAAGCTTCTGCTTAGTTTGGGACTAGATGGTGTTGTGTAAATGTAGTGGAATATTATATATTATATTATTATATCTTCTTCCTGGGATTTAATAATGAAGTCCCTGTTACATCGCCCGTCGATGGTATCCGTTCTGATTACCTTGACGGCAGCTTCCTCTTTTCCTTCTTGTCACACGCAATACTTGCAGCTCTTATCACAAGGACGTCTTGATAAGGCATCAGCATTACCGTGAGATTTTCTGCTACGATGCTCAACTTCGAAATCGTACTCTTGAAGTTGTTCAATCCATCGAGCTACCTAACCCTCACAATTTTTAAACTGTAAAAGCCACTTAAGCGCTGCGTGGTCCGTCCGGATCCGGAATTTTCTTCCGATCAGGTACTTTTTAAAATGCTGAAGAGTTTTCACTACCGCTAGAAGCTCCTTTCGTGTGGTACAGTAGTTCCTTTCAGGTTTAGACAGCGATTTGCTAAAGTAGGCAATAACAGCCTCCTGGTCTTCTTGTCTCTGGGAAAGAGTTCCACCAATACCCACATTACTTGCGTCTGTGTCAACAACAAATTCCCCATTGACGTCGGGATATGCAAGAATTGGCGCTTCACATAAACGCGTCTTCAACTCCTCGAAAGCAGTTTGACATTTTTCATCCCAATTAAATGGTCGTTTTTGCTCCATCAGCTCATGTAAGGGTTTTGCAATGCTCGAGAAATTCTTTACAAAACGTCTGTAATAAGAGCAAAGCCCCATAAATGAGCGCACCTGCATCTTGTCCTTAGGCATGGGCCAATATTTAACCGCCGAAATCTTGGCAGGGTCCTTCTCGATGCCTTTTTCAGAGACGACATGACCCAAGTAGTTAACTTGTCGCTTGAAAAATGATCATTTTGTAAGACTTAGCTTCAGATTTGCATTTCTCCATCTATTGAGTACACTTTCTAGCTTCGTGAGATGATCATCGAAGTCTCGTCCCATTACAATTATGTCATCGAGATACACCAGACAAGCTTCCCCTAAAAGCCCGGCAAGGATGTGTTCCATTAACCTTTCAAAAGTAGCTGGTGCGTTGCACAATCCGAAAGGCATAACATTGAAATGCCATAGCCCATTGAAAAGTTGTCTTCTCCTTTTCTTTTGGGTCCATTTCCACTTGCCAGTAACCACTTTTTAGGTCTATTGTTGTGAACCACTTCATTCCGCATAACGTGTCTAACGTGTCGTCTATTCTAGGCAAAGGATAACTGACTTTCTTGGTTACATCATTCAATCTTCGGTAGTCAATACAGAATCTAGTCTATCCATCCTTTTTTTTACCAATACCACCGGTGAACACCACGGGCTAGTCGATGGCTCAATGACCCCGTTTTCCCTCATATCTTCAATCATATCCTCTACCTCCTTCTCTCTGGCAAAAGGTACACGTCGCGGGCGTTGACGGATCGGTTGTTCATTCCCCGTATTGATGGTGTGTTTTACTATTCCTGTCTTTCCGATGTCACCGTCGTCCTTTGAGAAAATGTTGACGTATTGTGTCAGCAATTTCTTTGCTTTTTCTGTTTCGATTTCTGTTAGATCGTCTTTGCCACCTTTCAAAACACTATCCACGTTAACGTTAGTCTCAGCCAAACTCTTGGTTTCTTGGCAGTTTCGTAACCAAGCGACTTCCACGGACTCTCCTATCTCAGAACCATTTTTCAAAACTTTTTCTTTATCACTTAAATTTAGGACAGGTATAACAGCCATTTGTCAAGAAGCAACAACTACACATGCTGGCAACCATGGATCGTGATCTCCATTGTCTTCTATCATTATGCAATGTCGCTGACTCAAAGTGGCAGGTAATGTGACAGGAACAAAGGTCTGTGACTTAGGTGCGAGCTTGCTCTCTTTGAGGCACAAAACCTTGCCCGTGCCTCCACCACTCATTGGAATCTCCACGTCTCCACACTCTAATATACCACACTTAATATCCAATCTACATTGGTGATCTCTGAAGAAGTCTAGCCCAACAATGCAGCCGTCGACGATGTCTGCAATCAGTGCTTTTTGCCAATAATGTCACCTACTTTGAAAGCCACCTTTTGCTCTCCCCTGACTGGGATGTGCTGGCCGGTAGCCGTTGTCAGTCGAGGTCGAATTGACTGTTTTAGAATCTTCCCATTCTTACTTATCAGATGAGTCTCTATAACAGTTCGTGACGCACCGGTGTCCAAGGTCAGCAAACAGGTAACGCCATTGACCGCTCCATCAATGGTTAAGCTGTTCCCATCCGTGCTTTTTCGGATACAAATTTTAGGGGCTTTTCATCTACCGGCCAGCGCTTGCCCCGCAGCCCTGGCTGGAATTAGTTTCCTGGTCGTGTTCTGACGTTTGAACAGTAGCGTCAGTCTTACATTTACGTTTCGGACAGCTACTGCTGAAATGTCCTGGTTCCCTGCAGCTATAACATTTTGGGACAAATCTTCGGTCTGTTCGCTGCATTTCTGCGGCCACAACTTGGACTCGTCCACCTTTATTGTCTCGACGGACAGCCTCCACTTCTAGAGCATGCGCTAAAGCGTCTTTAACGTTGTCGTGGTGCTTCAGACGAACGGCAGACCTGACCTCATCGTCATAAATGCCATCAATGAACTCCTGGAGACGCATGCTTTGGACTTGTGCAGGGGGTGCAGACTGGTAAGCTTTTCCTACCATTTTCTTTACTTCTATAGACCACTGCTGCAATGACTCGTTAGGGCGCTGACAGCGGTTACGCAACTGAGCACGGAATACAAATTTCAAATGTGCGTCTCTATACCTGGACTCTAGAGCCTCGATGAGCTGTTCATATGTGGCGTCTTTCCCTACAGACTGTAGCACTGATAATGCACCATCGCGAACGCCAGAACGAGTGCATTCTTGGCCTGTTCCCTGTTTCAACTGTTACTAGAAGAAGCGGCTTCAAATTGCATCCTGTACGCCTCCCAGGATGAGGTACCATCGAAAGAAGTAATAATAAAATCGATACTGATGCCATGCGGGACTGCACCTCTGCCGACACTGACGCCTTGCAGAACTGTATCTCTTCCTCTATAGTAGCCACGTGAGATTGCACTTCACCGATACACATCTCCATCTCAGTGATCTTACGAGCGTTCTCCGATATATAATGGTGAATCTCATCCTGGCTCTCCATTATCTCGCTAAGCTGAGATTTAAGCTGCTGCGAGTTTTGCTCGAGTCGAGATTCGAGTCGCTGCGAGTTTTCCTGAAGCGACTGTTGGAATAGTGCAGCGAGTTCTGCGAGAGATAGTGGGTTAGCTGCGCCTGCGGACGTTAATACCCCTCCTTCGGAGCCACCTCCTTGCGAAGGAGCTTCCCTGCCCACGACTTCTGGGTCAGAGTTGCCTTGTTTTTGAGTGGCAGCCCTCGCACGTGTCGTAGGCCCTTCCCTCGGTATGACTGGCATCTTTATTTATTTATTTAATTCTTTATTGTACACCAGTAATTACAGAACCAAGTACAGTAAATAACTTATATACTAATGGTAAGTACAAGGGCGGTCTTATCGCATAATGCGATTTCTACCAGACAACCATAGACGGACAGTATCGTCTAAATGGAGAGGTAGTATGCGGGCGTACAATACTAGACTAAAACTAGCTACTTAAAACTAAAATTAACCTAACGAAACTAAATTAATATAAACAATATTTAGATATAATTACATACATACATAAATAATATATACCTACATAATACATATAACAAGTATATAAATAAATATATATGTTATACATACATATTTACATACATAATGTATATTTTACATATATGTAATTGGATTGGTTGTTGTTACAGTGACAAGTAATGTTCTTTTACGAGCTTTTTAAATATTGGCAGTGTTTTCGATCGTCTAATATCTTCTGGTAGTGAATTCCATAGTCTTGTCGCTAGCACTGTAAATGATTTGTCGAAGAACACAGTAGAGTGCACAGGAATTTTCAACTTAAGATTTTCTGATGATCTCAAGCACTTCGAATGTGTGTCATGCAAGAATACAAATCTTTTCTTGAGATATAGGGGATATGACGGATTAAATAGTACATTATACAGGAGACAGAGAATGTGAGTATTCCGGCGAAGGCGGATTGGCAGCCATTTGAGCTTGTTTCGAAATTCAGAGACGTGGTCATATTTACGTAGACCAAATATGAACCGTATACAGAAGTTTTGGAGTCGCTCAAGTTTGTCCAGCTGGTCCTCATTAAGATCTAGATAGCTGGCATCCGCATAGTCAAGAATGGGAAGAAGGATAGATTGCACAAGTGCTATTTTAGTGGCAATTGGGAGAAAGTTGCGTAACCTTCTCAATGATGCGCCAGCAGCAAAAAGTTGTCGACTAGTGCTTTGTAGTTGGAATGTCCAAGATAGTGTTCTGTCAATGTAGATCCCCAAGCTCTTTACTTTTTCACTAAAAGGAATCGGAACACCATCAAAAGATACGAGGGGAAGCGTTGAGCAGTCGATCTTAGAAATAAATCTAGAACTACCAACCACAATAACCTGGGTCTTGGTAGGATTAACCCTTAGTCCAAACCTATTTGTCCAATCACTTATTCGTTCCAGATCGTTATTAATAATTGTAATACCATGTGTTAAGTTCTCAGGCTTAGTCTGATAATAAATTTGCATATCATCTGCATAGAGGTGGTAGGAAGAAGAAATATGGTTGGAGATAGTATTAATAAAAACTGAGAAAAGCAAAGGAGATAAAACGCCGCCCTGTAGTACGCCGGCAGAGATATCACACCAGGTGGAATAGGTGTCATCCAGACGGACTCTTTGACGACGACCAAACAGGTAACTACGAAACCAGTCGATCACCGATGGAGATATGTTAAGAGAGCATAACCTGGCAAGGAGAACGTCAAAGTCTACAGTGTTGAAAACGTTACTGAAGTCTAGTAAACAGAGCACTGTGAGATTGCCATCCTCCATGCCTCTCTTGATATCATCCGTAATATTGACAAGGGTGGTACAGGTACTATGTCCAGGACGGAAGCCAGATTGAAAGGGATTCAGGATATTATTTCTAGATAGGAAAGCATTCAGTTGGTTATGGATAAGGCGTTCAAGGACTTTGGCAAGGAAAGGTTATATGGATATGGGACGAAATTCGGAGAAGGATTCAGGATTAGGCTTTTTTGGTAAAGGGATGACTTGAGCATTTTTCCAAGCAGTTGGAAAAACACCATTGGAGATGGAATAATTGAGGATGTGACAAACGATCGATAGGATTTCACCAAGGATGGGAAGGATCATATTACGGGTGATACCGTCACTTCCAACTGCGTTGGATGCTATTGATAGGATGCTCTTCTTAACATCACATTCAGTAAATTGACTAAAGACAAATGGAGTATAATCAGGAGTTGGAATCGATGAAAGATAATTTAAAGTGTTAATTTTTGTTGTCCTATCATAATTAGATGAAGCAGAGAAGTGCTGGTTAAGCATATTGATATCAATTTTATTAGGAGCAGTCGTTTGTCTTTGCTTTCCAACCCCAAGTGATTTAAGGAATTTCCATACTTTAGCTGGATCACTGTTGTGTACGGAGTTATGAATGTGCTGGCGTTGTGCACCCCTACACACCCTATTACAGTGATTTCGCGCTTTTAAATATTTTTCCTTATTTGAATCTGTCGGTTTAGACTGGTATTTTTACAATCCATACTAAAATTAAATATATAATAAATATATAAAGTTTTAAATTATAACTAAATAAATATATATAAGCAAATAATATATAATAATATAGAACCTGTATACCTAAATCTAACAAAATCAAACTGTGTATTGTATTCAATACAGAGTCCACCTGCCAGTTAGTTGTTCATTACAGCAACAATATAACGTAAAACACAAGTATAATATAAATAATTAATATCCCAAGTAGGATGGCTACATACTAAATTTAACAACGATGTAATTTTGATACAAACTTTAGACATTATAAACGCAACGACCAAAGTGTCACTTTAAAAACAAAATAAAAATATTGCTGCATTCGTAGTATTTGTATACTCTTTGGCTGCATTAACGAAACGCTAGTGTAAGAATATGACGTGAAATGTCAAAAGTGACAACTCAGTCATAACACCATAACTAGTCTTGATTTATGATTAATAAAAACAAAGTCATAATAATTATCTTCTAAATAACGTACTTACATTTACAAAATTATAATAGCAGAATTTGCTTATTTATGAAGTGAACAAAATCATACGAGTACCGTCCGACTAAACAAGTACAAAAACAAACCTAACCACCCACCTTGGGATGCAATAATTACAAAGTGAAATGAGTAATCCAGGATTATTTCAGTGTTGCTGCAGCTCTTTTAGCCTTGACCGGCTCATTCTTCGCAGTCGATGGAACTTGTTTCGGCTGGTCAGCAAGGTTGAGTTGGCATACATTTTGTAGATCGACCAAAGAGTTTATTCGATGACGCTCACCGTTCATCCCAAGTACATAGACCATGCCTTCTCTAGTCCAGCATTTTGAGACTCCCATCTTCTCCCGGGCTGCTACAAAGACGTCATGGCGGGCTTTTGTAAGGAATTCCGAGGCTGTGATACCAGTGCCTTTGAGTTTGGTTTTAGAAAACCATAGTTTGTCCCGAACTGACACATGCTGGAGTTTGATAAGTATGGGACGGTGCTTGAGTGGTGAAGAAGTTGCAGGTCTACCCATTCGGTGGCAACGTTTTATGTTGTTGGGAGTAAAATCATCGATTTTCATGTGCGTCTTCACAACACCCACAATGGTTTGCACTAAGTCCTCCTTCTTCTCTTCTGGAACGCCATGAAAAAGAAGAATCTTGCGACGGCCTTGCATTTCCAAATGGTCGACACTACGCGCCAGCAATTGGACTTGCAGCTGCAAACCTTTCAGCGCTGCAGTTACGAATTCTCGGAATGCACCAAATTCTGCAGCCAGACCAGCAATGTTGGATGGAGGGCTGGCATTACTTTGCAGTTTATCCTCGAATTGCGACATCTTCTGGTTAAACATTGTGTTCAAATTTTCAATTGTGTGTTGGATGGATTCCATGTTGATTATAGTGTTTTAATACAGGAGATAACACTCTGGCAGGTGGAGTATATATTTACAAATTATATTAAAACATAAACAAAGTTTTAACTGTGATTAAAATAAATATTAGTATAATTAAATGCAAGAGCAAAAATTTTTACTGTAACATCCACAACTACCCACGATGAATTTATCCTTCCAATCGCACTTCTGACACCAATTGTTACGGACGCGGTAACGGGATTGGAAGGAAACACCGAGTAGCACTGATGACACTTTATTCGACTTCACACACACGACGCGTCGTTCAATTTAGACGCACGCAGCACTGATACTAGCGTCTTTTGCACTGCACTTTACCGCACTTCACTGCACTATACTTTCACTTCACTTTGTTTCACTACTACTTCTTTCTTCCTTTTACTTCTTCCTTTTCTTCTTCACTTTACCACTTTTCAACTTAAACTGTTGTGCTCAGCGCGTCTACACCGCTTTATATACCCCTAGGAATGTTCTAAATCCACTAATCTCGATTGTCATTTCATAATTCAATTGTTTTTCTATATCCTGTCTCTTTTTAACCTTTTGCATTCCTTCCTGAACTTTCTAGAATTTTCTAATTTTTATTCGAAATATTTAAATAACCTGTCTCTTTTTAACCTTTCCATTCCTTCCTGAACTTTCTAGAATTTTCTAATTTTTATTCGAAATATTTAAATAATCTTTTTTTTTAATATTTGCCAAATATTCATAAACATTTTCCAAATTTCATAAAAACCTAAATCCACATAACTGTTATGCATGGGATTTGAACTCACGCCCTCAGAACGTGAATGGGATGTGTTATCCGCACGGCCATCGCCTTGTTGTCAATGACTGGTGAATTTGGCGAACACTTGACAGATTGTATACGTCATCGAACTAAAAACTGTAATTTCCAAATAAAAAAATAGTCTTCAAACCTCTTTGCTAATTATTGTGTTTGACGACCGGCTTGTTTGTCGTGTAGACGTCCGTAGTCCTTGGCAACCGTAGTGATGACAGCTTGACATGACACCGGCCGTCACAATATCTTCGTGTATCAGGAGGATTACTACTACAAGTATAACAGAATATCATACTATTCTGCCTGTTGTACTCATTACAGGAGGAGTATTGTGTCAGCTTTGTGCAGAGTGTGACGCAGTGGTACTCTATTAAAGCCACTGGCCAAAGGCAAGTTACTTTTTCCTCACAGACAAAGCTGACTTCTTAGACTGCCAATAATACAATTAGCCGTACAATAATACAGTTTCAACTGTAGCTATGTATATTGTGATTTTCGCAATGTCTCTGAATAAAAGTTGTTAATGATAGCGAGTACAATTGCTATAAGCTTTCTATATAGAATAGAACTTTGGCCTTAATTTAATTATTTAACAAGTACGAAGAGTCGTATCTATTCGTAATACCGTCGAAGCGAAATTTAAAAATGTCAACAAAGTCGAAAAATATTTCCAATATATCTCCACTCCCAGCTCTGTGTTTTGAAGGAAAACTTTTTGTAGATGCGCACGCCTTCTCTAATGACTTCGGGTCACCGCTCCGAATATCGTATAATCGTATAATAGACCATTGTATGGACCTCCAAAGATAGATGTACCCAAATCTGACGATATTTTTAACCAAGATTACGGTCCCATGTTGTTTTCAGGCAAATAAGTGATATTAAAATTTATGCTGTAAGTTTGAGTGATACTGTATTTTAACTTCGTTTGATGAAGGTGATATTTTGCGAAGAAGATATTTATATTTATTTATTTATTTATTTATTTATTTATTATATTCAGTTACTCTCAGCACTTACAGGTTTGTTGCCCAACACGCGCTGAGAGTCATTTAAAATAATTAAATACGGTAATAAATTAATAATACACTATATAGATGCAATAAAATCAATAGCATTCGAATTCATGTCAAGTTATACAATCATGTCAAATAATACATACTGCGAAGTCAAATAATTATAGTTAATTTCATGTGATCACATACCTACCTAAGTCATATTCACAATACAATTGAATTAATTATGTCAGAAATTACAATATAGTAAAATGAATATCATGTCGAGTAATACAATCATGTCAAATAAAACTGTGTTGTCAGGTAAATAATACTACGTACAATGTCAAATAATAATAATAATAAATCACATGTGATCACATTAATTAATACATTTTAAATAATTGCTTAAGAAGGTTTGGCACTGTTTGTTAAATTCTCCCCTACTATTAAAAAATATGTCAGTACTTGGCTGTTGATTGACTAGGGCATTGAGCAGTGATATGGCCTGACTTGTAGGAGCGAACTGTGCGGTGTTTGTGCGTACTGGTGGTGCCGCGAGCAAGCGGCGCGACCGCAGCCGCGAGTACTGGTCCGGTGCAGACAGTCCGCAACGAGACAACGCCTCAGGATTGTCAATCTGCCCATTAAGCAACAAATAGAAATGTGCCATAAGTTGCCACTTACGTCTCAGCTCGAGAGTATCAATACCCACCATACCTGATACAAACAGAGACGGATATAGGTACGGATAATATCCGTACATTTTTTTATAAAGAAATCGGCAAAACTTTCGCTGCACTCGTTCTACTATTAATTTATATTTTGCCTCGTGTGGGTCCCAGATGGCAGAGTTGTACTCGAGCTTGCTGCGAACAAATGCGAAATATAAAGCAGTTAGCGCATCCCTTCCACTGAAGCGAGCAGACTGCCTCATGACAAAGCCGAGCGACCTATAGGCTTGACTGCACATCTTATTTATGTGGGTGTTAAAAGTTAACTTTGCATCAACAACCAAACCCAAGTCGCGAATTTCTGTAACGCGCTCCAGCGGACTGCCTGACAGAGTATACACAAAAGTGATCGGTGAATGCGATCGGGTAAATGTGATCGTTTTGCACTTTGAAACATTAAAGTCTAGGTAGTTGCGTTTACTCCACGCCTCGACGTTGTTGATGTCCTGCTGAAGCGCGGCACAGTCACTCACATCCTTCACCTCTAAGAACAACTTCAGATCATCAGCAAACATGAGGCATCGCGCCGAACTCACGACATTCGGCAAATCATTGATCATGATCAGGAATTGAGTCGGCCCCAAATTACTGCCTTGGATTACTCCAGAACTTGTCTCGTAGGACTCCGAGCGGCAGCCTGATATCTGGACATATTGAGTTCTGCTCTTAAAATAGTCTCGGAAAAATTTGACCAGATTTGGACTAAACCCTATAGCTACTAACTTATCCAAAAGAACTTTTGTTTGGACACGATCAAAGGCTTTTTTTAAGTCGAAGTAGGCCGCGTCCACCTGCCTACTTTGGTCTAATGCTGCAACAGAAAAATTTACAAGGTTCAACAAGTTGGTAGTAGTTGATCTACCTGGTCTGAACCCGTGCTGACATTCACTCAATTGTGGCCGTACCTGCCTACTTATATGTCGGTTTATGATGGAATCAAAGATCTTATAATTATATATATATATATATAATTGTGAATAAGCTATTTAAGGAACTTTTTTTAAAAGCACTTTTGCCATACAAGTAGAGCTTGTTCCAGCTTATAGCTCCCTAAAGCTATTGAAAGAACGATATAATTCTAATAACCTCGATTTTGTGAAACTTATAAAAATGCTCTTACGTGTATCTACGAAATGTTTCTGTAAACAAAGATACGTTGTACACATCCCAAAAGCCAATTTGAAACAAGAGTATCTTATTGATTGATTCAAGAATTAAATACATCGTCAACTGTCTATAGGGAATAAAGCATTCTATATAATATCTATATAGGATTATCTCGTTGTGTAATATTGTCGGCTTTACGTGTCAAAGGGCACGCCGCCTTTAAAATAGTGCAATTTTACCGCCAAACGAGCCGCTCAACATAACACCGAAACGCGGTAGAGATGTTTAGGTTCGTTAGCAGCTAATATCGATTTAATAATTTTAACATGAAATGAGACAAAACATTAATTTCTCAAAGAATTATTACATTAAAAATATTACGATATCGACACATTAAAGCTAGCACAGATTATAGACTTAAATAATAGTTTTGTGTTACAAAACTGAGTAGCTCATAGACAAAAGACTATGATCTACTAATTTCGGTAACCCAAATCACATAAAAAAGTTACATCATTTTTATGTAATAACATTAATTAAAAGCAACATAAATTTTGCGTTGGCTACATGTGCTCATGTCTCGTACGGGGTTAATAATAACATATCGATAAAAACAGAACTCCAATAAATAATATGATTGGTTACATCCCTAGCTAGCTATTTCTTACGACTTTAATTTGCCTACTGATCACTCAGTCTTGCGCTAGGATTATTTTCGTTCGGACATCTGGAATAATTTACGTTGTGAAATAGTTACGTCGCATCGTATTCAAACTCTGAATACTTTAACATTTCGACGTGTTTAGGTAGGAGTGAATGCAATTCATGCAGGTGCACGAAGTGATAAGGAGGAACAGTTCGCTGGACCACGAGGTCTGCCAGTGCCTTCGGAGCGCGTTGTTCAACGGCTTCACCACCTCGTGAACTACAGTGCTAGTTACTATGCTTTCAAATAAATACCTTTGATGAAAGCCTTGGTACAGCTATCCGACAATGAACGTCCCGTCCAAATCGGTCCAGCCGTTCCAGAGATTAGCGAGAACAAACAGACTGACAGACAGACAGACAAAATTGTCATTTCTGTATATGTACCGTGTATACATCCATCCCATAAAAAACAGTATTTGTCAAAAAAAAACGATATGCAAACACAATATATATCACAAGTAATCTTAGTAGATATATAAAATCCTTGCGTTACTGACTGACTGACAGACAAGCTACAGCCAAAACAATTGGGCGCAGGAAGCTGAAATTTGGCATGTATGTTCCTTGGGGACCGTAGAGGTGCACTAAGAAGGGATTTCCCGAAATACCCAGGGGATCGATCAAAACAGATACATTTTAAAAAATGTGCATGCGTAGCTGCTGGCGTCCTCTAGTACATATATAAATTAGATTGTTGAATGCGATTGCCAAGTCAATCTATTTATTTAAGATCCCTTACGTAGGGACTGAATAAGTAGGGACTAAATAAAAGGCAGCGATAGCCGAGTGGATATACCAACAGACAGCCATGCAGAGGGTATCGGGTTCGAATCCACGGCGGGCACCAATGACTTTTCGGAGTTATGTGCGCATTGAATTGTTAATTATCGCTTGTCCCGTGCCTCGGAGAGCACGCTAAGCCGTCGGTCCCGGTTGTCATGAAGATCTTTGACAGTCGTTACAGGGCGTCAGTACTTTCTAAATAAACTGACACTAGTCTAAACCATGGAATATCGCTATCCCTTCGGGTTGCGGAGGTCAGACAGGCAGTCGCTCTGTGGAAAAGCTAATATTCAGCCAAATCCGGTTAGACTAGTAAGCGGACCCCAGATTGAAACTGGGATAACGCTAAGAGAAAGAAGAAGACCTTTGATGGAAGGGTACCGTAAGTGTCTTAACGTTTACGATCGGCATGTGGAGCATGTTCGTCGCAGCTTACAAGTAAGTTGATGGTTTTAGGAATTAAAGGTAACTTGCCTAAGTAAGATTGAAAAATTAGTAATTACCGTAAATACTGCAGCGCTCATAGCGTGATTCAGCTTGTGGATCGTAATAGTTATGCAAAGTTAAGCAACGGTTGCACAGGTCATCACTTGGATGAGTGCCCACTTACTCAGAAGGCACGTAAAACTGAACCTAAGAATCGTAAGGCCATATCGTAGTTCTACGGGTGGTCTGAATTCATGGACACCAGAGTTGGCTTCGCACTCTTACGAAACAAACAAACAACGTAAACAACACCTTCCGTTTTACCTAAAGCAGTAAACCAGCTGTTGCAACAAACTAATAAAAAAATGGGTATACCTACCTACCTAAGGATACTGCCGTTGAGTGGAGTGTTGCTAGTTTAGGGAATTTTCCCTAATTTCGGGGTAATATTTCTCGTTAATACTGTACTAAGGAAATAAATTGTGATGTTTTATGATGACCTGGATTTTTTTTATTATTTTTACTTGTATGCCTGGCAAGTCAGTACTATGTGGTTTCGAGATCGGACAGGGCGTTATGAAACACACTGTATACAGACCCACATATCGCCAGTTATGTTTAGGTCCCAATTTAATAGGAGGCGAGCCTATTGCCAACTACCGGGCACATTTTTAGGCGAGCGATAATTACATACATACATACATAACGTCACACCTTTTATCCCCGAAGGGGTAGGCAGAGGTGTATTTCTACACCCACTTTTCGCCAGATATACTTTAGTCCCACGTAATAAGGGGCGAGCCTATTGCCGTACCGGGCACATTTCCAGACTCCGTGCTGCTACTGAGAATTTCGTGTCAGAAAAACCCAACAACACTGGCCGACCCAGAAATCGAACCTGGGACCTCCCGATCCCACGCGCACATTTATGCCGCGAGACCAACGAGGCAGTTGTATAGGGTTTTATGTCGAGTTTTCCGTCTCTACGCAAAGATGGTATTTGCATCGTGTTATGCCTTAGTCGCCTCTTACGACACCCACGGGAAGATAGAGGGTGGTGACACTTGTATTCTATGCCGTCAACCACACGGCCAAGCGATAATTAACATTTTTAATACACACATAACTTCGAAAAGTTAGAGGTGTGTGCCCGGGGTACCTGGGGATCGAATCCGAGACCATAGACTCGGCAGTCCACTACGTACACCACTAGGCTATGCCGCTATTTATGAGTTTTTAGATCAGAAAATAGTAGATATCATCTATACACCATCCTTTCTTAAAGGCAATGCCATTTATGCCTCACAGTATATTAAGTCAATAGGACGGGCACGCTGGAAAGACAGGTTGGTACTGGGTTTGATGTTTATGCTATTTGCTTCGTGTAATGATAAGTCGCCTCTTACTTCATCCACATTATGAAATGGGATTTACTCTTAATCCGTCATCACATGGAAAATTAGCCTCTATCTACACCATTATTTAAAGCAAGATAAAGTTCAATAACTTGAACTCGTTTTCAACTACATTTACATTAATTCAGGCAACAGCAGAGGGTAATTGAGTAATAGAGGAGCATTAAAAATTCTCACTGCTGATTAAGCCTTTTTATTCGATAGCCAGCACAGAATATTTCCAAAACATTTTCGATTTTCGAACAAAATGATAACTAAAAAGACTATTGGCGATGCTAAGATTCATTGGCGAAATTTAGAAGTTGTCTAAGATCGTGACTTACACAGATCACCACTACTTTTGACAGCTCTCAATACAGTTACCATTGTTACCACCATATCCTCGAAGCAAAGTTGCATTGAAAGCTGACAAAAGTGTCAGTCTTAGACAAGTTCTAATTTCACCGCCAGAGGCGCGCTGATAATCTCTGCATCGCCAATGCTGGTATTAAAAAGCTCCATATTCAATTTAGTACATATAACGTCACCTAGTCAATCGACATCATAAATACTATTAAGCTGTTGATGTCTCAAATTAGTACGTACCTATAGATTTAAAAAAAAGCGGGAATAGATGAAAATAATACAAATACATCCTTATTTACCGGCTGAAATCATGACCGTCCAAAGTCCGCTATTATGGTCAAAGCAAATAATTATCTTACTCTTGCATAAATGTCAGGACGTGAAATGTGTATTATGTTTCTCCAACTCCTGAAGAGAACATGTTTTCACGTTAGCATTTATTTCACTTTAAAATGAAGACTTAAACTCTAACATTTTCTAGTTTAACATTTCCAGACAAAATTCCACCTTATATTTGACAACAAAGTGTACGAGATGAATTGGGTAGCTGGCTACTATAGATTTAATAAACTATACCCTCATTTATGTTTTCTTTAATAGAGTTTTTAGATTTATGATTAATGTATGATCCACTTGAAGCACTATTGAAAAATTATATGAAGCAGCCGGAAATTGTCCTGTCGTTAGAAAAAGTAACGTCACACCGTGCTATTTCCTTCATGACTTACGGGCAATATAAAAATATATAACTAGTTCAAATTAAAACATTAATTACTCTGTTTTCTCACTGTTGGTATAGTTTTGACTTAATTTTATATTCTTGACAGAAGACTTATTCGGCTACATCACACAAAATCAATAGCATAAAATATTCCATCCACTTCGTTGATCCACTAACAGTTTCCAGTGAATATTCTTAGACAAAGAAAATTAACCGCAAAACTAATTCACCAAGAATAGAGTTTTGAATCTCTATCAAGTTATAATCGATTTGATTACAATCCACGAGCAATCTTAATTCACACAAAGTCCCGTCAACTTAGAAATCGAATAGCAAAGATCAGACACTATCGTCCGGGAATTCTTTTTTCTCACTCAAACTTGTCTTTTATTTGTTTTATCGAACTATGGGGAAGAAAATTTTCCATCTGTTCAAATGGATTCTTCCTCTCCGAATTATTTTTAGGATTTTGTTATTTCAACTGTGTAGCTTCGGGTTACAAAAAGTTTTTAGAGCGTTGAGCAATTTCGCTGAGTACGACTTCGAGAACTGCAAGGGGCTGTGCATTAGAAGATTATTGTATTGTTGAAATAAGTTCACATTTCAGCGGAGACTGTAATTAATGAATAATCGTGCCCGATTATCAAATATAGTGCATTTATTTAACTCATATTATATCTACGTAGACTGAAGAGGACGACTAAGTTGCATAATCTTAACACAAAGTTTTGATATGAAAGTAAATTGACTTTCTTGCAGTATTATTTAAAAAAATATTTGGTTCAGATGGCATCCACAACATCAACATTTAACCAAATCACTCACAGGATTGCACCTTCCTCACATCGAAAAAACGAATAACTCACAATGCTGTGGAGACAGGTACATAAAAAATATTAGTTAAGTTAAGCATTTTAAAACCGATACCGGATACTAAAGCAAAATGGTACCAGATACAGCACCCTGAGGGAGCAGTGGGCCAAATCAAGGGTCTGCTGGCCTTCCTCGAAGAGCTAAGGTGGCTCGAGTGACAAGACTATTCCCACCCGCACGCAAAATACACGCCAGGACATGGAGTTGCGGAAACATTTTTTTTTCAAGAAAAAAAAGCACCCAAAGCAACAAATACACGCCAATAGTCTAATCCTCACAGGACCCATTAGTGTACATGCAGGATTAATTGAAGCTGCACTTGGCAGCTGCTGCTCTGCTTAACATAATGCTGCTGGAAAATAGCTTAATGTATCGATTGAACTGAATCTTAGATATCAATTAAGTTCTTGAAATATATTTAAGACCTGTTTACAAAACAGGGACCCAATACTACACTATAGTTACTTATATTAGCTCATCTCTGCATATTATTAAACAAAGTCCCACGCTACGACTGTCTGCCTGTCTATTCAATTGCGATATACTCAAATACTAATCAAAAACATTGTATGCAGATATTGGCAATAGGCAGAGTGATTCATACCCGTGCTATGTGCATGTATGTACAGTAGGTAATAAGGAAATCTTAAAGCACAAAGAACCCGTCAAGTCCTTGAATTACATGAGTGAGTGATCCCGGTTGCATTGCCCGATTAGACTAAACAGATAAGACAATTTAATACACACATAAAATCAAAAAGTCTGTGGTGCGTAGGTTCCGTGATTTTCCTGTATATGAAATTTTTTTGCTGTCCCTTATATTACGACCGTATAATAGGTGGATGCCCGGATGTAAATGGATTACGCTCTTATTCATATATTCCATCGAACCGACACGATTCAAAACGGCCACTTAAGCTCTCCGTAACCCCAACTTTCCACTTATAAAGTGTTTCATAACAATCGAATCCGTATTTATTGTGTATTGAAACCAAAATAAAAATACGTCAAGGATATCTTGTATATAAATAACTACAAAGCCAGGCAAGTGAAGACAGAAATACAGAATTTCAGAAGGGCATGCATGGGCGACCACGCGCATTTAGATAGCTGGTATACTTGTATGGCTTAGACCGCTTAGATTCTCTAGTAGCTTATTAGCTATCTATTTCTCTTTCATGCATATATATGCACGTGAAAGGTGTATGTCTCATATGATATGATCATCATAACTGTTAAGTGCAAGTTGTTTCTTCAAGTCTTAAGGTACGAGTTGGTAGCCAACCGCAGACGACGGCACCAGCAGTCAACGCAGACACGTGTCGTCGCAACACACTGGTATGTCTTTATACTGTGCTACCGGTTTATATGTATGGGAATATCCATGAAATACATTCCGTAGAAAGTTACATGTTACCTACGTAGCGCCGTAGCGTGCGGCACGTCGTCTACGGCGCGCCGTAGCAAACTGTCGCTTGTCCGCTCATCAGTATTACCCGACCGTCCATTAGTATGGCCAATAACATTCTCAAAGATGACTGTCATCTTGTTACATAGAACCATTGAGATAACATAACTACAACATCGTGAAGTTCAACGATTTTTTTATTGTAATTTACAACAAAATGTCGTGTTAAACAATTAAAATAAGCGTGAAATAAACTATCCTGCCTCTTTATCAACGTAATTTGTAATGTTTCACTGCGTATCTACCCTTTTTACGATCGTTGCTTTTTCGTGTCGACAAATTTGACACTTAATGAAAATGTGATAGTAATAGGTCCACGAACTTATAACACATGGCAACAAATCTACGCGCTCTTTGTCATATATAACCGTTATCATAAAACAAACACAAGGATATGGCAAAGAACAGCTGTCACTCATTCTAAACTGATAAACAGCAAATATCAGCGGATCCCGGGCTCTACGTAGAGGGTAGTGGATCGCAACCGGAATATCGCTAAGATGATGATAATGACCAAGAAAGGTGTTATCTGGCTTGCTGTTTCAGAAACGACAGCTAATACATACCTACTATTAAGGTATAATATTATAATAGTTCAGTACCATATTTAAGAGGTTATAATTATTATTGTTACATTATTGCTACCCAATAATGTCATATGTATTGATGTAATCGGTAAAAATAATATTGCCTTCGAACTGAAACGATTTGTAACATACCATTTTTGGACAGATCTACACCACAAGTGCAGACAAAATTAAACACCATAAGTAGGTACATATATTATATATCTTTTACACCCCATAAACAACAACAACTAAACAATTCAACAAGAAACAAACCTATCTTGTATTCTTAAAACCGTCTAGCGAGTAGCAAATAAAACGTCTAGTCTAAACAAGGCAGTATCCAACCGCGGGTTGCCCACGGGAAATGTGGTTTTATACGAAGGCTACACAAATAAACTAGGTTTTAAGAAACCCAGATCTTGAATAAACTTGTCCGACTCCGAGAGTAAAACGGTTTTGAATTCAACGCCCGAATGTGAGCTGCATTAAACAACATATAAACTTGTACAAATGTTTATTGGACGAGTTTTGTACGTAGTGAGAATAATTAATTAGATTTGGATAATGTTTAGGGTGTTATGAAATTATATTTGTTTTTACAGCTTCGTGCGAAAGATAGCTCTCCTCCTTATTTAGTAGTCCGGACACCGTGTAGGAATAAATAACAGATTAAGTAAATTAACTAAATCATTCAGGCATAACATATCGTGGGTATAATGGAAGAACTGAATAACTCAAAAATTCAAGTTTCGAGATAATCGCGATTTACTGTTTTTTTACCCTTTTTTTTACATTTCTAAGAAATGGTGAACAATTTTACAGTCGGCGATTTTATATGCTATTAGCATGTTTGCTGTCAATTATATGCTTGATTAAACTACCTTTTATCATGAACCAAAAAAATTATAAAAATAAAAAACCAAGTTATCCATTTTTGCCACACCAAGATATTGCAAACATACCGTAGTTAGCTAATTCTATATTGTAGTTATTCAGTTTTTCCACACATTAAATGAACGTGAATACATGAATTTGGGTAAACTAAGTACACTTATTGAGTTTTGAACCTAAAGAAATATTAAAACATGAAAGTTATGCATTCTTAGTGAAAGTTTATTTGTGAAATTTTATCACTGATTATTGATCTCACATGAAATAAACGACCTGGATCGGCAGTAGTAACATTGTATATAATAAAATGTATAAGAAAACCTAAAATTACAATATCAAATTAACAGAATTAGGTATGGCAACAAAATATTATAATAATATAATAATAATTTACTTTTTATAAATCTTCTAAAATCAACTAAAACAAAAATAACTTTCGATTGCATTAAAACATACTAGGGTGGTCTAAATGTTTCCGAGCTGAACCTGAAGGAAGCAGCACTCGTCATCTTCACACTACTACATCTACATCTTGTGGCATTTACCCACCAACATTTCAGCTATTTTTTACCAGTAATTGCTGTTTGACAGCCATACGTTTGAGTCGATGTGAGTGTTTTTTGTGTAAATGGGAAATGTTGTATCGAGCTGTCATTAAATTGTTTTTTTTTAAAAGGCAATACGCCAAAGCCATTAAAATTTGATTAAAACTCTGTTTATCGGGGCTCTCGGCTCCATCATCATCGCCCTAGCGTAATCTCGGTTGCATCGAAAACTTACACGTCTTAGAGCCCGAGGTTCGCTTACTGGTCTAACCAGATATGACAGAATATCAACTTTTCCTCAGAGCGACTGCCGTTTGACCTCCGCAACCCAAAGGGATCAGAATATCAACTTTTCCTCAGAGCGACTGCCGTTTGACCTCCGCAACCCAAAGGGATAGTGATATTCCATGGTTTAGACCAGTATCAGTTTATTTGAGGGTACTGACTCCCCGTAATGACTGTCAAAGATCATCATGACGAACAACGTTTAACGTGCTTCAAGGCACGGGGCAAGCGATAATTAACAATTTAATAGGCACTTTGCTGTGCTGTGGATTCAAACTCGATACCCTCTGCATGGACTGCCATTGGTACCTCCACTAGGCTATCGCTGCCTCTCTGTTCCATCAGTTACCACGATGAAATTTTGGGCAGCTGATTTAAACTTGGTCGTAAGAGCTAGGGAACAGATGAAGGTCCGGCACGTCCAAAAATTGCAACCACTGACGATAGCCTCTCTAAATTTCACCAAATGGTGCTAGACGACCGCTGAATTGAGTAAGAGAGATAGCAGTGGCTATGAAAATGACTAACAAATGTTTAAGCTACATATTAAATCAAGATTTAAGCATAAGCAAACTCCCAGAGCGATGATGCCGCGTTTGCTCACGTTAAGACCAAAACCGCGTCCGAATGGAAATTTTTTAATGCTCTTTTTGCGTAGATTAGGCTTATGATCCAAGTTTTGGTATAGTTAATGACTGTAGGTGCAACCTGGATACACCATTATACGCCGAAATCAATAATACATACATTCTAAATAGTAAATTGCTAAGGAAATGAAATGAAATGAAATGAAAATTTATTGTTCTTAAAAAGCGGTACAAAATGTTTTTCCACTTTACAGAGGTATTGACACTTACAGCTAATTATAACTAGGTAAGTGGAAAAGATCACCTGTTACCTGTACTAGTTGAATAACTGTTTCACAGGCAACAGGGCCTTCCCTGAGAAATTTGTGTTAAGTGAGTCCAATTTAAAGTTTATCGGAAAATATCAAAATACTGACAATAAATACGCATCTAGAAAAACAAAAAAATAAAAATAAAATACAAACTAGACATTGAAATTATATAAAAGAAAAACGAATAATACTAATGCTAATAATACTATTCATATATGAAATTATTGTTCAATTGTGTGTGTGTGTGCGTGTGTGTGTGTGTGTGCGCGTGTGCATGTGTGGGCGCGTGTGCGTGTGTGTATGTGTGAGTGTGTGTATGTGTGAGTGTGATGTGGTTATTATAAAGGCTTGGAGGCATTAAATGACAAGTACTAAAAGCTTTTCCGTGTCCGCGTATGTGAGCTTCAGAAGCCTATCGCTGATAGAAGGTTTACTTTTTACAAGAGGAAGTTGATGTATATTACAGTTTTTGCATGCTAAATTGTATAGGCGAGATCCTAGTACGTAGAAATGACGGCTAGCCAGTGCGGTTCTGTGCCGTACAGCAGGGCACACACAGTTTGTTTGTCGCTTACTGTTCAGTGATGAGGGCATGTATGTTGTACTGGCATGTTTGCGCAGAACAGTTTGCATGATGTACAACTGCCGTACTGTGAGAAGCTTACATTCTTTATATATAAGGGCCGTGGTGAAGGTGCGCGGTTTGCGAAGCATAACCTTTAACACTGCTCTTTGAGCTCTTTCAACTTTGAGCATCGCTGTGATGTAAGTCCCTCCCCACACAGGTATACAATACGAGATGAGTGATTGTGCCAGCGCGTAATAGACGGATTTTAGTGTGTTAGAATTTAGGGTCGATCGTATCTTTTAAAGGTAAAGATTAATAAACGTATACGTCCTGTGAGTACATTAATGTGTTTGTGCCAACTAAGGCAACTGTCTAGGTAAACGCCAAGGTATTTGATAATATCAGCTCTTACAATATAAGGGCAATGGCAGTTTGAGGTACAAATCTCAGGACAACTGTGAGCTTTAATTTTAATCAAATTAGCTGGAGGCAGGGTCTTGGAGCAGGTAGCAAATGTAACAAAGCTAGTTTTAGTGACGTTTAAGGTAAGTAGATTGTTACTAAGCCAGGACATAACTACTCTGAATGCACTTTCCGCTCTTAGCTGAACTTCGTGCCATGAATGACCATCAATGAGAAGAGCTGTATCGTCTGCGTAAGAGAAAATCTTACAATGGGGTAGATTTAGTTTGCAAAGCTCATTGACATATATTAAAAATAAGGTAGGCCCAAGCACGCTACCTTGAGGTACACCGTATTCACCAAGACACATGTCCTCACTAGTAAAAGATTCTATTTTTAGACGTTGGGAACGTCCGGACAAATAATCCTTAAATATATCAAGAGCCAACCCTCTTATTCCTAAACGTTCCATTTTATTCAGAAGGAGAGAGACAGAGACAGTGTCGAATGCTATTGAAAGGTCAAGAAATATAGCTAGTGCCTTATTTTTATTATCTAAAGACCTAACTATGTTGTTTGTAAGAGCCATAACAGCATCTTCTGTTGACTTATGTTTTTGAAAGCCGAACTGGTTTTGCGCTAGTATATTGTTCTTGTCTAGATAATTGACAAGACGAGAATTAAGGAACTTCTCAAATATTTTTGAGATAGATGTTAATACCGATATAGGTCTGTAATTACTGACACTGGCTCTGTCTCCTCCCTTGTGTATAGGGAATACAAGTGCCTTTTTTAGGATGTTGGGAAACACACCATTAAGCAGGCAAATGTTAAGCAGATGTTTCAACGGACCAATAAGAGAGTTTCTGGCTGCCTTTATAAATGAAGTGGGGATTCCATCAGAACCAGTCGCACTATCACCACGTAAGCTCATGATGATGTTATTTATTTCACTCTCATCGGCTGGCAAGAATGCCATAGATTGCCCAGACGGATTCGTTTGTCTATCACAAGGGGTTTTAGTCAGATCTTGAACAGGTGAGGATTTAATTTTGAGCGCTAATTCCTCACCAATGGTTCCGAAATACCTATTCACTTCGTTTACAGATGATTGAGGTTGATGAGTAATGTTGAACAGGTCTACGGCTGGTTGAGATGTACTTTTCATATTCGCTATCTCTTTAATGATCTTCCAGGTTGCTTTAGGATTTTTGCGGTGCTTTTCCAATTCAGCTTGATTGTAACTACGTTTCAATTTGTGAAGTAAATTGATGCAAAAGTTACGATAGCGGATGTAGATGGTTTTTGCCACTAAATTGTCTGGGGCTTTTTTAATTGCATGGTGAAGCTTGTCTTTGTGTTTAATGCATCTTAATAAACCAAGCGTGATCCAGGATTTTAATAACCGTTTTCTACGTGGTATATTTTTTGTTTGCGTGTTTAATACTATAATGGATTTTAAGGTATTTACAAATGCATTTGTAGCTTCATTAGGGTCGTTGCAACAAAGTACATGAGAAAAATCCATATCCTCAACGCTCTTTACGGCGTTGGGTATGTTTATACGCTTTATGCATCGGTTTGAGATGTTTTTTTTATTAATAAGCTCTATCTGAAATAAGACCGGGATGTGATCAGTAAAAGGACAATCGAAAATGATTGTCGTAGATCGCTTATTACTTTTCAAGAAGACATGATCCAAGCAGCTGTTCAAACGAGTTGGTATCTGATGGGCTGGGAGTAATCCATGAGAGGCAGTAGTATTTAGGTAGTCTTCTGAATTGGGATCTGCATTGTGAGCCACAATATTAATATTAATGTCTCCAATCAAGGCGATTGTGTTATATGCAGACAGTGTTGTTAGTAAGCTGTCTAAGCTATTTATGAAAGGGTTGGTATTATGTGTGGAGGGGGAACGATATATAGCAATCAGGGCAAAATCTATGCCACGAGTAACGACTAGGCAATTTGAGTCACATAATTGCATTTCAGAAACGGTGCAGTCAAAACAGTCTAAAACGTATATAATAACGCCGTCGTTTTGGTTATTGAATGTAGACGCATAGGCTGTGTAATTGTATAAGTGCGGTAATTCATTCGATACTTTGCTAAGCCAGCACTCTGATAATACTATTAGATCACATAGAGCTTCTATTCTTTGCAATAAAAGTATTAATGCATCGAAGTTACAATTTACGCTTCTAATATTCACGTGTAAAACAGTTAGTGTTTTCGAACTTTTGCTCAAATGAAGTGAGGATTGTTCGGGCGAGCATATTAATTGTTTTGATACGTGAAAATCATCTAAATCTCTAAAGAAGCCTTCATTGTCATCCATTTTCTTTAATTAGAATATAGTGACTTAGTTTAGGGCACTTTATGCCAGACAGCATATAACTGGCAATACTATGGTTCATTGATAGACAGCCAGAGACCTTATAATAATTATGTAATGTGGTATTTTGTGTTACTGAATAATTGTGAGATGTTTGTAAGTGAGTATATGAATAATGTGTAAGAGTGAGTAGCATATTTGAACAAGGTTGTAAGAAGTTAAATAAATCCAGAAAGCTACAGAGGACGTAAATTAGTCATGCTTGCTGTTTCAATTTTGTAAGATCCGACTCCAAGAATATACGTACAGCCGGCAATCCCTCCTTCTTACGCAGGTAGACTTTGCCGTTTGTGGTCCAGCAGAATGTGTAGTTATTATTTTTCGCATAATTTCGAGCTGCGTAAAACAAACGTCTAGTCTTGTGTGTGAGGTTTTCCGACAGATATATGGGTTTCGGGGGACCATGGAGGTTTAAAGTGGTCGTAGATAGTTTGTCGTTGCGTTTGTCTCTGTTGTAGGACTTGAACGAATTCAAAAGCGTATCTTTTTTAAGCACTGAAGTAAAATCAACTATCAATGGCTTTTCGGACGCTGTTTTTGTTGTTATACGATACACGTTCCGTATATCTTGTTTTTCTACGGCAACATTCAAGGTCTTACTAATTCCTATAATCAAATCACACAGATCTTCCTTCGTCTCTGACTTTTCAGATGGTATATTTCGACATTCCAAGCTAGACGAGTTATTCCTTTTCTCAAGAATCTCAATTTTCTCCTCAAGACTTCGTATATATATCTGATTTTCTTTACGCTCAGTCTCCAAGGCATCAAACCGTAATTTAAGATCATCGTACATATCGGAGAAGAATTTTATAGAGGAAGAGATGCCAGAATTTTGCTCTTTTATCACATTTACTGTCTCTAAAAGCATGTTGTACTTTTTGTCTTGCTTTTCCTCGAAGATTTCAAACATAGCTCTCAATTCAGTTGCTTGGTCCTCCCCTTGCTCTGGTTTTTTAGCTCGTCTGACTCTTTGGGTGGTATTTGATGTTTCATCTGCGTTTTTGAGCATGTTAGGTTCAGAACAAAAATTTGGGGACGAAACCGAAGCTCTTGTTGATGGAGGAAAAAAAGAAAAAATATTTGTCTTCCAATTATCAAAAAATAATTAACAATTTCATGCAATGAAATCAAGGATCAGAACATAAAGGACAAAATAAATTCCAAAAAGTGTAGATATCGATGTGCTGGATTCGATCTTGAGGCCGACGTGTTCGAGCGTAAAAAAAAAGGATAAGGAGGAACCGACTCCTATGGACACAGGCCGTTTTTTCGGCTGGGAAAGTGATGCTGACTATTTTTGGGATGTTCATTATAGCAGCATACTACGCTTTATTACTAGACAAGTGGAAGGTAGAAGTTGTGCAAAAAGGTCCATATTTGCAGAAAAGACTATATAACTGACATAAATCTGCGTATACTTTATATTTAACTTGTCGCTGATTGCCTACGAGGCCCAGTAAATAAGCTATGCGTCTGTTGATCGAGAGGTCTTGGGTTCCATTCCCGGGTTAGTCAAGAGTGAAAGTAACAGATTTTTCCGAATTCTTAGTAGTAGAACGAAGTCTGGCAATGTGCCCGGCAACGTCAATAAAACCACTTTTTATGTAGGACCTAAAAATGCATGACATGGCCAAATGTGGTTGTAATTATTACAGCTTCTCTTCGGAGTATCGGTTTGCCACGTCACGTCTTGCTCGCTATCGCGCGAGGTATTTTCTCCCCCTTAAGCTTTCATATTAGGAAGGGGGCGTATAACGGTCAAACAATTATTATTATTATTTATTTATTTAATTATATTAACTACTTCTCATTTAATTAATTTCATCAGCCTATCACTCCTAGAGGTGGACCTCCCCAGGGTGTGCCACAAGACCTATTCTGGCAGCCAACACTACGTTTGCTGAGGCGTGGCGTTAATTTAAGAACCTGCTTTTTAATCAACATATCATAAGTTCCCCCATTCAATTCGCTATAACTGTGAACTATGTCAGTTACTTTGGTCTTTTGACGGATAACCTCGTTCCGGAAATAACACATCAGAGAAATCCCTAGCATTGTCCTTTTCATAGCTCTTGGAGAGAAATGTAGTATAGGCAGTGCATTGCAGGACAGCCCAGTTTCAATGGCGTTGAAGGCATTTTCGTAGTCCACAAAAGCCAGCCACAGCGGCCGGTTTTACTCTTCGGAATTCTAAATAGCCTATGAAAAAGTATGCTCTGTATGGATTTGGCCCACGGTACTAAAGCCTTTAAGAAACCTAGCCTGCATCGGTCGAGTGAAGACATCAAATCTTGATGTCAGAAAAAAGTTGTCAGGGGTGACCACACCACCCAGTCTTAAAGAGCTGCTCTCTGAGGCACGAGACAAGCCATTCTAACCCAAGCCGTGTGAATAGCAGTCTGTTGATATCTTCACTAGGCTATCGCTACGTACCTCATTAACATAATAATTATGTCTAATAATAGTATATCTGTTTATACTATAATTATTCGATTGTAATAAATCGCCGGTAAAAACGTAGCATACTAGTACAGCCCAACCCACTACTTTAAGTTGCAGTGAGTTTAGTGTGGTGACAGATTAAGAATACGTAATGTCATCACACCATATGGGTGTTGTAAGAGCCAACGGAGGGACCATACTATGCAGGGAACAGCACTGTAAGAGAAGGAAAACTTAAAACAAACCCTATACCAACCCGTTTGGCCAGCATGGTATAGTAGGCCAATTCCTCGTTTCAAAGGAGAGAATCTAAAATTTGGAGCAATATTGTCGTGGAACCTCTAGAGATGCTTCGTGAAGCCCTGGCGCTCTGCGGAGCATACCTTGAGAATGGGTAATCTATAGGTTAACATTATTTCGCGCTAATTTGTACTACTGAATTGTACGATAACTTTGCTTACGTGCGTATACTATAAATAGAAGAATTAAATAATTTCACATATTGACATTTGTTTGATTGGAATCTCTCATACATTTATATTTCCAAGAAGAAGAAATAAATAAAAATACTTATTTAAAAACGAAAGAACGCTCATCAATGCCCGAATTGAATAACTCAAGTTGTTTAGTTTTACTTCAACTTGGCTAGTTTCAATAAAATATTTTCGTGCGCGGAAGAACTAAATAACTCAATTTAGCTAATTCATTTAATACTCAAGTGATCAGAAGTCACAGTTATTCATTTATTTATAGAGTTATTAATTTTTTCTACTAATATTTAATGTTCATTTATAGATATCTTTTTTTACAATTGAAACACAAAAATGCATTTATTTTTGGACTGGGTTATGATATAAGAATGTTTGTTAGACCAAAAGATGTGGCAAATTTTGGTGTTCACGAAAATAGCAAAAAAACAAACATTCTTATATCTTAACCAAGTCCAAAAATAAAGCCATTTTTGTGTTTTAATAGAAGTATGTATAAATGAAAATTAAATATTTGTAGAAAAATGACTAACTCTATAAATAAATGAACAACTGTGACTTCTGATCACTTGAGTATGAAATGAATGAGCTAAATTGAGTTATTTAGTTCTTCCGTGCACGATAATATTTTAATGAAACTAGTCAAGTTAAAAGAAAACTAAACAACTTCAGTTATTTAATTCGGGTATTAATGAGCGTTCTTTTGTTTTTAAATAAGTATTTTTATTTATTTCTTCTTCGAGAAAATGTAAATTTATAAGAGATTCCAATCAAATAAATGTCAATAGGTGAAATTATTTAATATTTCTATTTATAGTATATGCACGTAAGCAAAGTTATCGTGCAATTCAGTAGTACAAATTAGCAAGAAATAATGTGTACGTGTACGTGTACTCCGCGGAGCGCCAGGGCTCCACGAAGCATCTCTAGAGGCTCCACGAAAATGTTGCTCAAATTAAAATAAAATTACTTAAATAGTTATAACAAAATGGTCGATTTAGATTCTAAACTCACTGAAACTTAAAGTAGAAGTATGTGCTATAGGCAGCGATAGCCGAGTGGAGAGACCGACAGACTGCTACGCAGCGGGTCTCGACTTTTCGGAGTTAAGTGCGTATTAAATTGTTAATTATCGCTTGCTTATCGGTGAAGGAAAACATCGTGAGGAAACCTGCATGTCTGAGAGTTCTCCATAATGTTACCCTTCTCATAGTGAGAAGAGGCCCGTTCCCAGCAGTGGGACAGTACATAGGGCTGTTGATGATGGATGTGCTATATGCTATGTCTTACCGGCGATTTATTACAATCGGATAATTATAGTATAAAAAATATACTTTTATTAGACATGTTATGTTACTAAGGTGGGAAGCGATAGCCTAGTGGAGATATCAATAGACTGCCATTCACAGGGCTCGGGTTAGAATTCTAGGCAGTAAATTTTCGAAGTAATGTGTTTAAATTGGTAATTATGGCTTGCCTCGTGCCTCAGAGAGCTGTTTTTTAAGACTGGGTGGTCCTCCCTACTTTTTCTGACATCAAGATTTGATGTCTTCCAGCCACCGGTGCAGGGTAGGTTTCTTAAAGGGTTTAGTAACGTGGGCCAAATCCATACAGAGCATACTTTTTCATAGGTTATTTAGAAATCCGAAGAGTAAAACTGGCCGCTGTGGCTGGCTTTTGTGGATTACGAAAATGCCTTCAACTCTATTGAAACTGGGCTGTCCTGCAATGCACTGCCTACACTACATGTCTCTCAAAGAGCTATGGAAAGGACAATGCTAGGGATTTCGCTGATGGATAATTTCCGGCACGAGATTATCCGGCAGAAGACCAAAGTAAATAGTTCAGAGTTATAGCAAATTGAGTGGGGGAACTTATGGTCTGTCGCTTAAAAAGCAGGTTCTTAAATTAAGGCAACGCCTCAGCAAGCGAAGTGTTGGCCGCCAGAATGGGTCTTGTGGCATACCCTGGGGAGGCCCACATCTAGGAGTGATAGGCTGATGAAATGAGTTAAATAAGAAGAAGTAGTTAATATAATTGATTGACCATTATACGCCCCCTTCCTATTATGAAACCCTAAAGGTGAGAAAATACCTCGCGAGATAGCGAGCAAGGCGTAACGTGGCAAACCGATACTCCGAAGAGGTAGACAGAAGTTGTCATTATTACACCCACATTTGGCCATGTCATGAATTTTTAGGTCATACGTAAAAAGGGGGTCTATTGACGTTGCCGAGCACATTGCCAGACTTCGTACTACTACTGAGAATTCAGAAAAATCACTTAAGTACCTAAACTCTTACCTAACCCGGGAAACGAACCCAAGACCTCTCGATCGAACAGACGCGTAGGTTATTAACTGTGCCATGGAGGCAATCAGCGACAAAATAAATATAGGTATAATATACGAATATTTATGTCAGTAATATAGTCTTTTCTGCAAATGTGGACCTTTTTGCACAACTTCTACCTTTAATTTGTCTAGTAATAAAGCATAGTATGCTGCAGTAATAGTTATCCCTTTTGATCTCTCTCCATGAACATCCCAAAAATAGTCAGCATCACTTTCCCAGCCGAAAAAACGGCCTTTGTCCTTTGGAGTCGGTTCCTCCTTAGAAATTTACTGTTTGGAATGTATTATTAATTTGTGAGTAAAATGGTGTATCCAGGTTTTATTTGCAGTCATTAATTGGACCAAAACTTAGATTTATTAGGCCTAAACTACGCAAACAGAGCATTAAAAAATGTTCATTCGAACGCGGTTTTGGTCTTAACATGAGCAAACGCGGCACCCATCGCGCAGGTAGCTTGCTCATGCTTAAATCTAGATTTTAAATGTAACAAATACATTTGTTGGTAATTTTGTACCCTCTGCTATCTCTCTTACTCAATTCCGCGGTCATCTTGCACCATTTGGTGATATTTAGCGAGGTTATCGTCAGTGGTTGCAGTTTTTGTACGTCTCGGACCGCCATCTGTTCCCTAGCTCTTACGACCAGGTTTAAATTCAGCTGCCCAAAATTTCATTGTGGTAAATGGTGGAGCAGAGAGGCAGCGATAGCCTAGTGGAGGTACCAATGCCAGTCCATGCAGAGGGTATCGGTTTCGAATACACGGCACGCACCAATGACTTTTCAAAGTTAAGTACGTATTAAATTGTTAATTATCGCTTGCCCCTCGGAGCACGTTAAACCGTCGGTCCTGGCTGTCATGAAAATCTTTGACAGCCGTTACGGGGAGTCAGTACCCTCAAATAAACTGATACTGGTCTAAACCATAGAATATCGCTATCCCCTTGGGTTGCGGTGGGTGGTTGGGAGGTTAAACGGCAGTCGCTCTGTGGAAAAGTTGATATTCTGTCATATCTGGTTAGACCAGTAAGCGGATCTCGGCCTCTAGTACGTGTAAGTTTTGGATGCAACCGGGATAATGCTAGGGCGATGATGATGGAGCAGAGAGTCCCCATAAACAGAGTTTAAAAAATTTAAAATGCCGTCGGCGTATTGGCGCCTTTTAAAAACAAGAATTTAATGACAGCTCGATACAAAATTTCCCATTTCACAAAAAACACTCACATCGACTCAATCGTATGGCTGTCAAACAGCAACTACTGGTACCAAATAGCTGAAATGTTGGTGGGTAACTGCCACAAGAAGTACAATTACATACACAACACTTTTTTTGACAAGTGCTGCTTCCTTCAGGTTGAGTTTCAGACCACCGTAGTATGTTTTAAAGCAAAGGAAAGTTATTTTTGTTTTAGTTGATTTAAGAAGATTAATAATATGTAAGTAATTTATTTAATTTTATAACATAATCATAATATTTTGTGGTCATACCTAATTCTGTTAATTTTGATATCGTAATTTTACGTTTATTTTTTATAGATGCAATGTGTTTTATAGGTGCATAGGGTTCCCATCAAGAACTTAGGGTCCCAAGCCAACCTCACCTGCAAGTGGTGCACCTGCCGATCAACGGAGGAGGCTCTGGCAAACAAAATATCCCGATAAGCGGCAATAGGCTCGCCACCTATTACGTGGGATCAAAACACTGGCGAAAAGTGGGCGTTTAATATGCCTCTGCCTACTCCTTCGGGGAAGCAGGCTTGAATCTATGTATGTATGTATGTATGCAATATTACTACTTCCAATCCAGGTTTTTATTTCATGTGAGATCAATAATCAGTGATAAAATTTCACAAATAAACTTTCACTAAGAATGCCTAACGTCGTGTTTAAATATTTCTTTGGGTTCAAAACTCAATAAGTGTACTTAGTTGACCCAAATTCATGTATTCACATTCATTTAATGTGTGAGAAAACTGAATAACTACAATATAGAATTAGCTAACTACGGTATGTTTGCGATATCTTGGTGTGGCAAAATTGGATAACTTGGTTTTTTATTTTTATACTTTTTTTGGTTCATGATAAAAGTTAGTTTTATCAAGCATTATCTCGAAACTTGAAATTTTGAGTTATTTAGTTCTTCCATTATACCCACGATATGTTATGCTTGAATGTCTACATTTGCATTGTGTATATTGATACAAGGAACAATACTGATAGAAGATTTCTTATTTCTCACCCTAGTTACATCTCAATTTTTTTCGGTGCAAAAAAAATCTTTCACACTATATTGTTTCTGAATAATCCTTATATGAATAAATTTCTGATAAACTCAATTTAGTTTCAATTTCTACTCATGCTCATTCTATAGGCTCCCAAACTACTAAACAACAGATGACAGTTCAAAAAATATGACCACATTTATAGAAAATAAATGAACCGTTCATTACATAGTATTTATATCAGTAGCGGATTCTTCAAGGAATTACACGGAAGTAACTCTAAATGGCTGTACTCATTCTATTTGTCAGAATTTGCGCCGTGAATACACCAGCATCGCTTCCAGATTGCAATTTCAAGATCCACTGAGCCATTCAAGAAGCCATATTCGGGTTTGCTTTGAAAGATAAGATTCCAACAAGATTATCTCAGGCAGGTCAGGTGCACAGCTGATTTATTACACACCGTCACTTGATTGAGCGTTTGTTACTGGTATTAGTTTGATATTATAATGTCGGGTCATTTATAGTGGAGGTAGCGATAGCCTAGTGGAGATACCAACAGACTGCTATGCAGAATGTTTCTGATTCGAATCCTAGATGCGCACCAATGATTTTTTGGAGTTATGTGCCTATTGAATTATTAATGCCGTGTGGTTGACGGCATAGAATACAAGTGTCACCACCCCCTATCTTCCCGTGGGTGTCGTAAGAGGCAACTAAAGGATAACACGATGCAAATACCATCTTTGCGTAGAGACGGAAAACTCGACATCAAACCCTATACGACTGCCTCGTTGGTCTCGCGGCATAAATGTGCGCGTGGGATCGGGAGGTCCCGGGTTCGATTCCTGGGTCGGGCAGTGTTATTGGGTTTTTCTGTCACGAAATTCTCAGTAGCACTACGGAGTCTGGTAATGTGCCCGGTACGGCAATAGGCTCGCCCCTTATTACGTGGGACTAAAGTATATCTGGTAAAAAGTGGGTGTAGAAATACACCTCTGCCCACCTCTTCGGCGTTATAGGCGTGAGACTATGTATGTATGTATGTATGTATGAATTATCAATTATTGCTTGTCCCGTGCCTCGGAGAGCACGTCAAGCCGTCGGTCCCGGTTGTCATGATGATCTTTGACAGTCATTATAGGGAGTCAGTACCTATCTCTGAATAAACTGACACTAGTCTAAACCATGGAATATCACCTTTGGGTTGCGGAGGTCAAGCAGGCAGTCGCTCCGTGAAAAATCTAATATTCAGTCAAATCTGGTTAGACTAGTAAGCGGACCCCGAGTTGAAACTGGGATAACGCTAGGCGAAAGGCATGTCGGGTTATGGTGAAAATGTAATGCTAGATTTCGGATTAGATGTCATGTGTTATAATCAAAATAAACCTCGATGGCATTTGTAAAATGTAGTTTTAATTCAATAGGTAAAAACTCTCGATTATAATAATCTTTTTCATTATTAGTAGAATAAATATGTGGATAAAATATTTTTCCAAGCTACTTCTGGCCGTACAGTAAGTTGTCTCAAAAGCGGTCCAACACTCCTGGTCTTGAAGCTAGAACTCCTTCCAACTTAATCTTATATCAATATTTAACTTGGCTAGATATTTAAGTCCTCTTATACCAATATTTTACTAGGCTAGGTACTTAAGTTCCCAAAGTACAAACATATATAATCTACTAAGTAGAACTCAACAGCAAACCTCTTCCCACCTAAGAAACGGATTCAAATGACTAGTTTTAAAACATATTAGTGGTTATCTCATTCGAATAAGCACTTTAAAGGTGTTAAGCTGCCGCAGCTGATAGAATTCAACACAATGGTTTATCAGTGGAAGTATTAAATTCGTGCTCCGTTGTACTATTGCGGTGAAACTAGGCGCACTTCCTATTGCTAAAAGCATTATTGTCTTAGCGAAGGTGTTGAAGAAGCGAATTGCGTTCATGATTACACGTCATCTTTGTTTTTGGCGACGAGGATAAATACGAAAGTATATATTATTATGTTCTGTTTCTACGCAAATGGAATGAACCGAAAGTAGAGTAAAATTGGGGCTTCTGCATCACTTGCTCTCGCGTCGCCGCTCGAGCTGCGTGATACAGAAGCCCCAATTTTACAATCGAGATCGATTCATATTAATGTGTTCTGCATAACTCAGAGTGCCCAGTAATACCATACTGTTATAGTTAACATAATTTTTTAAGTTTAGCAATTATTTAGTGATCAATGGTAGCGTTACTTTTAGTGAGTTTTTATTATGAATGTGTGTACCTAATGAATTCCTCACTACATGTAATATCAATGTAATCATGTTACCAATTTAAAAAATAAATGGATATGTTAATGAGTCTAGGAAACTATTAAGTAAAATAAAACAATGTATATTATCAATTTAAAAAAAGTTTATTATCAATGCACCATTTTTTTAAACACAAAACATTTTTTAAAGCACATATTGAGTCATGATAAATACAATTGTACAAATCTTCAGAACACTTATAGCGATCATATAAACATAACAAATTAGGACAACATTTATCTTCTAAATTAATTACATTATTAGTATTTAAAATATCCTTCAACCATAACATTTTTTCAAGACCTTTAACGTAAATACACTTATCTTTTAAAACATCTGAAATTAAATATTGATAATTTGAGTAAGGTATAAATCCTTCACCCCAGTATATTTTTCTGTTACGTTCAATCCAGCAAACCTGCCGTCTTTCTGATTTAGTCAAATCGTAAAAAGGAAATGGTGGTTTGATTAAAAACACTTGTAGGTTTTTATTACACCATACAGCTATTTCTTTTAGTATAAATTCATTTGCTTCTGTTTTAAAGCCTTGAACGTCAACAATGGCCGTCATGATAGCCTACGCACGATGTTGCTTAGAGGTTTGTATTCCACGATTCGGTCGTTTATAATCAAGCAATATGCAGCCGTATTATCTGGTATCGATTTTGAACATTCAATTTCTAATCGAACGTCTACTGGACCTGTCTTTAGGCTATCGTTTTGCCTTTAACAGTCTATAATAAACAAGGGAGCCTTTTCTTTAAATTCCTTTAGATTGAGCAATGGATCGACTGGACAGTTGTGATACGACTGGCGAAATTTTGCGTACATGTCGTATAATATACTGTATTTGTTCTCAGAAAATTTTAAACTTAAAGGTTCATATGGATAATATTGTGAATTTAAAAACAAGGTCACGTTTGTTACCTCGCAATGATCGAACAGTGAACTATCTTTCAGTTTATTATTTTTTCTATTAGTTTGTAAGCCAAAGATTACATATCTAGGTTTTTCCAGTTGTGATGCAGTTTTAACTGACCATGAATGTTTTGTAGTTTTAGGCAGTAAGGGGTACTCATACAAATCCCAATTTCTAAAAGCCATTTGAATAGGTTTATCTTTTTCTAAATGTTTTAACAAAGTTAGTCGTTCACGATCTGAGACTTTTATGTGGGGTACTCTCCATTGTATTCTTTCTATATCTATTTGGAAATTAGCAATATCATCAGTAAGCATAACGCTGTTTAAGTTAGAGTTACTTCTATTCAAAATAAGTTCATGTTTACAGTTTATTACAATTTTATTATAATCTTCCGCAAATCCTAAAATCATATTCAATGGTATTAAAGCACTGAAATGATCCTTATTTTGAAATCCCTCTAAGTTCCAACCCCACAAGTTAGCAACTTTACTTTCCGCTTCATTTAATAAGATGTATGACTTTATTGTAGTTGTTATTCCCGAATTTTTTATACGATCTATTTCAATACCATTAATTTCGTATCTGACGTCTTGAAATAGGAACATATTTAAATTATTATTAAATGTAACAGTTTTTTCAATCGGTTTTCCATCTTTGCCAAAGAACTTAGCTCGCCCTTCGACATAAATTGCACTGGCTGACGGTAGCACGTATATGTCTTGCTGGTGTATGGGAATTCGTATTTCGTCGTTTTCTCTAAAGCAGTTATTGTACGGATTATAAGAATGGATTTCATAACTTTCGATAGAACTATCAAAGTGTGGTAAATCATTAATCTGCAGCATATTCATACTTGAAAACCCAGAGCTTTAAGAAAGTCTATATTTGCTTTAGTTAATTTGTTCACTTTTTTCTTACGTCTATGCACCTTAGTGGTTCTAGGAGAAATAAGGTGTTTTATTTTAAGTGGAGGGTTTATATTATATAATATCATTTTGATTTTCTTAAATGAAGACGTAATTGAATATGATCTATAAAGTTAATGAGATGATTAAACTGATCAACAATCTTAATGGATATAGATGAAATTATATTTTGGTTCACGGGTATGTAAATAATACTTTGAGACGTTTCTATGTAATGGTCTCCTGCAGTAGTATTAGGTACAAATTCATGAATAATATGAGTTGGTAATCCGTTAGTGTAAGAGCCGTATACTATGTCACATTCAATCCTGATAATAGGGGGAATTTTAGTATTACTAGAATACACAATAGATGCCGAGTTTAAAATTGAACAATATAGCAAACCGCACTCATAATTTCCAGATAAATTCAGAGGTGGTTGAAAATATGATTCTAACTCTGATTTGGTGCCAGAGATAGTTACCGTTATAGACATACTTGCATACTGAACAGTTTTGAGCCCTACTGTTTATTTTATTCCATATCTATGCCAAAATGTCCTTAAAAATTTTAAACATAGATGTCCACAATTGAAAGGACCTTGTATATTTTCATAATTGTAGTGGACTTTACAGCCTAAGTAATTTATAATTTCTTTTGGAGGCTTAAGATTTCCGTAGCTGTCAAAATATTCAATATATTTATTATGTTTTGCATAGGCTACCCAATGAGAACCTGGATTCTTAGATATATCTAAGTTAACAACTCCACATTCTTTTTTGTAGGGACATTTCGGGAGCTTATCTCTCATAAAAATACCTCTAAAATATGGGATGCTACATCCATACTTCAAAATATCTAAGTTAGTTAAGGCGCGGTTGGGTAGCCGGTATTTTAGTTTTTTGCTTTTGATACGAAGATTCCAAGTCCATTTTTATGCGGTTTAAGGTGCAGTCATTTTCCAATGCAAAGGGCCTCCATTTTTTTATTCTGTCTCTTCGATTCTTCATACAGTTTTTTTACCATCTTGTACTCATTTATGGTCTTTGCAATACCAGCTGCACCACCTGCTAAAGCTCCTGCCGCTGATAATCCCGCGAAAATAGGAATCAAAGGTAATACTCCACCAGTTTTTGGTATGGGAATAACTCGAGGAAGCTTAAAGGATGAATCATCAGCTAATTCTCTGGCAGCAGCCATTGCTAATTCTATTGCTACTTTCTTGCATTTTGGTTTTAATTTTTTCATACGTTTTGCCGCAACAGTAATTATATTTTTAAATTTATTTTTAAGACCTTTTCCAGATGCTGTTTTACTCGAAGGCTTTCGATGACGTGTTTTTAGCCCAGAACCTGTTTTAATTTTCGTTAACATGACATTACTTACTAAATGCGCAGCAATTTTTTCTCCTGTATTTGAATCAGGGGCAAAGGCGCGCTTCCTTGCCATTTTTAACAAAATTAAGTCAGCCTTGTGTCGATCCTTCAAATTTGATGACTTGTGATATGCAATATCATGTTCTTTACAATATCCGTCTAATTTATTTATACCCTTATCTCCACGTTTTAGTCGCTTAATTAATTTTGTACCAGGTCCACAGTAATTGTATCCTGGTAAATGTAATTCAAATGGCAAATGATTTATGAGCCAGTTGAGAAGACTACTCTCTCCAATACACATAATAAGACTGATTTATCTGGGAGTAAATATTTAATAAATAAGTCTACAAAACAATGCGTTTGACACTTTGTAGATTAAGTTTATTGGTTCTCATAAAATATTCGACTTATCGATCCAACTATTTTCAGTAGATGGTAAACCTAGCCACTTTACAAAAGCCCTGTTACCTTTGCGTTTAATAACTTTTTCAACTAAATATATGTCAGGATGTTTCGTTTGCTGAAGTTCTTGAGCATAAAATGCTCCTAAAATAGGTTGACCTCGGATCGTATCTTCAATCAGGTAAGTGATAGGAGATGTGTTTTGTATTTTGCGAATTTTAAATATTTCTGTTGACCAGTTAGGTGTATAGCCTTTTTCAAATGTCCCTTTGTACTTACTGATACGTACATAGTCACCCACTATATATTTGCGTTTTATACTGACTTTCTTCATATTTTGTTCATATCTTTGTAATATGCGTTTTTTATTTACACTACTGACCTTTACAGGAATTTCGTCAATTGTTCGATGATGGGTGTGGTTGTATTTATAAATAACATTTTTGAGGGTGTTATCTATCCAATTGTAGTTACCTTTTAAACTAAATTCTTTATACAATTTTGATTTCAAAGTTCTGATAAACCTCTCAACTATCGAAGCTTTTTTTGTGGAGAAGGTTGAGTAATGGTTAATATTATAAGATTTCATAAGTTTTTGGAATTTATTATTATAAAATTCTGTTCCATTATCAGTTTGTAGATTTTTAGGACTGCGACCATCATCCAACAAACTCTTGAAAGTGTCACATACAACATCTTTATTCTTAGATTTCAGAGGAAATGCCCAAGCATATTTCGAAAATGTGTCAATAACTGTAAGAATAAATCTATAGCTTTTATTTTCTTTGTATATTGATTGCATATCAATTAGATCAGCCTGCCAAAGATCATCTATATCTTTCATAATAACAGTTCTTCGCAGAAAGTTTACCCTTGCACTTTTATGAATTTCATTTACAATATCAGCCTTACTCATGGTTTGAAATTTCTGTATCTATATATGTATGTATTTTTTGTTTACAAGTCTTTTTTCAATTCAGTATCTGAACATACTATCATGGAGTTAAAATACCCAAACATATATCATTCTGGACGGTTTAGTAATACTAAGTCAGAATTTGTTTGTCATCAGTATTTATTCCTTAATTATGTTAGCTTCTTTTAATTCTTCAATTATTGATAAAATTTCATTATCATGATTTGTGTTACCAGCATCTCTTGAAGCTACTAATAATTTTAATCTATCAACTAATTCATTGGGATCATCCCAATACACCAAGTCAGTGTGTTTCTTATATTTTTTAAGTTTTGGCAAGCTACCTCCAAGCTTAGTTTTGTTTTTTTTCCATTCAAGCCTCACAAAATAACGGCTTTAAAATTTGACGATACTTAGTGCCTTTATCACCTCTTATTTGACCCCTAGGATTAAAATCTCTCCTATGAGCATTAGTATGATCAAGTATATCTTTATAGGTAAGTTTATCTATGTTTGTTATTAACTTTAAATAAACTTTAAAGTATTGCCACCAATTTTAACTAAAACTGTATTATCGTTGTCTAAGCTGCCAATTTTAGAAAATGAAACTACTTCGTTGCCCATCATTAAAGTTTTGTTTTCGGTTCTTATTCCAAAAGGCACATTCACTCCATCGTAAATACCAAAGATGTCTTCATTTTCCAAAGAACTTTCTATGTTGTGCTTTTTTTCATTTTTAGGAGTACTTGCAGAGTTTAATACAGCGTCGTGAAAACTAAAACACTTAGTTGATGAGCTTGAAGTATTTTCGTCTGACTCAATTTCCATAACATTTTCGGACGTTTCATTTTTCAAATGTTTATCGACTTCAAGATTTATTTTAGATTTCACAAGGCTATTGAGGGGCTCCGAAACAGGATTGAGCATTTTATCTATTGATAAGTTTATTTCATATTCTTGATTTTTCATTTGTTTTATTTTATTTTTTATAGAATCAACAGACTTCATTATTTCTTTTTTAATATCTTTCTCCATTTTTCTTTAATGACAAGCGAATTCAAGTAAGGACAGAATTGCACTAAACTGTATTTTCTATTAAATTTGTTTATAAATATGTAAACACAAACAGTCAAAATAAAAAACAAAGGTATCAAAATGCTGTCTGTATCTTGCGTTATTTATCAGAAATTTTGCGTAAATCATTAAAAGTAGAATGATTGTGCCAAACTGTTTAACAAATAGATTACATAATAACAAAAAAAAATATGTCTACCCATAAAGAAATAATTATAGATAAGTATTTCATTTTCATAAATACGGCGTTTGATAAAACTTCCCTCGGCGTTTGACAAATGAAAATTAAATGATATCACTTAAATATATTTATAAACCATCAGTCAAATTTATAAAATATATCAAAGTTCTGTCTATAACGACCATTATTTAATGATGATTCTTTGTTAATAAGTAAAAAATTGTAAGGTTTACTTCAAATAGTTTGACAAATGTTTTTGAACTGTTTCCATTGTAGATCAGAACCAACATGCTCTTCATAAATATGTTTTAAATTCACATCATCTTGTTTTAATATCATAAGAAAATTAACATTGTCGCGTAACAATTGCTTCGGAATTTTTGAATAGGTTTGCGATAAATAGAAACAATCAATTCGTTTATTTCTACCCATACAAAAATAATTTCGAATATTTATTTGATTTTCACATGCAACATCATCAAAAATAAACACAGAATTTGCTATAGCTTCACTTGGAGATATAACCTCTTTGTCATTGCTGAACTCATAGAAATTAATCTGCGGCACTCTTTTTAATACTTCGCTTAAGAAACGATATTTTGGTTGAAACGAAATTTTGGAGTAAAGATAAATATTTATAAATTTTAAACCATTTTCATGTAACAGTAAACTAATCATAGCATTGGTTTTGCCACAATTTGAAGGACCGCATATGATACATCGAATCGTATTTGGCAATAAAACGCTGTGTCTGATATGGTGAGAAGATTCATTAAATTCGATATTATTAACCTTCAGAGATATGGGCTGCTTGATCAACTTCATCTTGTCGATTACTACAACTAAAAGGCTGTCGAAATATTTATATCTAGTAGGTTAGGTAATATAATAATAATAACTATAATAATGTTCCTACACATTCACACAACGCCATCTAGTCCCAAACTAACTATGGATACTAGACAACTGATAAACATACTTTTATAATTATTTTTTTTGCGTCAATACGTACATATTATACATGGAAACACTCAGCCCAAGTCAAACAGTTAATTATGTTCATGCACTCAAATATTTGACTTGCGCGGGAATCCAACCCGCGACCTTCGGCGTGGCAGTCAGATACACTAACCACTCCGCTATCCAGTCGTCAAATTATGTAATAAGGAAAAGAGTTATATTATTTTTATATGATCATATATTCAGTGCAAGAACAAGTCGAAACCTGTGCATAGTTTCTAAGATATAGGAGATGGTGTTTGCAACTTGGATCATATTATCGATCTATATGGTCATCATACGTCATTGGAATGTAAATATTAGTACATCCAAAAAGTTACAAGTAATTCAAAGTTCACTTGTCTATCGTGGTATAACGACGTACGACTCTCCTCACAAATAAATTTTAAAAAGTTAAATATTTTCTGTGATCATAGTATATACTTACATATAATATTTCCTCGTCCAGGTAAGTTCTTAAATTAAATTTGTATTAAACAAAGAAAGGTTTCATCCTTGATACTGTGCTTTCATCCTATTCATGTAAATTTCACTTTCTTTTTCAGATTGTCTATCTCACCATCCTACAGCCCTGTTACGGATAATGTAAATGAAAATAATGTTCAACAAGAGCAGAACAGATTATTCGAGGTCAGTATTTAGCTAAGTGCCTACTATATATATATATAATACTCATTATATATATATATATATATATATATATATATATATATATATATATTATAATGTTTCCTATTTCTTGTCATTAAATTCCTTTATTTATATTTTTACAGCCTGAGGATTCGAATATTAACTCGCCTCTGTTCTACTGTGGGCAAAATTGCAGCTCATATTTTGAAGAGTCGGCAAACCACCGGCGTCTAAATGCAAATCGACTCGTAAATAATGATAACCAAGCTCCAACATTAAAAAAGACGAGGAAGAGGAAACTTTCAACGGACTCATCATCATCATACATAATTCGTCGAAATGGATCGAAAGGCAAACACATTATTAAACTTCAAATATTTGACGTCAAGGACGATTGTGAAAGTGATTTTATAAGTGACAATAATAATGCTAGTGTAAGTGTTCAGTATGTGGTGCGTGAAAATTATGACGAAATTATGGACATTACTGAGACTCTTATTAAAAAAATTATTAATAATATAAATAAAGTGGGAATGTTCTAAAAAATATATGATATAAATTAACTCTACATATAGCCGTTTTATTTATTTTCCTATTGAGGTATTGATAACGTTGCCTGCCTCACTGATCCCGCGGCATTAATGTGCGCGGAGGTCCCGGGTTCGATTCCCGGGTCGAGGCAAAGTGTTATGGGGTTTTTCTGTTAGGGAATTCTCAGTAGGAGCATGGAGTCTAGAAATGTGCCCGGTGCGGCAATAGGCTCGCCCCCTATTATGTGGGACCAAAATATGAGACGGAAAGTGGGTGTAGAAATACACCTCTGCCTACCTCTTAGGGTCATAGGTGCAAGGCTATGTATGCATGTAGGTATTTCTAACGATATGCATTGCATATTCTATAATACAACTAAGCAGTGTCCAAACACAAATGAAATATGATAGTTGCTTAATTATATTGTTAATTTAGTAAAAGTTGGATTTTATGAGACAGGCTCCTGCTTAAATTATATAGATGCAATGCGGATCATTGTACCTACATTGTAAAAGGTGAGGGTAACGTTTATAAAAAAATTCATTTGTTTATAATGTATTTATTTATTAAATATAATTTACTTTAGTACAATTTGCACACATTCATAATGGAACTTTAATCCAATGCTATATTATCTTACAATATTATAGAACAACTTTTATATAGGAACATAACTTTTATTACATACAACAAATAAAAACATAGTTTACATAGTAGATATTCATAATAATGCATTTAATATAAACATTTATCTAAAATACAGTTTTATAATGCCCCCAAGGTAAAGTTTTACAACCATCTTGCAGTATTTGTCGTTTGTCATCATCTCTACTAAGTACAATTTTATTAATTTTTTGAGTAAAAATATTATGGTTTTTTGATCGAATTATACACATATTTTCTCTTAGACATTCGTTATATTGTAAAGTTCGTTTATAATGTTTAATATTAAGTTTTTTAGTAATGGATTTTTTTATACCTTTAGCTTTTCTAATTGAGGTATTTATTGAATCTATACAGTATAATTTAGCTCTTAAACCAACAAATTCAGATATGACATCACCACCCATTTCATCCTTAAAAAAACCTGGTATTTTACAGTTGACTTAGGCATATTACATTTCTTGTTTTCAAAGTTGCTTGTATCAAAATATTTAATATGTTTTTTCATGTCCTTATAAAAGTCTTCTGTGTGTATTAAGTACAAGAGACTGTCAGTATCAGTATAACATAGTTTAATACTATTTTTGTAAATACGTTTCATTACAGAATAGTGAAAATTATACAAATGAGACTTAACTAGTTCTAAAATTGTAAAACCGATGTAAATTGAACGATCAAGGATAATTTTCGTTTGTTGTAATTGAATTGCAATCAAGGACTCAGAAATTACCGACAAATTTTTAAAATTTGGGGCGCTTATGTATTTTTCTGCACCACATATTTTATTAGTTTTATTTAATGTATCTTTCCAAACATTTACTAATTTTACGTCGACTTGTTTCCTTTTATTTTCTATTGTTTTGCCAAAAATAGAATTATTTTGCTTTTTAAAAAAGTCTCTTTCAAAATCTGAACTTGCCTGCTGGCGTTGTCGGCGAGTTATAAAGTTGCTTAAGGGGTTTGTAACTGAACGCCGATAGATATTACAGTTTGACTAATGTGAGCGGAAAGATGGAATGTTTGACTTACATCTCGAAACGTAGACAGTTCTTTTGACCTCGATGCCAAGCATTTGTCAGTATGTTTCTTCCTGAATTCTCTCGGTGCGACCTGCAGGTTAAAAGGTTATATGATTCCACTGTCCGGTAGTCTAGTATTGCAGGTCTATCAATTTCTATGGTACGAATTACGAATTATATAACTGCCAATTATAATTTGTCCGGTCTTTCAATAACAACACCTGTCGGGTTTCAGGTACCGATATCAAGTCTCTTAATAACACTATACCTGTCGGGTTTCAGTTACCGATATCAGGTCTCTTAATAACACTATACCTGTCGGGTTTCAGTTACCGATATCAGGTCTTTTGTAATACAATATCTGTCGGGTATTTCACCGCCCTTATATTTTAACTGTCGGTATTTCACCGCCCTTATATTTTAACTGTCGGTATTTCACCGCCCTTATATTTTAACTGTCGGTATTTCACCGCCCTTATATCGGACGTCTCCGATCTTTTCTCCACTGAGGCAAAAACGTCTTTTTCCTCAGCAGATCTCTAAAACATCTCTACTATTACAATACAGAATTACCATACAATACATTACCAATTTCTAGATACGTAGAAACAATAGGATCCCATATAATTAGCTTTACAACACTAGCTACTCGCAACATTTGTGATATCATCATAGCACAGCTCATCATTGTCAGCACATCATTTATTATTGTATTAGCACATTAATTAATCAAAATAATAATACATTTACTGCTTTATAATATTTCAAATGACAATGTCAGTACTATGAAGTAATAAAGTAATTTCGTATTCTTCATATATCACGTTCAAACCTCAAACGTAGAACCGTCGTTTGTGGCCAGTACTTACATAGAGGTTGGTTAAGTATTCACAGAGGTTGGTTATCTGCTCTGTACACTATACAGTTTGCGAGAAATCGCGACACTCCCGCCGGGCAAGATTATAAGACTACATACAAATCGCGAGAAATCGCGACACTCCCGCCGGGTAAGATTACAAGAGAGTGGTATATAGGAGTGACTATATCTCTCTCTGAGACTTGCAAGTATCGATTGTGAATATTTCTTTGAATTCATCTAACATTACTAGAGATTTCTCCACCCTTGAATTAAGGTACTCTATGTAATGTTATATATCTGTCATCTTGTAGAAATCCGATGGCGTAAGAATATGTTCTATTTCGTTATCAACACATGTTAAAGGTCGTGTATCTATTCTAGCCTCTATTTATTTTACAATGTTTGGCAATTGACTATTCCTTAAAGGTTTTGGTAGTGTCCTTTTCATATAATGTTTCACTAGTCCGGCTAGTCGTTCGTATAATAATCCGATCCAAGGAGCTAGTTCAGGAATAAACCTCCATCGAATTTTATTCTCCACACAATATGCATTGGATAGTATTTCAGATATCAATTTTAAATAACACGTGAACAAGCAAATCCATCTCTTACTTGTTCCGTTTTCTGTTGAATTTGAGCCCTTCCTTGTGGAATCCAATACGTTTCACGTATAATACTTAGTGTGTGGTTTGTACCAACATGGTAATTATCTTTGTGGGTTTCAATATGATACTATTTAAATATTCACTCTCTTTTGGAATCAATATGGGATAACGTTTGTCCCAAGACCAATCCGTATTTATAAGACGTCCTTTACATCTGAGTATGCCATCCACATCTGTCTAAATTCCTTTTTTGATTTGTTTCTCTTTGTATCCTTTTTATTTTCATCACTTTGGAATCTAGTTGATCTGGATGTTCACTTGAAATTGGTTTACTAATATTTGAATTCTGGTCTTCTTTAATATGATCTTGTTCTAAAATTACATTATTCGTGAGACCCTCCTCAACGAGAAATGTCGAAATTGTGTTTCTGTCCTTAGGTCAACTAGCTGGATCCTGTACCAAAAATTCTGGACCATTCAACCACTCGTGTCTAACTTCTTGTGACGTCGCAGGTCGATTGGCTACATCTGCAGGATTTCGTTCAGAAGAAGCATGTCTCATGACAAAATTTTATTCCTTTTAATTTCATCAATCCGTTTTGATACGAATGGTGTTAGTAATTTATTAGAGTTGAACCAATCTGTCACTGTCTGACTATCAGTCCATACCAATTACTTTGTAATTTTAATTGAATTTGAATATATTTAACAACATATTGTATTAAAGGGCTTCCTGTTAATACCCCTAACAGTTTAAGTCGTATTTTCAAGTTATCTTGGTCTTTGGTTGGTACCAGAAGTGATTTTCCAATGACGAAACTTTTAACGTTATTTCCAACTACATAGACCATTGCTGCATAAGCTTTAGTAGATGCGTTTTCTTGATTTTCAATATCATTTGTATGCATGACTATTTGTCCAATAATTCAGTGGATAAATTTGTATCCCATTTTATCTTTTGTTTCAACAACTCTTGCCGAAATAATTTTACTGGTAGCAATGCAGGCACTACATACCTACATGGGTCGTAGACAGAAGCAATAAATTTAAAAAACGCCTCTTTTGGTTACAACTTTGTTTGTTAAATTAAATCTCTAATGAAGTATGTTTGTTACCAACATCGTAGAACCATAGCTGTTCACAATGTGCATAGTGCTTGAAGATACCCATTCACTCTTCTTCGCTAAATATCTTGGGACATAACGCCCTATTATGTCCTGCTGATTTACCACAATGCCAACAAGGTCTGTTGTATACGCATTGCTTATACACATGTCCCCTTTTAAGGCAATTAAAACATCGGTTACTTTCTTTCAATTTAGTTGTTCTGTCTTGAAGAGTTTTAAATTGTTTACATTTTTCGTTAAAATGGTCATTACCACAAAAGATACAGCTTAGCTACCTTCTTTTAAATTCCATCTTGTTTTCATCATGTCTGGTGTGAAAATTTCGTTTATTATATTGATTATTTTGATTGTTTCGTTTGATTAAATTGAAGTTATGCATTTTATTCCTCCTATCTTGTTTAATTTGATTATTATTAATAATTCTTTGCTCATTCTGTGACTTTTCTGTTTTGCTGTATAATGCTTGAACAGTATATTGAGAATTTTCTAGTGTAGTTTCTTCAATTATCCTTTTTGCTTCTTCCTTGGCTGAAATTATTAATGCCAGCTGTTCTTTCATATTGTCAATGGACTCATCAGACCCTATTCTCATTTTCAATTCAAATATTATCTCTTGCGGAAATTTTTCCATAATCATGTATCTCATAGTTGTAGACTCAGTATCCTCTCCCATAGATTGAAGAACTCTCATGTGTCTTTCCACTTCATCTAATACTTGTCTGCACTCATCTATTCCTCTAGCTCTCTTAATATTAGAGAGAGCTTTATGATGGGCGTATATTATTTCGCCTTCTTTACCATATCTAGTTTTAAGTATATCAACCGCAATTTGATAATTTTTATTGGTTATACTCAGTCCATCTATAAGTCTTGCCGCATCGCCTATCAAAGAACTTTTAAGGTAGAGTAATTTGTCAACATCGTTCAGTCTCCTTCTAGACATATTAGAAACAAATTGGTCCCAAAACTGATGCCATTCTAATAAGTTTCCAGCAAATTGAGGTAAACTCAAATCAGGTAATTTACTGTAACATAATGCTCCGTTTTCTTTCGTTGATGTTATTGAGGTTTCATTTGATGTTGTTGAGGTTTCATTTTTCATTTGAATTTTTACTTCTAATTCAGCCAATGCTTGCTCTCCTTGTAATTGGTAGTTAGTTAAATTCGATATTTCATCAGCATTAGGTTCCTGACTTATATTAAAGTAACTGTTCAAATCAGTATTGAAGCGAGACAGAAGTGATTTAAGTTTAGCCGATATTATACGTGCATCTTTTATATTTTCATCCGTTACTGACCACAGACCGACATACTCGTTACTTAACGATTGTATCTCTTTAGCAATCACAGACAAACGATTTAACATTATATTCTCCATAATTGTAGTATACCATCAATGTTGATCAATTTTGTACCTAAAAATAAGTATTAAATTTAATCAAATCTAGTATTATACTTTTAAGATAAAATTTCAATAATCTATTGATTATATTTCCTTTTACTTACTGCATATGCCGGTAGTGAATCCCACACAACACGAAATCTCACAAAACAAAATATCATAAAATTATAAAGTAATACGATAAACCAACTGTTTCAAATTATTGTCTACCAATAATCTCGAATTGGTAAAATTGTAGTTCACATAATGTTTGAAACTAAAGTTCCACACTGACAAATGTTGTTTGAATTGTTTAAAATTATTTCTTTATTCCAAATTTAAAATTTGAAAATAATTCCACTAAGTGTCACTAGAAGTTTGAAAACATTCCATCCGCCACGCTATTTCATAAGATATAATATTGTATTGCCTTTAAATGAGGATCATCAGATCCCAGCATCTCCACCATGTCGGCGAGTTATAAAGTTGCTTAAGGGGTTTGTAACTGAACGCCGATAGATATTACAGTTTGACTAATGTGAGCGGAAAGATGGAATGTTTGACTTACATCTCGAAACGTAGACAGTTCTTTTGACCTCGATGCCAAGCATTTGTCAGTATGTTTCTTCCTGAATTCTCTCGGTGCGACCTGCAGGTTAAAAGGTTATATGATTCCACTGTCCGGTAGTCTAGTATTGCAGGTCTATCAATTTCTATGGTACGAATTACGAATTATATAACTGCCAATTATAATATGTCCGGTCTTTCAATAACAACACCTGTCGGGTTTCAGGTACCGATATCAGGTCTCTTAATAACACTATACCTGTCGGGTTTCAGTTACCGATATCAGGTCTCTTAATAACACTATACCTGTCGGGTTTCAGTTACCGATATCAGGTCTTTTGTAATACAATATCTGTCGGGTATTTCACCGCCCTTATATTTTAACTGTCGGTATTTCACCGCCCTTATATTTTAACTGTCGGTATTTCACCGCCCTTATATTTTAACTGTCGGTATTTCACCGCCCTTATATCGGACGTCTCCGATCTTTTCTCCACTGAGGCAAAAACGTCTTTTTCCTCAGCAGATCTCTAAAACATCTCTACTATTACAATACAGAATTACCATACAATACATTACCAATTTCTAGATACGTAGAAACAATAGGATCCCATATAATTAGCTTTACAACACTAGCTACTCGCAAACAGTAGGAATCACTAAATACTTAGCTCCAGCGCCCGTTTGTGATATCATCATAGCACAGCTCATCATTGTCAGCACATCATTTATTATTGTATTAGCACATTAATTAATCAAAATAATAATACATTTACTGCTTTATAATATTTCAAATGACAATGTCAGTACTATGAAGTGATAAAGTAATTTCGTATTCTTCATATATCACGTTCAAACCTCAAACGTAGAACCATCGTTTGTGGCCAGTACTTACATAGAGGTTGGTTAAGTATTCACAGAGGTTGGTTATCTGCTCTGTACACTATACAGTTCGCGAGAAATCGCGACAGGCGTAATGTTGTATTTAATAATATGTAGGGTGCTAAAAATGTATCATGATTAAATGATAATATTCTGTGAATCTTGAGTAAAATGAGACCATTTTTTAAACATTCTTTTAAGTGAATATAATGAATAACATATTTATGCTTGACGTACAAGTTAGCAATTAATTTAGGATATTTACTGCCAGGTGGTACAAACTTTTCAGCTGCAAATGGCAAATCAGCTTGGTCGTCATGTATTTCGAAAGGATAATGCAAATCTACTTCGAGTATAAATCCTTTATCACTATCATTCGGAACAGCCATTAAATCAAATTTATTTATTTCTGTTTCATTGAGAAATTTAAAGTCTCCAGTTGGTAACTTTTGCATCATAGCATAACCATATAAATTTACACAATCAAGATATACTAAATAACTATCAGATTTCTCATCATTATAATTAGGTAGGTATTTATTATTTGCCTTTGCATATCTTAATGTGCATTGGGCAAGACCACCTCTAATACCTTTTTCTAACATTTGATATATTTCGATATCTGAAATTAAATCTAAATTAATGCCGGTATATAGCAGCATAGCGTCCCAACTTAATGAAGGTGACGATACGTAATAACACGGATCAAGGTTGTAAGATGTTAAACTCATAGATCTAAATTTTTCAAACACATCACATAAAAGTAAAACATCACATTTTAAATATAGATCAGTATATTCTCCTAAGTTTGAAATTTCAAATTCATTCCACACTTTTAACGCATGCCTATAATCTTCGTCTGAAATATTTTCAGATGTAAGGTTATTATAAAAATGCTTTTGATCAGGTAATTTACTTTCTTCGTAACGATCCCAGCAATCGATATAATCATAACAGTAAATACCCTTTTTTCGAACTAAGTTAAATAATTGCTCATCTTTAAAAAACTTCCGCATGTTACGAAAATCTTCAGGTTTCATTGATTTCACTAAATTATCTAGACTTGAACTTAAAAAATTAAAAGAATCAATAAACTTTAACTGAGCTACATTTTTACTGTCAAATGGAATAAATTTTGTAAAGGAGATATATTTTTCTTTATTTTTGGGAATTAGATTTATGCGCCCGATAATAGCAGAAAGCTCTTTAATAAACAGATGACAATCATAACCACATAAATTATGAAAGATTATAGGTATAAATGAACATTTTTTTGCATTTAAATTACATTTGTTATGTGCTGGCCCGCGATATTTGCCTGTAAAATGATCATGATCTGCAACAACTATATCTGTATCAGAAAAGATTTTTTTACATAAATAACACTTCTTTGCATTGTTAAAAGAATTACGCTCACTTTCACTAATTACCATTGATTTTGAATGTGAAAGATTTATATATAGATTTTTCACGTTTCTGATAATTGATTTAATAAATTTCTTTGAACAATCTGGTCCTCTATATGACACGAATTTATTGAGTTCAGGTTTAGAAAGGCAAGAAATATAATATGCAAAGCAACTTGCTTCATGCATTTGAACATTCTCGACATATGAAGTTTTATTTTTGTCTGAATATTCATGTAATAAGCTCTCAAAATCACCGTAAATAACAATAGGAATTCTTTGGGTTCTTTCAAAATTAGAAAAATAAAGTTTTGTGTTGTCGTCAGGTAGTACGGTTTGCACCCTTGCACAATTATGGTTTAACAACTTTTCCGATGTATCAAAATACGTGAAACATTCATCACATAAATGTATTTTTGACTTATGTCTTGTTAACTGTTTATGCACAAGTTTATAAAATTTTTTTATTAGACAAAAATGATTTTTCCCTTTTTTATGAATATATAGTAAGTTCACATGCGTTAATTTTCGTTTGGCTGTTTTATACAATGGTCCAGTAACTTGATTTTTTGAGTCCAAACCATAAATATTTACACTCACATTAGAATTCAAATCTTCAAATAATTTTATATCCTCAAAACTCGGCGGAAATGACATATTAGTTATATTCAGAACTTTCAAATAATGTGGATATGATTTTACTCTATTTGGATTCGTCACAGTCGGATACAAATGCGCTATGATACTCCAGAGAAAACAGTGTTGGTCATAATTAATTATATTTAGACATGATTTTGTTGCACGAATATTTTTAGGTAGTGAAACATAAGAACCAGCTCGTAATGGGTTGTATTTTAAAATATTTATTTCTAAATGACTTATAGATTCGATTGTCCAGCCTGACTCACAAAGTTCAAACTCTGAACATTTTTTTATAATTTTTTGGACAAATGTATTACAAATGGATGTCAAATCAGTATTTCGTAAAATTATTTCATATCTAGTATTAAAAGATTTTAGTGATATTTCGTTATTTTTAGGTAAAATATATGAGACAAACAATTCAAAATTAACTTTTAATGAGGTATATATTTTTAACTTCTGTTTAATAAGATCGTAACATGTGGGCAAAATATCATGGAAAAATTGTTCGGGTGAAATTGTTTTATTTTGAGTATCTATTTTATAACTGACAATTTTATTTTTAAAAGCACATGCAATTATATGAACATTATCATGTTCAGTTTGCAATAAGCAATTAGACTTATGAATGTTGGACTTCTTGTGACTTGTATATTGTTTTACGTGAACATTACAGGGCTGACAAAAATACATTTTGTGTAAAATATATTTTTATTGTATAAATAACTGCGTCATTCGATTTATTGTAAAGAGTTTTTATTTATGAGTTTTTAATATTTCTGTATAACATTTATTATACTACCTAAATAATTTGATTTGATTTTTATGCATTTATTTTATATTTTATATAGCAATTGATTTTGCTTAATATTTTTATATACTTATTTATTTTTAATTTGTTATTTTATAAGTACTATTATTTCTTAGTTTTACTTCATATCTTTCAGTTTTGCTTTATTGTTTTTGTGTTATTGATTTTTGGTTTATTTCGTTTATTGATTTTTGGTTTATTGATTTTTCGTTAATTGATTTTTACGTTTATTGATTTTTGGTTTATCGATTTTTCGTTTTTTGATTTTTTCGTTTATTGATTTTTGGTTTATTGATTTTTCGTTTATTGATTTTTGGTTTACTGATTTTTGGTTTACTGATTTTTGGTTTTAGTTTTTCTTTATGTACCTATTTAAATAGATCTTGTAAAAAACATTGCATTAGATTAAATTAGATAGAGTTATAATAATAACAACAAACGCTAAATTATATAAAACAATATTCAAAAGACAAAGAGAGCATAAGAACAATAAAACACGCTTATATTATATGTGAAAAATATTCAAATCTGAAAAAGAGTTTAAGTTAAGTTTTGGATGGGTACAAAACCGGAGGAATATTACGGAAATCTTGTTTTACCGTTGATACCAGCTGGGTAACTGCTTTCCATGTGGGTGTTTTCGTATCCACGACAGTTTTGAAACTTATCAAGGAATGTTGCCACCTGTTGGTTGTAATCGCCTCCAATTCGTGGCAGTTTGAGATGCGTACTTCAACGTAATACTCGCCGTGCTTGGTAGGATCACTTTGATATGTATTACCGGAAGCTACACGACGTGACAAGAAATTTTTTAATGTTGCAGCTCGAACGGGCACTGCCTCTTCATCCTGTAATATATAAAAATAAGAGATACATTACTTCATTCGCTTCATGACGTATGCAACCATGTATGAACTAGGTAACTTTATCGTTAGCCAAACAGTTTACATACGATTTGTACCAAACAGACAGAAATAGAAAAATATCTACCTAACTAATATGTTAACTACATGACAAACTTTTATTAAATCGCTTGCCCCCATACACATAATACGTGACACACATATATAGCATAATCTCAACAACAGTTTGGTAGGGTGTTACAGACTAGTGATTCATAATAAAGGAGGAACATACTTGATGTCTGACGAGTATAGACGACAGTTCCGGATTTGAGTTATTAGTAAGAACTTTCTGATAATACTAGTGGCTACTCGAAAGCGAACCCGACACCTTACTCGAACATCATCAACACAAACTTATGTCGCTGAACTAGCGAGACAATCGCTTTCTTATGTCTACAAAAACATACTAATTGACATATATGCATAGTCTCATACCTGGGGATATCCCCGAAAGGGTAGGCAGGAGTGTATTGCTACACCCACGTTTCACCAGGTTAATTTTAGTCCCACGTAATAGAGACATATCAGACACACATATCCAGACTCTATACTGCTACTCAAAATTTCCTAACAGAAAAACCCAATGACACTGCCCGACCGCAGGGAATCGAACCCAGGACTTCCTTATTCCACGCCCGAATTATGCCTTAGGACCAACGAGACAGTAATTAACACAGCTTAAATATGTACTTAATTTTGACTCACCTCTGAATCAGGGAAGACATTTAATTTCTTTTTCTTTATGGTGGCTGGTCCTGTGTCGGTCTCGGACTCCGAATCAGTTTCCAATACCGCTGGTTTTTTCTTCAACTTCGGAGCTTGTGGAGGCTGTTTTTTAACTGCGCGAGGCTTAACTTTTTTGTTTTTTGACGTAGAAAGCCCTTTTTCATCTGATTCAAAAGGATTATTGATTGAAGACCTGCAACAAATTATTAGTTAGTAAAAAAAAACAAAATGCTTATATTATTTTGCTTGAACTAAATTATTGTTTACATACATACTTAGCGCCTGAGCAGTGTCTATCGCCGACAAATGTATCTATGATGTATTGCAAAACACCTCGAATGCCTATATTTAAAGTCTGAAATCATAAAGCAGCGATCAGATTAAATACTTCTTATATTGATTTAAATTTTCAAGCTAAGATAATGAAATTAATATATTTAAATTAGGCTCTAAAGACATCTAGTGTAGGGCTTAGTTTTAATTATTATATGCTACAATTAGACACTTCAATGTGAACAAAGTCTAACCAGCCAAATTTGGAAGCAATACTATCTCGGCGACGCTCTGTCGCTGCAACTTGAGACAAAAATTTTATAAGGCAATGATATGTACTCACAAGATGCTAGATGCCTTAAGCAGCTTAATTTAAAATGGTTTGTAGTTTTAACTCAATTAAGTGTCCATTATGAATTGACTTTCATATTAAGACAACTATATTAATGATTTTGTAAAAGATCCACTTTATGGAAATTTGAAAAGTAATGATGAACAGTAAAAGTTGTAAACCTATATGATTTTTAAACATTATATCTATTTTCAATTAAATAAAAAAAATTATCAGAGCTTGTATTTTTATTCTATTAAATTAAAGTAAGTATATAATCTGCTTCTTAACGTAGGTTGTGTTATTATAAAGCATAAAAGAAAAGAAAGTTATGTTTAAATTCGACAATATAAGCTAAACGTATTGTAAACGTATTCTAAACGTATTGTTGATAAATCGGAAAATCCCGAAAAGAATATACAAAAAGTCGCCTCCCATAAATATGACAGCAAACCCTCCAATCAGAGAGTAATGATAGTTGCAGATGAAAATGGCCGAGGAATAGGTGTATTACTTCGGGAACTGCTGGGCGATGAATTCAAGGTGTCTTCACTTATTAAACCCCATGCATCCACCAAACATATATTGGAAGGGTGTATCAGGAGCTGTGAAGACTTCACCAAACAAGACTTCATAATTATACTGACTGGTTCCAACGACAAAAATCCACTAGAGTTACAGTCTGTACTTTACTACAACATGAGCAAACTCATACACACAAACGTGCTGCTGGGTACGGTTTATAGGAACAGGTATTTAAATGTACAAAGTGTTAATAAAATGTTGCGTATGGTGAGCACTCTTTTTAAGAACTCGAAAGTGCTTGATTTAGACATGCATACATACAATAGAAGAAATTTGTACTTTCATCATAAATTATTTGTAAGTAGATTTATACTAAAAGATATCTTGCAAATGTGCTATGGGAATCGATACTATGATCATTATGTTAAGGGATCGCAAAATGTAAATAGCAAAGTGATTTCTGTGAATGTGAGCACTCAGACCGTGACTCAATGTGCCGAGTCACTCAGAAATTCGGGGAAAACGGCCTGTGTGAGCACACAAACTGAAAGTATTTTTTCGAGCCAAGACGAAACATTTTTTCGTCAATAAGGAATCCACACCTGGTGATAGCCGAGTATCTTTACTCGGCTATCATAGTGTAGCGTCCTCATGTCATCTAAATTTATTTTACCAAAATTTATGTGGAATATCGAATAAGAAAGATGATTTAAAAATTTATTTAAGTGACTTGGATTATGAAATTGGCTATATTTGTATTTGTGAGCATTTTCTTAATAAGCAGAGCATTTCTGTTTTTAATTTTGATAATTATACTATTGCTTCTTACAACACCAGGGTTAAAAAAAAAGGGGGGGTTCCTTAATCTTGTCGCAATCAAATCATAATATCGAAGAATTAAAAATATGTAAAAAAATGTATAAATTAGATCATTTTGAAATCTGTGGAGTTAAGGATACCAAATGTAATCTGAATATTTGTTGCCTATATAGAATTCCAGAAGACAAATATTTTGGTGATTTTATGACCAGACTGGAAACTTTGTTGGAGCACTTTTTCAACAAGAGCTGTGTGATATTGGGAGATTTTAATGTCAATGTTCTAAAACAAAGTAAACATCAAAGTGATTTCCTGTCTCTTCTAAAATGCTATAATTTCAAAATTTTAGTTAACTCAGCAACCTTTTCACGTAACAATTTGGAGTCATGCATCGACAACATCCTGACTAATTTGCCTGAAGAAAACATAGATAGCATAAAAGTAGACCATAACGGTCTTGGAGATGGTCATGTGGGTATTTTTTGCAGTTTAATTTTTAAAACCAATATTTCTAAAAAGGACACTGAATTGTATATGTCGAAACGCAGAATCTTCTCGGAGAGGAACAAGTCTTCTTTCAGGCAAAGATTACAAGAGGGAATTCTATCGAATTGCTATGTAAATGGTTTTATAAACGAATTTCATAAACAATTTAAATCCTCTTTTAAAAAGAAAAATATTAAAGTTAAAACGAGCACCCTTAATAAAATTAGCTGGATTTCAAAGGGAATCAGGACGTCTAGTAAAATGAAAAGATTTCTTAACTCAATGGACAAAACTTCGAGTCATGAATCAATAGTTGCATACCGAAACACATACATAAAACTGTACAAAAAAGTTATCGTAATATTGAAAAAAAATGCCGTTAAAAAGGAATTAAAGAAAGCAAAAAACAGGACAAAACAGATTTGGAATACTGTTAATAGACATAGGAATAAGAGTAATGTTAGGAATAAAGATAACTATTTACTTAAAATTAATGATAAAATTATTAGTGACAACCAGGAAATAGCTGACATTTTTGCGAAACATTTCGATTATAGTACGTTTGACATTAATTTAAATACAAATAAATCCTTAGCAATGACATTCCTGACTGAACACTCAAATAGAGTTAAAACTGACATGGAAATGAGACATACAAACATAAATGAAATTAAATTTATTATAAATAGGATGTAGACAAAAAAATCTTATGGTTACGATGGAATTCCAATCACAGTAATAAAAGAAAATATTGATCTTCTTGCTAAACCACTCACAGACTTTTTTAATAACTGTATCAGTGAGGGTATCTTTCCAGACCAATTAAAGATTGCTAGAGTTATCCCTATCTACAAAAAAGGTAAGAGGACTGATCATAAAAACTACAGGCCCATTTCGTTGTTGCCTATTCTATCTAAAATATACAAAAAACTATTAAAGGATAGGATAGTGTCACATCTAAACTTAAACAAGATTCTGAACGAACGTCAATTCGGTTATCAAAGGTGTCGGAGTACTGTGGATGCAGTTGATCAATTAGTACATGAGGTCTTAGGTGATTTAAACCGAAAAATGAAAGTAGCGGGTCTATTCTTAGACCTATCGTCTGCATTTGACACAATTGATCATGACATCCTACTTGCTAAATTAGAATATTATGGAGTTAGAGGTAATGTTTTGAGCCTAATTAAGTCGTATTTAGGCAATAGAAAGCAATTTGTAGAAATTAAGAATATTGTTGACGGGCAAGAAGTTGTGACTAAATCTAAGTTGTTCAATATAACACGTGGAGTTCCACAGGGCTCCATATTAGGACCAATTTTTTTTATAATTTTTTTAAATGATCTCATTAATTTTATCACTAATACAATTCCAGACATTAAATTAATTATTTATGCAGACGGTACAAACGCAATAATACCAGCTACTTGTTCGCAGGAACTTCAAATCAAAATTAATAATGCACTCTTGGCCTTTAATGAATGGTTCCATGCCAACAATTTAAAATTAAATATCAGCAAGACTAACGCTGTATTATTTCGAACGACTGCACGCAAAAAAGAGAGTATTGACATTCGAAGTAACGGACGGAAGGTAGAAATAGTTGATAGTGTAGTATTTCTGGGAGTACATATTGATCAGTTCCTAAACTGGAAATTTGAACTAGAATCAATTGAGAGTTCGATCAGTTCAGCCTGCTATGCCCTAAGAAGCTTAAGAGATGAGGTGAATCTTGAACAACTTAAAACTGTGTATTACGCGTTGGTTGAGTCAAAATTAAGATATAGTATCAAATTTTGGGGCAACAGTTACGATTATAATATTAATAGAGCATTTGTAATCCAAAAACGTGCCATTCGAACTATGGTACGAATACCTCCTTGGGAATCGTGTAGAGATCACTTTCAGAGCCTAAAAATTTTAACTGTTCCTAGCCTTTACATTTTAGTTGTTCTTATGGACGTTATTCGGCATCCCTTCAAGTATGAGACGCCAGAACAGAGAACGCTAAGATTGAACACAAGAAGGAAAGATATGGAGACCCAACTATGTCCAAAATTAAATATCACGATGCACGACTCTCGGTATCAAGCAGTTAAATTATATAACTCCCTACCGGCTGAACTGAAAATTATTGATAGTCCGAATATTTTCCAAAGAAGACTAAAAAAGCTTTTGCTGGAAGGGTGCTTCTATTCTGTAGACCAATTTAAGACGAAACAATAGATTACCTGATCTTGCAATGTGTAATTATGTGTATGTTTTAAATTATAATTTTTATGACATTTCTAATGATTTTCCACAATGAATTTTATTTAATATTATTATGAAGTTTCTTTGTTTGCTTCTCATTTTGATTGATTTTTTTTATTGTTATTTTTATTATTACTAGTTAATTATGTTATATGTACCTATATAATATTCAAATACGATTGTAAAATTGTTCATGAATAAATAAATATGAAAATATGAATATGATAATGTCATATTACATATAATTATAATATTAATGTATATTTACTTACCAAAATTGTGTATATTTGTATAGGTATATTTGTACTTACACAGTTAAATCACATTAGAACACTCTTATAAAATTGTTTGTTATACTAAACTAATGCTAATTGAATGTATTTAAAATAAACTATTTTTTAATACATTATTATTATTATTATCAGCCTTTAATAACTATCTATCTATTCATACTTGCAACCTACCGCATACAACTTACCTATACGCTCCGCCTTTTGAGAAATCGGTTAAAGCTTGGTTCTTTTCATCACAGTATTTTTATTTTATTTAGGGAGATATATCAGTAGTATGTACAATGAAAACTATTATTTATACAATAATAATTATAACGATTAGGTACCTGTAACTAATGGTGTTACCGAAAACATTTATAAATACTTAATAGCAAATTTAATGCACTATGAATGATATTGCGTCGATCCAAGTATGCAAAAGAAAAAACAAAAAAAAATGCAACATTTTGATAGCCCCTCATAGATCACTAAGTCACACTCGAACCTTACAATGAGTACCTATATTCTACTAATGTTAATTTTCTAACAATAACTCATCCATGAATATAAATTAAACGTTACAATCGCAAGCAAATAGCTTATACCTCACTAGCAACCCGGCCCGATTGTGATATTATTAAACAAAAATAAAAAGTAGTGTACAGCATTCAGGGATAAAATACCTTTCTAACAGTGTTATCAAGTTTATGACTGGATCTGCAGTACTGGATTTTACTCCAAACATACAAACTCACAACCTTCACCCCTTTATAATATTAGTACCCAGGATAGCAAGGCAATTAAAATTAATGATGGATCGGATCGGATGGCGGAGTGATTTGAGCATCTGACTACCACGCCTATGGTCTCGAGTTCGATTCCCGCACAGCAAGTCAAATATACGCGTGCATGAACATGGCTGTTTGACTTTTTCTGGGTGTTTCTACGTATATTATGTATGTATTTACAAAATAGTATATAAATAGGTATGTCTAGTACCCATAAAACAAGCTCTGCTTAGTTTGGAACTAGATACCGTTGTGTGAATGTGTGGGACTATTATTATTATTAAGTGTTTAGTAATCTTATTGTTGTATGCCTGTTGCAATTGACATTAGTTCATAACTTAAAACAAAGTGAGCTCTAAATAATGTTCAATCACTGTAAGCAGACAAGCTTCGAACAATAACTGCTATGCGAACATTAATGTAATCAACGGACATCTGAATCGATGCAATCAGATTACTTTAGGTTATATATTATATTGATCGTTCTCGATTATAAAATTGGGGCTTCTGTATCACGCAGCTCGAGCGGCGACGCGAGAGCAAGTGATGCAGAAGCCCCAATTTTACTCTACTACCGAATTTAATAAACTTTAATATTAGATTAGAAATTGGAAACGGTCATGGACTTAGACTACTTTTGATGCGTGAATAAATCTTTAAGGGGTTAAATAGATGATATATTCTGATCCATGAAACTCCGACTCCTACTGATAGTTAACCAACTTTGAAAAAAGTAGGAGGTTTTGTATTTTTCACTCAATAAACACAGCACAACCATACCTGGTTCAAAGTAATGAGTTTACTAAATAGTAAATTATCTCGCTATAACGAAAAAATATCTTAAGAAAACTAGACTCGTCCGAGCGTTCTCGACTTCACTGATATATTGCCAATAACAATCTCCAGGTTTTAATTACTGATAAGACGTTATAAAATTCTTTGCAAATTTTCCACGAAGATTTAATTAGGTCCGTAAGTAGAGCTTACTTATTACTATGTAACTTCATAGCTAGTTCATAAACAACAGTTTGCGGCACATCAAAGTGAACCTGTTCACTGTTCAGAATCCTAATTCCTTAGACAGCTTAGCTTGCTTTGCAAACACTTACCAAACGTACCACGGAATCACCAACCTCATTTTTACCACTGACTCTTTTACACACATGAACATCCATTGCTGTCTTTTAACGTAAGTTGTTTTAAGCTGACGTTTTAACGCGGCAATGGTTACCGAATACAGTGAGTCATCGTTTTTAGTGTCCTTTTTAGGTCTTTGTGTGGCATGTTGATGAAGATTACCTGGAGAAAATCTGTTGTACTTATAATGATTGACGCTTGTAGTACTTATTATATAAATTGAGAGCTTGTGTAGCGGCTTCTAAGTAAAAATGTTCAGTATCGTAATCTATAAAGATGTGGAATTTGCTTTGTAAAGAATGAAACCTTCTACTTCAAATCGTAAAATAATCTGGTTATTGGGAAAAGTAAAATTTTAATCAGCCCGAGATGAAAAAATTGTTCCTGGTGGAGATGATACCCAATACAGGCTTGGTATGGTGGTAAAATTAGATATTAAATTATTAAGACAAAATGTAGTTATGAAAAAGTAAAATCTCTCTAAAAATCTTGGAGCTAAATACAGTAGCGACCGAAGGCCCACTTTTTGCTAACCTGCATGAGGTTAGCGAAAATGGCGCCTTCTTATATAGGTGACAGTTTTAATATTTATGAGCGAGTCCTGCCGACGACGTCGAGGCCCCGTGAGGTGCGGTGGATGCATTAGACGAGAATTTGCATTAATTAGGCATTCATTTTCTCACTTTTTAATTGTATTATGTATATCTTACTACTATTATACACGTAAAACTTAGTAAAGAGGGATAGATGGATTGAGGGATAAAACTGCTGAACAAATTTTGGTGAAATTTAGCAAGCAAATAATAAAGCGTAATCTCAGAAAAGGCTAGCTATTTGTTGCGAGGACCATCATTCATGCGTTCGCAATCTCAGGCAGAAACTAGTATTGTTTTTTAATTTGTTAATGTTTCGTTGATTTTGTAATACCAATTTGTGCTTATGTTTACTGACAAGCCAAATATAAAACCTTATTAAGAAACATAGACTTAATATACCACTAGACGTAGTATTTAATCAATTTCGAGAAAGCCTTGTAAAATGTTGTTATTGTTTTTAAACGACTTAAAAAAATGGAGGAGGTTATCAAATCGGCCGGTATATTACTTTTTATGTATGTACACCGATTTCGCCGAGGTCTCTGAACTGATTTACGTGATTGTTTTTTGTTCGAAGCGGACTAGTTTCGAATTTGTCCCATAAAAATTTGATTCAGGTAAGCTCAGTAGTTTTTATTTTATGACCATTTTTTATTTACTTTATCTATGAACATTATCAGCCCTTTATTTTGGTCCCACTCCTGGGCAAGGGCCTCTTCTCACTTATGAGAAGGGTAAGGCCATAGTCCACCACGCTGGCCAAGTGCGGGTTGACAGACTTCACATGTTTTTCGAGAACATCATGGAGAACTCTCAGACATGCGGGTTTCTTCACGATGTTTTCCTTCGCCGATTAGCAAGCGATAATTAACAATTTAATACGCACTTAACTCCGAAAAGTCATTGGTGCGTGCCGTGGATTCAAACCCAATACCCTCTGCATAGCAGTCTGTCAATCTCTCCACTCGGCTATCGCTGCTTGACTTTATCTATTTCGATGTCTAAAATCAAATTTCGCAAGTAAATTTCATCCACATCCCAGTTACCGATTGAGCTGAAATTTTGTATTCGTATGTAAATTGGATGACTATGAAAAATTATTATAAACATAGAGCTGATCTGATGATGGAATCGAAAGGTGGCCATAGGAGCTCAGTAATTAAATGACAAAACTCTATCGAGTTGTGTGGGTGGTAAGTAGGATCCTCTAGGGTCTGATGAAAGAGCCAGAAGGTGGCCATATGAACTCAGTAATTGCAATAAATAAAAATAACGACGTTAAAAAAACGACTTCAAAAACTAAAAAATAAAAAATTATAAAGATTGAATATTAATAAATAAAATACCTATTTAAATTAAGTATTACAAAACTTTTTATCAATGTAGATACACGATCGACAAGGGCATAACAAGCCAATCCAAAAATCTTTTTACTGCCGTCTGTGATAAAACACATAGAAGTTGGTGATATCTATATGGCAATAACCTGACTAATTGAGAATAATTTGCTTTTTCAAAGTCAAAGTCAAAATCCTTTATTCATTTGGATCACAATGTGACGCTTATGAACGTCAAAATAATAAATTTATAAAATAATTACTTAGACTCTACATTTACATTTACTGCCACGTTCGCAAAGCAAGTGCGTAGAACCATGAGAAAGAACGGGCAATAAAACTCACAGTCACTCTTTTTCATCGCCAGGTTTTGCAATGTAAATTATGTGTATTATATACATAACTAGCTGACCCGGCAAACGTTGTTTTGCAAATTTTTTTTTTTTTTGAAAAATAGATGTTGGCCGATTCTCATAGATACCGGATAAGTACAAAAAATTTCATCAAAATCGGTCAAGCCGTTTCGGAGGAGTATGGGAACGAAAACTGTGACACGAGAATTTTATATATTAGATTTACATATTGTAAGGTGCTGCAACTCTTACCCCTTCTATATCACTTGTATATATTTACTGTACATAATAATACTCAAGCATAATACTTAATTTTGATGTTCATTTAGTTAGCCTCCTCGGAGTAGACATGGTGACACAGGAGCATCCACTTACATTATATATACCTAATAATACAGGCAATCCGCGAAAGTGATCAGAACCATGATGGAAATTATGCAGGTAAATATTAAAATTTTATACCAGCCGCAAGACCGTCATCGAACAGTCATCGCAAGTAGCACCCGTTCACGAGTATGACGCATGTGCCAGCCATCATCCCTCTCGCCATATTAGAAGGACAGGGATGACCCAACACACGACGCTACCACAAGAAATGACAATTCATGTAAAATTCATTGCCAAGCGAAAGAATATACACAGCATGCCTTAGCCGCCTTTTTTGTTACAAATACCTCAACATACCCATTCTAAATAAATATTAAAGTTAAACTCTCCTCAGAAACCAAAACGCAACTAATTCCTCACAGGACTTACAAAATTATAATACGATCCAGTGACATCAGAGCGCCTCGTAACCTGATATTTCCCCTAAGGGATGGTTCTCCACAAATACACTACAGATTATCTCCTAATGTAATTTCACTAACTTACTTTCTGTTGGTAACTAGAATGTGTTATACAACTTACACAAGACATTATTGAATGATGTGTTTAGACACAAACTAAACTTAGGTTTAGCCGTAGAGTTTGTGATATCAGGTAGTTATTACTGTCCCTAGTACGTAGATTTCTATTTATTATATCAGGAAAACTCACATATTGTCATCTCATCCCAAACTATGCCAAGCCAGCCATGACTAAATCAGAATAAACATTATTAAAATAACATAATTGTAGATGAAATATATCTAGAGACAGAAAATCAATTGTGCTCAGGCTCGGGCAGGAATCAAACTCACGACCTCCAGGTTTAGCAGTCAGCATCACTAACGGCTAGTTCCGTACCTCTAGTAGCCAAATGCGTGGATAGATCAAACATTAAGACCGGCCGTAACCGATATATCTTCAGGCCAGCAGTAGGTACATAATAGGAGAGAAACAATTTTCTCAAAGCAAAGATTCATTGTAGCGACACTGCTGACACGTTATTTTTAATAAACTACAAATTGCAGTGCCGCAACGCGAGTGTCGTCTCCACCCAGCTATATAATTAGGTCGTAGTGCAGCCAATATAATATCCATATGTTCATATTCAGTTCACAATACTTTTCTTTGATGTTGTGTAGGATTCTAATATATCTGGTTAGACTAGTAAGCAGACGAGCCCCAGGGCGTGTAAGTTTTGGATGCAACCGGGATAACGCTAGCACGATGATGCTGTGGAAAACAAGTGTTTGGTAAACGTGCCAGGTGGACTGAGGCTCGACAGTCGTTGCCGTGATCTTGTATATAATTATGTGTATGGCAATCGCGTTATTTCTAATAGCACGATTTACGTTCTTCATCCGTTCATCGCCAATATGTCTATATATCTTCGCCATTTTAATGCGATACATGATTATTACATCAGCTGCATGTAGCGCTACAATAATACAATTAACAACTACTTAGATTAACGGCCATAGGCTCGCCCCCTATTACGTGAATCTAAAAATTCGTGGCGAAATGTGGGTGTAGTATTACACCTCTGCCTACCCCTTCGGGGAAACAGGCGTGAGTCTATTAGATTCAGTCATCATATTTCTTAGTGTACCATGACAGCTCACTTCTCAAGCAACTATCAGCAACATATCATTGAAAAAATCTTTTATGTTATAGTTTCTGAAAAAAATATGTTTTAACCTTCTACTGGTGATGTGAAATTGGGTAACAGTATTGGTGAGGTACCGTCATTTTGACGTACTTCTCAAATGCTGAATTTTAGGACAACTAATTACATGGGGATAAAACAAATGACTTTATTTACAAGTAGATATATTACTTTTATAAATGAAACACCTTTTTTATAATATATAATAAAAGTTTACTTAAATTATGCTTACAAATATAGTATTAATATTTGGCTTGCATTTTCGTAGACTTGAGATCAACCAAGATAAAATTTAAAAAATGAAACCAATTTAAAATCTAGTCCTCTAGTCTTAATAACACTTAAATAATTAATCAAAAAAAACCATTCATATATACTACTACAATAGAAAAAAATTCAAATTAATCTTGATAACAAGCGAAACAATTTTTTCTAGGCAATCAAGGCAGGCAGGCTTTTTGCACTATGATATGATGACCTTTTTTCTTTTTTGCGGGATATATTGAGCAAGTTTCTCGTTTTCAGGCTTTGTAGATGTAGACGGAATAGGTACTGTATCTTCTATTTTCAAAATTCTCTTGATAGAAGCGCAAATGTCTCGAGGAATTTCACTTTCAGAAAGCTGACTTTCGGTGTTGTGAACAGATTCCACGCAGTGATTCTGGTCCAACTCAGGATCTTTTATGTCACTGACATCGCTACTACTTTGTTCTAAAATCTCAGTGACAATGCGTTCGTAATCTTCGTCATTTGGATACATTTTTAATTTGTAATGAACTATACATTACGGACACTATTAGTGATGTGACGTCAAATTGACGTCAGGTATCCTTTATCTCTTCACCTGTGCGCGTGCGACGACCGACTTCGGTGAAATTGGGCACCAAACTGAGCGAGAGGCAGCTACTGAGAGGCGCGGGATGGTTGAACAAATCGTTCGAGAGATATTCAGTTGTTTTACTTGAAAGGTGTCAAATTGACGGTACATCACCAATTGAAGGTTAAGGATATATAACTCAGTACCTACTGCTGACTTGAAGTTTCAGGTACACACTTGATAACGGGTAGACTTTTTTTTTAGCTAACAGCTTACTATAGTGTAGGTTAGAATTCATTGCTATTATTCATCCATTGAATAACACTAACCATGAATGTCCCTATCCATTATACATGCAAGTAACGCCCAGCTTTATGACACGAAGTGACGTATGCACACATAATCGCCCACTTTGCTCACTAATGCACTAACTCATCAGCAATCACATTAAGTCAATGGAGACGAGCTTTATCTTATTTCACACCACAATCTCATTCGTTAATTGAACACAGTTAAATGTGCAACTAATTTGAATAAGCCTTATGAAGATGCTATTACGCATCTTGATAGCAACTGCATGACGATAGCATTTTTTAATTACTTTTTTATGGAGGAAATGTTAAAGATTGCTGAGTGTAATATGTTATACTGGTAGCATACTACCAGTATAACATATTACACTCAGCACACACGCATAGAACCATAACATAAAATTCTAAATATGTGGTGTTGATTTGTTTGGCTAAGCTTAGCTTCTGTTTGAGCAAAATTCCTGATTAAATCGTGTAGCTTACTTCATTGAGACGAGGGTCTCAAGTAGAATGTCAGGGTTCGATAGAAACACTGCTAGACTGAACAGGTTTTTATTGCGTCTCACTACCGCTTACATACAGTATGACCGAACTAGGTATGCACTGGCGATGAAGACTGGAATGTAGACTCCTGCTGCTCTCCGACGCTCGCATGGTAGCTGCTCGTAGTGTCACCGGTGACCTGGCTGAAGTGCACGCTGGGCAGGCGGCTCGGTGGTCGAGGTGCAGGCCGAGCGGAGACTCAGGCGGTGCAGCCGATGTGGGCCGAGAGGTAAGGCTCAGGCGTAAGCCGGTGCAGTCAGGCACCTGTGGCCTGGCTGTAGGAAGCTCGTAGGCAAGAACTAATGCTCGGGCGGCGGCTGGTAACAGCACGGCGCCAGCAGCTCGTAGGTTGTAGCCCGTAGGTAGAACGTCAGCCCGTAGGGAGAATTGTGGCCCGTAGGGATAACTGGAAACAGCATAGAGTATACACAACAACCGGTCAGGAACAGGCTGTCCCTAGATCGACTGTTATGCTTAGGAGAGACAGATACTACAGACAGAATATATGCTTACCCCCAGTTTGCAGCGGGACAGTAGATAGAGAAATAGAAGAATAATACTTGGCTGTCACTACAACCAGAAGCATAGCGATGTCTGGGGAAAATTACCGATTCAGATCGCGCACCCATCTTATATAGTCATAGACCAATGTGTCACAGACTGCCTGTGGCTCGTTTATGACCATATATGGCAATAATTCTTAGCGAAGTGCTCTTCGGACTAGGCTGGCTCCACCCACTGCGTTAAGCGCCTGCGAGGTATTATAACGCAATACATAGTATTACGTTACAGATTCCAGCGCTTGTTAAAGATATAAACAATCTTTAGACCCAAGTTCACCGACAATGATATAACCGGCGATCGGAAATCAACCTTAATATACCAAGGTCGGTATTCACCGCCACTTTATCATGGTTATCTTTCCGTTAAATTAATCTGACAATGCGCGCGAAGTACTAAGTACGCGTCCCATCCTATGTGATAATGCGCGCGCAGAACTAAATAAGCAATTTAACAGTTGGTTTTACGATCGGAAGTGGTGCACCTGCCGATCAATGGACGAGGCTCTGGCAAACAAAATATCCCGATAAGCGGCAATAGGCTCGCCACCTATTACAAGGGATCAAAACACTGGCGAAAAGTGGGCATTTAATATGCCTCTGCCTACCCCTTCGGGGAAACAGGCGTGAGTCTATGTATGTGTATGTATTATTCAGGTAAGGTTTCGATCGAGTCTACCGTACCCCTGGACGAAATTAATATTAAAGATTTGACACTGTGATGGTAGCGCAGTCGGCCGGTTCCAATGTGAAACATTCCAAACTCAACAACTACTTACACATTAAAAATTAACTAAAATAACATTTTCCAGTGGACTAAATTGTGAATCCAAACCATTCTCAAGTCCTATTGAACACACACAAAAATTTCATCAAAGTAGTTCAGGAGGTCCAGCGGTCTAGGAGGAGTTCAGCGACATACACACGCACACAAGAAATATATATATAAAGAAAGATATAAAGATTTAAGTTGCCATTTGATATTCGCGATAAAAATATTGCATTAAGTTATTTGAATAAATACAGCCCATATATTTACAGAACATGTTGTAAAAATAATAATTATAACGCTTCGTAAGCTTATTAAACTAAGTGAAACATATGCGTTACCTAAAGATAAGATAAAGATAAAGATGATTTATTTGTCTCAACATGTGTAGGTAAAGTTATTACATGTCTTTTAGTATATAATAATTATGGTCTCAACATGTTCTGTCAGTGTTCATGACATGCAAATATATAATAAGACATAGTGGCAAAAAAAGACACAAATTAATTAATTAGAATGAGGATTACTCTCAATAATATGATCATTGGTAAAATTAATTTAATAATCTGAAATATGTCATGTATGATTGCACAAATAATTAAAGTAGTAATGTCAATTAAGAGAATAAATCATAAGTAAAATAGAAATGTCAATATTAAGAGTAGTGTCAGTCTAATTAATGTCAAGTCTTAGTATAAAATTATTCACAGAATTTCAATTAGAATATATGTCATAAAGTTTTATTCAATAACAATATATAACCTATTGTAATAGTAATAAAAAGCTTTTAAACGAAATGTAGCCATGAAAATCTTTAGATGTAAAGAAGAAAAATAAAACTTTGTACGTTAAAATGTGGATGATTTATTGCCTTTAATCAAATGATAAATGAGCCATCGATTCTCTATGCTTAACACAAGACTGAATGCCCTAAAACAGTCTTGAAAAATAATACTACTACTCATAAAAAATTTAGGTGGAGCCTTGCCGATTTCAGCATGAATGAGCTGACTCGACCGGGGAAAACTACCCTCTCACAGAAAATCGGCCTAAAGTAACAGTACCTACCAATACTATTGCGTTTCATTAGGTGAACATGCGGTCTGCAATACTTGGACTAGACCTCAGTTATGGAACGGATAAGCATTTTTCCCGCGTTTAAAAAAGGTTCTTTTACTTGATTAGGTTCTGACCTAATGGAAGGAAAGAGGAACCCACCACGTACCCTCGGATTGACCACCCCAACTATTAAAATAGAAAAGGTTGACAATACCAAACTCCTCTAAAAGGATAAGGGATATATAAGTAGGAATGGTATGGGTTCCAGGAAGATCCCGCTGTTTGCGCCGACTATTCTTCGACACGTGTTTCGCCTCTGCACGAGGCATCCCCAGGGGCGATGGGAAACGACTAAGTGCTCTCATGTCTTATAAACGATTGTACTTTCTGATTCCCTCCGTTGCTCAACTGGTGTGAGTCATTATGACGGTATGCGAATATATTCAACAAGATGGACCCGTTAAAGTTGGTTTGATTGTTCAATAAGGTATGCTTGTCCTGCTTTAAAATCTCTAATTGTTCCAATACGCACATTCTTATACCCTTTTGACAAGTGTGTATGACGTCAAATGATGATTATGATTTGTTGTAGCCGAATAAAACACACAAGGCATTTGAAATGATTTTATTTACTTTTTAAATAATTCGACCTGGAACTTTTACAATTATATTTTATAACGTTCTTAAATAGGTAATAGTAAATATCTGTTGTGGATATTTTAAGCAATATATTGTAAGTACAATAAATTCTATTTATACCGAAGAGCCACTTCTGAACCATGTAGGTTAACTGAGCTTTGTGGTTTAGGCGATAGGTGTCGCCAATAGTATTTGAATCATTCTGTATTTGTTTTCAACAGTTTACATGAGTGGCAACAGTAAAATTGCCTATAGTGAAATGCATTGTGTTCTTTGTATTGTACTAAAATACCCAAATACGATTATTAAAATGTAACCGCCCTTCATCTATCCATAAGATTAATTATCGCCATTTCAGTGTCCAATTCTCACCGTTTAAATAGCTAGCAACATGCTGAAGTTTGCTCAGCTCTATTGGTGTAATTGTACACTTGAAACCGGACTCTAGTAAAGCTATTGGTTAAACTACGAACGAATGGCGGCTAATAATCTCAAGAGCGTGTTTAGTCTGTGGTGAAGTTCTGTGTGCTGCACTTGTCATTAAGCTGTGGTAATAAAGATAATTTTGAACTGGAAGTGCATGTTTCACATGTTATTTCCTCTTCCACAGCAGATCTTGGTATGGTAGCACGTGCTGTTTCCGCATTTTGCGTAAACAACAGTAGATCTTACATAAGGCTCAGTGATGCCTTATGAAAGATCAGGATCACACCACTGACTTTTCGGAGTTATGCGTATTTAAATGTTAATTAATAGTTTCTCCGTGTCTCGGAGAGCAGGTTAAGCACTTAAGCCGTCGGTCCCAGCTACCCTGCAAGCCAGATAACGTTAAGATGTTAATGATTACTTTAACAAATTTTTACTAAATCTCACTGAAGCATCAGTATCCCGTATATGTCTATGATTTGTTATACTTCTTATGTTTATGTTTTGCACGTATTTATTTGTTAATGATCCGGTAAGAGAAATAGCTTTAAATTAGTGCTAAAATGCACGATTTGCTCAAAGCACACATATAGGGCAAATTAAGTACAAGCTTAAAAAGCGTAACCTCAAAAATCTCACAAAGCTTTTCTCTCAGTCAGTGTTAACAATTTATATTAATAGATACTATTCATACAATAACCACGTGCATAATACATACGCATTAAACAAACAACTATTACTGTTAATTATGATACAACAAAATTAGAATTACAAATTTTCGGGAATATAGGCGTGAGACTTTGTATGTATACTGTATGTATGTAGAATTACAAAATAACGCTACATAAAGTGTGCTGGCTCATTCAAAATTATAAAATCGATTAAAGTGTGCCGCTTCATGCAAAGAAGCGTGACTCGACAATTTCTTCAATTTCAATAACCTATATAAACGAATCGGTTGACGGAATAACTATCAGTCTAAATCGAGTTTTCGCCAAAATCAAGTCATGAGAGTTCAAACTATTCGTCCTACGGATGTGCGTAGTCCAGCACTTGATTCCCAATTTGATCGAAATCAACACCTACAATGTATGCGGTCACCATAGTCTACCGTCAAAATGAAGAACAGCAACAACACTACTTGAAAGTAGTCCAAAAATCCAGTGAATATCAGAAAGTGTGTCCTTTTTTGTGTGCTTTGTGGCATAGTCTATGCTGAAGTAAAGTGTGTACGTTGTGAACTTGTAAATACTTTGACCCTGGCTTCTGCATTGTCAATGTAGGTATACGTAATCTAGATTTGCGCACTAGGCGTGTGTCTATTTGGAAATATACTCAATATCTATTCTACTGATCGGAGATATGTCAAATCGACAAATACAAGAAAGTTACCACGAAAAACTTAAGCCAAGCTGAATTTAAAATCAAGATTAAAAATACCAGGGAAGACACGTAGGTACTGTGTCTTTCTACGCAAGAGATAAAACCAAATACTGTGCCCTTTTTGGACTTTTTTGGCCCTAGACACACAAATAAGCATTCAGATAAATTATTTCTAAACTTCTCTGTAGGTAAAGTAAATTACAAGTTTAAGTTAAGTATAATTGTTGTTTACCAAAGTGAAAGCGGGCTGTGATAAAAAATGTTATGAATAATTGTTTAAAAAAACTCTAAAAAATAATTTAAAGAAAAACAAAAAATCCGACTGCGTAAAAACTAATTAAAAAAAAATAACTTAAATAAAAACTAAAAAGAAAGAAACAAGCCCAGTAGTTTAGAATTTTGTTAAGTAATACTAATTATAACTACACAATTGAAATAGTTTTATAAAAATATTTCAATTGTGTAGTTATAATTAGTATTATATATACTTCTCGGGCCTCATGGACGGCGGGCGGGCCGGTAGGCCGGTAGGTCGGTACACGCCTGCGGGCGGTGTGTACTCACGGTGGCCGGAGATCGTTGAGCGCCCTCCGGCGACGACACCCGGTTCTCCGGATAAAGACAGGTCGCGTGGGATCCCTATCCCGCTCCGCCGCCTCCTTGATGGACATCACCGTCTCACAAAAGGAGACGGCGGCGTCCCAACACATCTCGCTCCGGACCATGGAACGAATCAAGGTCCGAAGCGAGAGGTCGACTCTTATCGCCGCGACTAGGTTAGGACTAGGACTAGTGGTGCCCAAGCAGGACATGCCGCCAAGGTGTGCAACGCCTTGTCCTCTACCGGGTCACGGTGATCTCCACAGTGGTGACATCCGGGCGTCTCCTCCCGGCCAATGCGGTGCAGGAACCGGCTGAAACAACCATGGCCGATTATCACCTGTGTCAACGGGAAGGTGAGGGCGCTGTGTCGTCTCTCCAGCCACTCGTCAAGTACGGGCCTCACTGCCTCGAGGCAGCGAAGCCCCGCGCTGAGCTGCGTGAGTCGCTGTTTCCATTTCACCACTAGGACCTGTCGGAGTTCCGCCTTCCACGCCTCTCTCTCATCTCACGAGGCGCGGGTTCTCCGCCTATTAACCGGGCCTCACGGTGTATTGCTTACCCTAGTGACTTCAAACATCGGTTGTTCAACTACAATTATAAACAGAAATAATGCTAGGATAAAAACAAGAGTGCTCTATCCCTCAATATCTTCGCCCAAACCTTCTTTTTTATTAATTCTATCTTTTCCCTATTTCTTAAAGGGAAAAGGCAGAAAACAAAGGCGGTTAGAAGTTTATTTCGGCCTTTAAAAGATATTGTGGTGTGTCAGCGAAGGCACATGCACCAGCGACTAGTGCATGTGCCTTCGCCATCGTACGATAGATGGCACAAGTTCTATGTAGCTACTGCTAAATTATACGTGTCGTACTGATAAAATAAAATAAAATACCTAATTACGATTCAGTTTCAGCACGTATATTTTATCAAATTGTTATTTAATTATCCTTGTGACAGTTTAACCTTAACTTATGTTAGTTTTATCTAAGAATAACGTTACTCTATCACCACTACCAATGGTATGGTCGTAGGAGCTGTTTCGATGGAGGCGGAGTAAATACTGCCTTTTGATTGGCGGTCTGACAGGGCAGCGGCTAGAAATCTTCGATCCAAACTATTTTAAATCTTATTTTGATAAGTAATGGGTGTTATATCGCTTGAGAATTGACCCTTAGAGGCGCGTACGCAGTTGATTATTTTCTTCAAAGTAGCTTTTAGGTGGAGTTTCATTGGGTGGGCCCAGATTTTGGCCGATATTTTCATTTAGATTTTATCTGGTATACCTACATGACCGTGGCGTAAATGGTTAAGGTTCTTGTTATTATTAAGTTACTGATAAAATCAATTTTCTTACATAGGTAATGACTTTCACTAGTGCGTACTTTGTGTGCTGATATTATCTTGACAAAACCTTCTATTTGATTAAATTTTAGATACTATACCTATTGATATTATTCTATTTTTAGGCAGGCACCTAATTGTTATCGTTTGAAGACTTTGGATACTTACTACTGGCGTGTTGATGAAATTTTAAGAAAAGGAACCCTTCATAAAAATCCGCTAGTGGCACTTCTTTGCAACCGTACCCTCTTGACAGGGTAGTCTTGGTTGTTTTAATGGGGTTAAAGCTTAGAAACTTATTGTATAGATACATCTTGGCAAGTCATTTTTATGATCAGAATAGCTTGCCGATCAGAATAGTGTTACTGGGTTTTTCCGAATTCTCAGTAGCAGCACGGAGTCTGGTGATGTGCCCGGTAACGGCAATAGGCTCGCCCCCTATTACGTGGGACCTAAAAATTCATGGCAAAATGTGGGTGTAATACCTAGTACGCCTCTGCCTACCGGATACAGGCGTGAGTCTATAAAAAAATACAAAAAATATTTGGTTTGTTCATTGAATAGGCGATTGGTCACTAACGGCCATTTTCAATATTCGATCCATACATGGATTTTGAGATTCGAGATTTGTGTTTTACATATTTTGTATGGGGCTTATGTCAAAAACGAATCTAAAATCTATAGATCGAGTAATGAATTTCGTAGTAAATCTTTTGGTTTCCACGTAAACCATTACAATAAAACAGTCAGAAAAGTCCAAGAAAATCAGGATACTAAGTTGTAACTTCCTAACAAGTAGCCTTACCGACTTGCTGACTTCAACACGAATGGGCGGGCTCGAGTTAAGCAATACGTAAAAGTATCTATATAGGTACTACATACATACATACATACATATCGTCACGCCTTTTATCCCCGAAGGGGTAGGCAGAGGTGTATTTCTACACCCACTTTTCGCCAGATATACTTTAGTCCCACGTAATAAGGGGCGAGCCTATTGCCGTACCGAGCACATTTCCAGACTCCGGGCTGCTACTGAGAATTTCGTGACAGAAAAACCCAATAACACTGCCCGACCCAGGAATCGAACCCGGGACCTCCCGATCCCACGCGCACATTTATGCCGCGAGACCAATGAGGCAGTCGTATAGGGTTTGATGTCGAGTTTTCCGTCTCTACGCAAAGATGGTATTTGCATCGTGTTATCCCTTAGTCGCCTCTTACGACACCCACGGGAAGATAGGGGGTGGTGACACTTGTATTCTATGCCGTCAACCACACGGCAGATATAGGTACTAATCGATTTTAAACTTTCGCGATTTGTATACATCATACAAAATAAATTAGGGGGTCTTAATCGCGTACAACTAACTTATATAAGGTATAAATACCTATTTGGTTCCGACGTTTCGCTCGTCTTGCACCGAGCGTGGTCGCGGAGAGACTGATGAGAGCTCAGCGCCGTCTTGTGGAAGTGCGGGTTTCGGCACCTACCCTCACTTGGTCTTTATTTAAGTTCGCAATGTCGGTAGGTACTCCGACACACTACACTAATGACGTCTACACACTGTTGAGATTTATCACTGCGGCGGTGTCTACACTTGCTGATGACTGGATTCCAAGTAGCCGATAATCTATATCCATCCTCCAGGTTGAAATTGTTATGTTTCTTGATTTCTACCGCTTCACGTACTATCCTGGAGTAATAGTGACGATCGGTGGATAAGACTTGTGGTTGATGCAGTTCTATCCAGTGGTTTGGTCAAGACTCCAACAAATGCTCAGGCTATCGCCGACTTATTAATCTGTCGGTTTTTTACAGCTGCGATATGTTCCTTTACTCTTTCAGCGATTGTACGCTTAGTCTGCCCGATATATGAACTACCACAGCTGCAATCGACTTTGTAGACGCCAGGTGTTTGGAGAGGAACATCCTTTGGGGTACGCAGATTGTGTGCAATGTTGTTGGAGTCTGGACCAAACCACTGGATAGAACTGCATCAACCACAAGTCTTATCCACCGATCGTCACTATTACTCCAGGATAGTACGTGAAGCGGTAGAAATCAAGAAACATAACAATTTCAACCGGGAGGATGGATATAGATTATCGGCTACTTGGAATCCAGTCATCAGCAAGTGTAGACACCTCCGCAGTGATAAATCTCAACAGTGTGTAGACGTCATTAGTGTAGTGTGTCGGAGTACCGACATTGCGAACTTAAATAAAGACCAAGTGAGGGTAGGTGCCGAAACCCGCACTTCCACAAGACGGCGCTGAGCTCTCATCAGTCTCTCCGCGACCACGCTCGGTGCAAGACGAGCGAAACGTCGGAACCAAATAGGTATTTATACCTTATATAGGTTAGTTGTACGCGATTAAGACCCGCTAATTTATTTTGTATGATATATAGGTACTGTTGCGTTTCGTTCGACTGAGAGCGCCGGAGACCTCATCCCCTTTTCTTTCTATTTTCGTCATCCCACTTCTCCTGCTATTCCTTTTCCCATTCCAAACAACCGGCAAGACACTTGTGACTCCTAGGTGTTGATTGTGTCCATGGGCGGCGTTAATCGCTTACCATCATGCAACCCGTCAGCTCATTAGCCACCTATTACAAAAATAATAGAAATGTGGTATAAAAATCGAAAGATTCTAAAGGTTTGAATTGCACAAAACATTCTCCAAAGCCCATATAAGTTCAATACAAACACGATAATTCAATCGCGTTAAAAATTCACAGTTCGTTAAACAGATTAGACCATCAATAATGTCGTTTGGAACAACTGTTAAGAAAGTGCAATTTTCTTTGGAGAAGCGAGTGGCAAAGAAGAGCTCGAGGATAAGGCAGCTGTTGCACTATAAGCGGAAGCGGGAGCGAGTTGGTAACTCATGGACTTTTAGCTGTCCTATTGTTGGGCAAAGTTCTCCCTTACAAATACGTTCTTCTTTATATTTTGTCTCATCATCTTCAGCTCTGTATATAAACTGGCCTACTACCGGACTTGAACCCCTTCTAACTATAAGAAAGGTAGGACCATAGTCCACCACACTAACCAAGTGCGGGTTGGCAGACTTTATATGTCTTTTGATGACATTATGGAGAACTCTTAGGTTTTCCACGATGTTTTCCTTCACCGTTTAGCAAAGTTGCGCCAATTGCTGAGATCTCTATCCCTACACGAGATATGTACCACTTGTATGTGTGACACAAAAATTCAAATGTAGGTCTTGTAACATAACTTCAAAGTCAAAGTCAAAATCTGCTTCTACATTTACATTTGCTGCCACGTTCGCAAAGCAAGGGTCAAAAAAGCAAGGGTAAAACTCACGGTCACTCTTTTTCTTCGCCAGGTTTTTAATAATACATAACAATTAAACTTTTGTAAGGTGCTGCAACTGTTATACCTTCTATGTTACTTGTATATATTTACTGTACATAATACTCAAGCATAATCAAGTTAAATTTTGATGTTCATTTAGTTAGCCTCCTGAACATAGACATGGTGAAACAGGAGCATCCACTTACATTATGCACCTAACAATGCAGGCAATCCGCGCAAATGTTCAGACCATGATGGCAAAATAGTTATTTGTGCAACAAGAGAGCAAAGTTGTTTTTTGTTTCGAGTGCTGATTTTGAGTCCCGAGCAAGCGAAGGATTCTATTATTGATTCACGAGCGTAGCGAGTGAATCAATGTTAGAATCATGAGTGTGGTGAGGGACTCAACAGCACGAGATACAAAAAACTTTGCTCTCGTGTAGCACACATATTACTTAGGAGACATAGAAATGAACAGGAATATATTGAATTCTGCATTAATCACTTGTTGATTTAACTCTTCTGGTGTTAAAGTACAGTCATCATCGCTAGTTTCACTCATCTTTTTAGATTATTTTATATATTAATTTAATTTAACACGTTACGCTATACTGTATCAGCATCAGCGAAATTTTTATTCCCGCTACTTTTTTGAATCGCGTTTTAATACTGCGTCCCTGATGTTTATTTTTCAAATGTATCATTGTTGTAATTCTAAATAAAAATGTATTGGTTAAATACTAATTTTATACTATTAATTAGACTTATTTTTATTAAAATCCAATAATAAATAAAACATGTAAACAATAACATATAAAAAAGTAATTTCCTAATTACAAATATCTTTTTTTTGCGTTGCCGTAGGTGTTTTCTTTGAGGTCGAATTCCAAAATCGAATTTCGAATTCGAAGGGGTTTGTTTTTCACTCACTTTTTATATGCATGTGAAAGAGACAGAGCCTAGTAAAATTCGAATGTTTCAAATTTATGGCTGAACAATGTCAATTCGTGACACTGAAGATTGAAAAATTAAAAAGCTACTTTTACTCACGCTCGAATCAAAATCGCGTTTTGTTCACTGTTGTCTCGCAGCAAAAGCGGCATGTTTGAGCTGCTGTGGTGAAAAATATAAAGTTAAATATCAAAAACAAAATAATACCAGCCCATAAGACCGCCATCGACCAGTCATCGCAAGTAGCACTCGTTCACGAGTATGACGCATGTGCCAGGCATCATCCCTCTCGCCATATCAGAGGGACAGGGATGACCCGACACACGCCTTTTATCCCCGAAGGGGTAGGCAGAGGTGTACTATACACCCACTTTTCACCAGTTATGCTTTTCTTGTCTGTGTCCATTGGGTTTATGTATTCCACTTTCGAATGTAAGTGTTATTCGCGTATGTTGATTGTAGGTATGTAGGTATGCTTGTTAAGTCCTCGCAATACCGAATTTATTCCTGGTGCGGCAGTAGGCTAACCAAAAAATAAATTAAAAGATAAACACGCGTTACACAGTGACATGTAACAATAGATCTCATCATCAGCCTTCAACAGTCCACTGCTGGACTAGGCCTCTCCTTTGAAAGGAGGAAATGGCCTATTATACCTCGCTGGCCAAACGGGTTGGTATAGGGTTTGTATCAAGTTTTCCTCCTCTTACAGTGCTGTTCTCTGCATAATATGCTCCCTTTGTCGGCTATTACGACACCCATGGGAGGATTTGAGGTGGTGACATTCCGTATTCTTAATCCGTCACCACACGATCTAGATCTAGCTAGTGAAAACAAAATTAATTCTCAATCATTGAACCAAACATCATGGTGACACCTTTCACCGGTGTAACGATGAAATGCATTTGCTTGACATTATCAATACCATAAAATTTTACGATTATTACGTAAGTATAATACTATTTGTAGTTGCATAGACGTGCGTAAAACATACGCAGATTAGTCACAATCTGAACTTCTTCAGTAGTTTGAGGTGTCCTCACAGTTTTCTTTACTACAAATAACTTATAGTACACACAAGGGCAGCTAAAAAGTAACAGCTTTCGTCAGCCACTTAACGTTTTTCTTCATTCCTTGATCATGGTACGTTATGTGTCACGGCGCTTGGTTACAGGAAATGTACCGTGACCAAGGAATGAAGAAAAACGGCCGTTGCGCTTTCAACAGTTCCGAAATACCATTATTATCATATGATATATATTACGGCGCGTTGACTTTCAATACATTTAACTTAAATATACTATTGTAGGGATTTCTGGTTAACGATTTTTCCCAGATGGAAATCGAACTGACAACATTCAACGCAAAATATGAGACAAGAATCTCACTTAAAATCTTTACTGCCACGCCTTTACTTTAACCGGCAACGAAAATATTTAACGTGCAAACTAAAAGTATAAAATTTATCTTTAATTTTTAAACTTTTCAACACTCCTTACCCACTGAAACCACTACCTTAATTCATTCAAATAAAAGAAAAAAATCCAATTTGTACCGGAAACAAAGCATAGCATTCAGAAGAGCCTTTTTCTTTTAAGTTGTAAGAGAAAAAGTTTCTCCATTTCATCCATTAAGCCGAGGCGAGACACTTTGGTTTCTATCGTACCCACATTCTAATAATATTCGTGGTAATTTCAATTTATTACCTAATTCTGTGTTTTTAGGAAATTTAAGTTCCGTGGAATATGTTGTTTATTTTGTACTGTTTGCGGCTCGTTTTTAAAAGGCTGGTTACTTTATGGTTGTTATTACGTCTGCACAGTTGTTTTCTTTTTATAAAACTTGGACTTAGGTTTAGTCCTAGCCTAATCCGTGTCAAATTGTAATCAAAGTACGGTTTACGGATTCTATCGCGATGTATTGGTTTTAAATTTCGTAAACCACTACGATCTAAGCAGATCAGCACGAAACGCCTGGTGGAGACTCCACCCTTCTATTTCCCTTAACAGAAGAGTACTGCAAATTGGATGCTCATGACAAAAAATCTTAAAGGAAAAAATCTAATTATGCTAATATTGCTTTTTTATATTATTATGTTTTGATAAATTCTCGCCTGTATCCCTGAAGAAGCAGCGGTGTAATATTACACCCTCATTTCGCCATAGTAAAAGGGGACGAGCATATTGTTGTAACCGGGCACTTTGCCAGACTCCGTGCTACTACTGAGAATACGGAAAACTCTGTAACACTTTTGCCCGACCCGGGAATCGAACCCGGGATCTCTCGATCAGCAGATGCAAACGCTATCCACTGAAATACGGAGGCAGTCTTTATATTTTCTCTCATATTTTTATGTGGCCGCGATAACTGAGAATAGCTGAAAAATGTTTTTGATTTAAAAAAATACTTTAATATCTTTGACAACGACAACTTGAAGGAGAGCCGTGTTTGTTCCATAATATACATACATATAGTAAACGCTGTTATTCTTTTTTCCAATTCAACCCAAAAATGTTGCGACACAAAACACCCGTTTACGTCCTTCACGACCAAAAAGAACCCAAACTTGTAAAATCCATTAAGTCTGGACCGTGTAACTTTTTGCGGGGACCGAAATTTTGTCCCAAACATCTTGATAACTCTTTTCGACCCAACCAAAACGATTTACGTCTGTTTTTTGTTGTAGATAAAAACAAACGCTTTCCCCTCCAGCTGTCGGGGAACGCCAAGATTTGCCCTGTTCGTGTTTTTAGAGTTCGGTATCCGTGAGTTTCAAAAAACCATTCAAACATTCGCCGTCCCCACGTTTGTTAGTCAGCTGTATCTCATGAGCCACAATCAAGCCATGTATTCACTAGGGGACAAAGTCGCTCGACTTATCGCGAACAGTCGCAGGACATTTACGTGCGACTGTCCCGCGACAATGTCGACCGACATTTCGCTCGTCCACATACCGGCATTGTAATCTAGATGTCGCCTAAGTGTTAACACAGTTTCGTTGGTAGTGTGGACCAACGAAGTGTGCTATAATCGCGGGTAGTCGCGGAACAAATAGCAACACACGTCCTCACAAGTCAAATGCCGTCGGAAACTGTCGAGGGACACGAAGTCGCGCAAGGTCGACGCTATCGGAGCGTCGACAAGCGACTTGTTCCCCGACACGTAGATGTCGCCTGCGATGTCGGGCGATGTCCCCCGCGACGTCGCTCAACACGTAGAATTCGTGTCGGGCGACAAGGTCGCGGGACAAATGTTCCCTAATGAATACGAGGCTTCAAAGTCAAAATCATTTAATCATCTAGGTCACAAGGTGACGTTTATGAACGTAATTTTTTTAAAGTTAATCTGTTAATGAATCTACATTTACATTACAATAATAGTGATGTAGTGCGAGTCAAACTAGCTCATTAGGGGTTCCATACATCCTACTGGACATTTTGGCACGCTAAACTACACTATAATATATTATATAATATAAGGAAAAGGGGCGCTGCAGCAATATTCAGCGCTATACCTATATGTATAGCTCATATGTACGTAAGTATGTAAAAAATGGGTAGCGTTCTATCTAAGGCAGCGATAACCTAGTGGAGATACCAACAGATTGCCATGCAGAGGGTATCGGGTTTAATCCTAGGCGCCCACCAATGACTTTTCGGAGTTAATTGCGTATTGAATTGTTAATTATCGCTTGTCTCGAGCCTCGGAGAGCACGTTAAGGCGTCGGTCCCGGTTGTCATGAAGATCTTTGACAGTCGTTATTGGGCGTCAGTACCTGTAAATAAACTGACACTTGTCTAAAACATGGAATATCGCTATCCCTTCGGTTTGCGCAGGTCAGACAGGCAATCGCTCTGAGGAAAAGCCAAATCTGATTAGACTAGTAAGCGGACCTCAGGTTGAAACTGGGATAACGCTAGGAGGATGATGGGTAGCGTTATGTCGTGTACGATAATACGGAACGCTTAGTGTGAATCCGACTCTCATTTGCCCGGTTTTTTATTCTCGTTTGTCCTGCGGACAGTCTAATTTAGATGGTTCTATGGGAATTACATTCCCTTGTTTCCTTTTTCTTCGTTTTTGTCATAATATCGCGATGAAGAATGGTGATGGTAATTTAAATATCCCTCACCGGTATTTTGTTGTTTTAAAAGAGGTTTGACGGTACCTGCAGTAGGGACGAAAAATACCGCTCCGTCTAGAAAGCAGCATTAAATTAATGAAAAAACGTTAATAGTGATTACCATATATCTGCTTTCGCTACGTCTTTTTTTTATAGTAGTAGGCAAACGAGCAGACGGATTGCCTGATGGTAAGCAATTACCGCCGCCCATGCACACAACACCATAAGAGTTACAAGTGCGTTGCCCGCCCCTTGGGCATGGGAAAAGGGATAGGATGAGGAGTGGGATGAGGGAGAAGGAATAGGAGATAAAGCCTCCGGCACTCTCACTCACCGAACGAAACGCAACAGTTTAAGTACTGTTACTTTACGTCGATTTTCTGTAAGAGGGTAGCTGAAATCAGCAAGGCTCTACTACCAGATATCAGTAAATTGAAGAATTATTACAAGCTTTTATTTACTTTCACTGGTCTCGGTTTCTGTAATGATATCATGCCTTTATCATGCAAGATTTTTGCATGATAAAGTAAATTACTTGACAATGCAATATTATGAATTATGTAACTAACTGTAGGGCGTGCGCCCGGCGTTCACTTTGTACTAAAGAGTGAACGCCGAGCGCACGCCGGGCGTACACTCGAGGAACGCTGTCGCCCAATGTGAGGTCGTCCTAACTGTAAGCACTTATGTTTGGTTGTGACAACAATAAAATGTTTTCCATATCATTTCATTTTCATTTACTTGAATAACCTCGTAGCAAGAGCTGATCACCAAAACCTGTGATAGATTGAAATTAAACTTCTCAAGTTTAAATGGAGAAGTTTAAAGACAAGGTAATATCCGTATACAGAGAACTTGACTAGGATTTTGACGAAAATAATTATATAACACCTAAAGATTTTTATCAGTGACTTAATAATATTATTAGTGAAAGAGGAATTTTATCATTAACGCCACGGCCATTTTTACAAGATATTACCATCCACCGAAACATTGACACGCCTCGTTGAAACGCCACCTAAAAGCTACTTATAGTGAAATCAACAACTGCGTACGCGCCTCTGATTCAAGCTCAATGACCAAGCGATATTACACCTATTTCTAATGACAATAAAATTTAAAATGTTTTGGTTCGAAAACTGCTCGTTGCGCTGCCGCCGGTTGCTGATCTTTCTATAAATGAGCCTTAGATATCGCCAGCCAATCATAACGTAGTATTTACTACGCCTACATCGAAACACATGCCGCGACGTAGATCATTGGTAATGGTGATATAGAACCGTATTGTTAGATAATAGTTACGTAAGTAAAGGTTATACCAGGCCCCCATCATTGGCTCCAATTCGCGCGATAAATACCTACCATTTCGTGTACCGCTGTCGGTCCAAACGACAGAGGGCTGCCGCACGCCTGGCAGTTTGTACGCACGGCACGTTTCCCAGGCTTTCTTATAGAAATGCCGAAACCACGAAGCTATTGTGCAGTGGATGGGTGATAAAGGCACAAAACAAATGAAAACTTGTTGTTTTTTCAGTGTCGCAATTTTAATTATACATAAATCATTGTTTGTCCGTGTGGTGACGGATTAAGAATACGAATTGTCACCACCCCATATCATCCTATGGGTGTCGTAAGAGCCGACAGATGGAGCATATTATGCAGAGAACAGCACTGTAAGAGAAGGAAAACTTGATACAAACCCTATACCAACCCGTTTGGCCAGCGTGGTATAGTAGGCCAATTCCTCCTTTCAAAGGAGAGGCCTAGTCCAGCAGTGGACTATTAGAGGCTGATGATGATGAAATCATTGTTTGTCCAACAATTATTTATGTGTAATTAAAATTTTATCTACAAATTGACACCATTTATTTTATTTAGAGCAAAGGTAAGAAAGGAAATACTAGGCATGTAAAGGTTCGTAAATTTATAACTTTAAGTTATTAGAAATAAATATAAATATTGTTTTGATTAAATAAAATCTACTACCTACTACGTACGATTATAATACATTTTATTTCTTTTATAACATATTAATTACTGTTAATTTTATTAAATATGTTAACAATAGGTATTTACTAACTGAATCGTATATATATATATAGGTATTTAGCAACTAAAAATATGGTTATTTCGCAACCTTTGTTTTATTACTAAAATCATCATAAGAACAACCCTAGCGCCTTCGTTCGATGACGCCTTTGTACGTACAGTCACTCAATCTGCAACTCTTTGCGTGAGTACTTAGGGTACATTTCTCTTCACTGCGAACAACTGCTATTATTATTAAGAATTTGTAGGTGATTATAGCGTAGGTATTTTCGCTTCTGTATATGAGTGATGTATCTGTTACGAAGTAACTATTTAGTAATCTGTGGTTATACTGTCTCGAGGATAATGTAATAATATGAGAAAGTACACGTGCTGGAATTTAATACCAGTTTAGGTAGTTTATAGACACGTGTTTTTATAGGTTATGGATTAGGGAGTAGATTAACTAATGTTGGTATTGAGAGTAGGTAGTAAGGACACCTACGGTGGCGATGCCAATGGCATAATGAAGTACGATTCAAGATCCTAAGCCACACTATTTTAAGTTTTACACGCTATTACTGTATCTGTAACTACATATATATATAATTCTTCCGAAAACCGCTATCTCTTTTTGTGCGGCGATCAGATAAGCAGTCGCTCTGTGTAAACTGGACTAAAGCTAAGAGGATGATGTAAGAATATCGCTATTCCTTTGGGTTGCAGAGGTCAGACGGCAGTCGTCATCATTGGCCCTGTATACAGGGTGTCACAAGACCCATCACTAAGCCGAAGTCTACTCGTTGTGGACATCATGCCAAGTCATACTAACCAAATATAATACCTGGGAAACGAATTTTTTTTAAACCGCAATTTAAAGTGCGCGCGTGCAATGATCGAAATACCTACTTATCCATGGGGTCATAGGGCATCTAAAGAACTTATTGGCGGGGTAAATGCATCGATTTTGTACCTAATTAGAAAAATTCCATACTAACTTTGAGCCTCAATATCTCCTGAACCAGTAATTTTCCAGGTATGGTGCCCAAGTAAAAATTTTTCTTAGTAATTGGTACAAAATGGGATTTCAGTTTTCGTTAAGGGTCTTTTTACACCCTGTATAAACTTACCTACTGCACGGGCCTATTCTCACTATGAGAAGAGTATTTAAGGCACAGTCCACCACGCTGGCCTAGTAGGTACGTGTTGGCAGACATTACATGTCTTTCGAGAACATTATGGAGAACTCTCAGATTTGCAGATTTCTTCACGATGCTTTCCTTCACCGTTTAACAAGCGATAATTAACAATTTAATACGCACATAACTTCAAAAAGTCATTAGTGCGCGCCATGGATTCGAACCCGAGACCCTCTGCGTAGCAGTCCGTAGGTCTCTCCACTAAGCTATCTCTGCTTTTTAAGAAATCGTTTTTTGGGTAACCTATGTTGATAATTACCCACATTCATAATGAAGGCTATAAAATACAACATCAATCAGAAACTGAACAAAAATAAACGAGAACCCGAGAAGCATATACGCATATACGACGCGACGCGACGGTTCAATGGAAGAGATGTGGCGGGTGAAACCGCAGAAAACTGGCTTCGTCGTATATAACCCGTCATCCCTCTGTAATGAATTAGACATTCAATGTTCGGTATTTAAAACAAAAATATAATTTTTTTCTTGGATCTTGTGATACGAGTATATTTTTTGCACTCAAATAACTAACAATTGTTTCTCAGGACAGTACTCAGATCTACAGCTACTGTAACTGATATAGCTACAATGATTTTCTTTCACTTCACAATAAGCATTTTTTTTTTTTCATCGACTGTGTTTGTTCAATATACCAACCTTTTATATAATATTATTTAGATATCACTAAATACCTATTTAATTAAACATAACTTAAATGTTAAAATACTATCCTACGAAATATGTATATACAAAACAATCAAAACGAAAAAAGAAAATAATTTAGAGGGCGTCATAAAAGTCCTCCACATCGCCGTCGACCGGGAGCGTGCCCAGAACGCTGGCAGCATTGCCACGTTGAATGGCAATGCTAAATTTTTGGGCCAAGTACAACCCAGCCTTCTGGTCACACGAGGCGTCGACCAGTCTCTTTGCGAGATCTTTAAAAAGAGATCTTGCACTTGGACCCCATGGCCCCAACGTTTCGACCCCAAACGGCTCAAATACGTAATCCCCTACTAGGTTTGCGTATTTGCGCCGTTTGAAGGTCTCCGCTGTAGCAGCAGCAGCGCCCGCACGACCCGCTGTGCCAGGAAGATGAGATGGCGCGAGGGTATCAACACACGTTGCGTCCCACACCAAAGGCCTACCCAACTTCCATGGGAGTAAAGACATACCATCCGGTCTTTTGCCATCGTCACGTGCCAGCCCCTGTGGTTCAAGTTGGGCTGGAACGCCAGCGGTGACAAGAGCCCGGCGAAGTATGTCATTTAGATTGCCGTGTCGTGATATACGACCTGCGCTCCTGCTGCATGATAAGCCATGGTGACCAAGGCTGTCGACAGCCTCCCCACAGTGACAGCGATGCGGAAAAACACATGACGCACCCAAACGGAGGCAAGCAGCGATGCGGAAAGTGGTATCGTCCAACATGGTACCTATGTTGGACGATGGCAGTGCCTGAAGCCAGAGACCCGATTCCCATTCTCCCACAGCCAGCAAACGGGCACGCTCTGCAGCATTGGACGATGTACTTAGGAGATTTTCTCGTACTGCGCTGAAAAGCGGCCCGTCCCACTGCCTCTGAGAGGATAAGTCTCGGGGTAACTCGGTGTTTGGACAAGCCATTCTCCAAGCATTCACGGCATCGATCACACACGGCACCTCAGAATCGACCAGTGTCGGTGCTAAGATTTTCCTGGTCAATTCTGCAGTGCCGTGGACCGAGGACAGGAATGCTGGTAAGCTCACGTCGGAAATTTTGCGAACGCCGAGGCCGCCCAGGCGTACAGGTAAGGACGCCTGTAGCCACACTCGGTCGTTCAAGGCCACATTTAGAATTTTGCTTAAGGTATTTTTCATAATATTGTCAATTTGAAAGAGTGATGATGGCTTTTTCCAAAATGGTGAAGATCGAATAGCAAGTGTAAATTTAGGCACAAAAAGACAATATCTAATAATAGTGAAAGCTGAGTGAATATTAATTTTGAGTAATCTATCTGAAATTTCACTAAAATTTTGAATTTTTTCATGTAAAAATGAATCAAAACCTTCGTCTAAAATTGGGGACCCAAGGAGGCGAAGAGAGCTTTTTTCTATGAGGGTAATATTCGGCGCCAGATTTTGGAATTTTGACAGTATGGCAGATTTGTCTAAACTGTTGTTAATAAAAATTTCACATTTGCTTGGGTTGAGTTCTAAACCGATTGACAAGAATTTTGATTTCAGGAGTGCTAGATCTTCATAAACTGTCTCAACCCGCCCCGCGAGGGTTCCATCGTCCAGGTACCAGACATTAAATTTTGAATTTAACTGGTTGATGATTGGATGAATAGCCAAACTGAAAATTAGTGGTCCAAGAGGGTCACCTTTTGACAGCCAACAGCGGATTCCAAAAGATTTTCTTTATATATTAATTTAGAAGGGTGTCTGTAACACTGCCAAATGAAGTTATAAATTTTGGGTGTTTCTAATTTAACTTGTGTCAACAAGGTGTCCCTGTTCACCGAGTTAAAGGCATTTTTCAGATCAACCTTCAGGATAACCTCACCTCCATTACAGCCAAGGTACGTAGACAGGGCATGTATGGCAGCCTCGCAGCCCTCCTTAGAACCGAAGCCAAGCTGCAGGGGCTGAAATTTACTTGCCAAAGTAGATTTATAATGTCGGCAGCATATCTTGGCTGCCATACGCCTGTATGTACTCCCAACGGCAATGGGACGAATGCCACCGTCTCTCTTCTGTAAGGCACATAAATTAGCGCCATACAAAATATCGACGATGTCACCGTTCACATTGCCGGAGAGCATTAGGTTGATTAAGGCCGTAAGCTCCCTCAAAAGCGTGTCGCCGGCCGCCCCGGCGCTTGAACACACAAGATCCTTCAGATGTTGTGGTGTCAAGCCGTCGAGACCACCAGCGGAACCACTTTGGAAGGAGCAAACGACACCAACCACGTCCTTGGCTGTAATGCTGAGAAAATCAGAATCCATGTTAGGTGGATCAGGGAAAAAGAGGTTATCCCCTGGCGCTGGATGCTTGCTCTGCAGACTCGCGAGTGTGTCGGCAGAGCAAGGCGCCACCACATCGCTACTAAATAAGAGCCTGGACGCTCCCCTAATATCACCTTCCCTCAGTTTTGTTTCTACGTGGTGGTAGATAGAATTATTACGATATATTTTAGATGAATTGTAGTTTAATTTGGATGCCGAAAAGGTACAATTTTCCTTAATTTTTGCTGTAAGAGATTTTTTAGTTAGCCGGTCTTCTTGTGCGTGTAATATTCTATAAGGGAAGGTGAGAAGTTGTTCCCAAGCCGTCAAAGAATTCTCCCGGACCACAAGACCTACGCAGTGTGCCAGATTGTGGGCCACTGAAGGCCTTGCACCCCGGGGAATTCGTTTGATGATCGGAATTGAATTTTTTAATTTACTTAAATATTGTCAAAAAAGGAATTTAATTTGGGACTGTTTGCATATTTTGTGTGGTGTTGTGTGTTGATATATTGGGGCCAGAAAGTACATTCTGGTTTTTGTGTATTTTACCAAAATGTACTTTTAGGCCCCGCTCACCTTTAAAGAAACGTGCCTGGGAACAAATGGGGCAGCGCACCAGAGTAGTCGATGTGCCAGGTTGACTGGCACCTGTTTCCTCACCACTTTTGCCACCGTTATTCGACATAAAAACTTAATATACACACTCAAAACTTATATACAATAAAATACAATAACAATAGTATTAAAAATTATGACGTTTGACAACAGGCACTTTTTTCTTTTCCGTGGCGGCGGGTCGGGGCCGACGCGGCGGCCAGTATGTTAGCGGAGGCCGGCATTGAGGCCCACCGCCGAATCAGCCTCTCTCGCCAGCAATATGCCTCAACTGCATCTCACTAAAAATTCCAACGTCTGTTCCATTATTGGTATGATGTGGTTCTCTTTGTGGCACTGTATAAATTACAGCACAGAATTGCTTATACTGCGTCACGCAAAGCGGCAAATATATTTATTATCTTATTTAGCTGTATTCAAATATCCTTTTAAGTACGACTATTGAATTTATTCATGGGTTTATATAATTTTAAAATTAATTGCAAATATGATTATTCTGTTTAGCTGTCAAAGTCAAAGTGCAAATTCATAAGCATATTTAGTTATATTTATAAATCTCTCACATTTATTTCACTTTTACTTTTAACGCATTTTAGTAGGTACAACATTTGCACAAAATATTTATGTAACATTTGAAGCCACTATTTTACTCACATTTCATCACACCTAAGAATTTAATACTTTATAAGCTATTTTTAAAAAAAATTGTAAACGTTTTAGTTGTGTTTCTCCAGTCGTAGTCATGCAAGGTGTGCAATATTATTTTCTATAACTTTGACATTATATAGTTGCGCAATAAACATGACTAAACAATTTTGTTCGTTATTACATATTTTACTGATAGGATCAATATTCACTTGTCATCGTTATTATTGACTCGCTAATGTGTGCGTGTTGTAAAGCCGCGTCGGTTGCAGCATGAATAGGCCAGCCAGCGAGGTAGTAACAGCCCCTATCAAGTGAGCTACCGTCTAGTTAAATGATAAAATATAACAGATAATCACTTCATCAGAGGTATTTTAGTTCCTCTTTATACTTTATTTCCCCTACAGGCGTTTGAGGGGCTTTCCACTAAAATCACCTTGATGTCCGTCGACGTCTCGTAACGACCCTGGGCGGCGTCAGGCAAATCGTGGTTGGCACGCTTTGCTGCGTCCCCATAGGATCTACACGTCAACCCAGACGTTTGAAAATCGAACCTTGTATCTATTGTTTTATCTATTTTATGAAAATCTGTTAACCCAATCAAATTTATATTTTTTTTATCAGAAACTTTTAATCATCTTTTTTACGCAAGCATTAACATAAAATTGCTAAACGGTGAAGGAAAATATCGTGAGGAAACCTGCATGTCTAATAGTTCTCCATAATGTTCTCGAAAGACATGTGAAGTCTGCCAACCCGCACTTGGCCAGCGTGGTGGACTATGACCTTACCCTTCTCATACCGAGACTTTTCTCGGTAATAATTTGTCCCACGGGCAAAGGCCCATGTCCAGCAGTGCCGTTTTACAGGGCCGATGATGATGATGATTAACATAAAAGCTCCGAAAGCAAAAAAGTATAAATGATCGCACAAAAGTAAATAAAAGCGTGACCTCTTGATCCCTGATTACATCACCCCGCCTCACAAATATAATCCAAAATGCAATCATGGCGACAAGACGAACCATGTAGTAATAAACACGTATATAGCCAGCTAATAATCTTACACAGGGCTTGAAATGAATGAAAGCTTATTACAGTTAATAACCTACTTTTATTCCGCTATTATGGCGTTAATCGAGGCTATTTACTGCGGCTCTTAAACTTTGAGTGTTTACAAAGTTGTTATATTGATATATGCCAATATTTATTTAATATTTACCTTGGCTTCAAATCTTTGAAATCTATCAAAGATTTCAAAGATTTGAAGCCAAGGTAAGGTAAGGTAAATATTAAACAAATACTTAGAAACTTGCGATGTTTACACGTACAAACATTACATAACTTCATGCCTTAACCCCGATTAGGTGGTAGACAGAAGTGTCCACAATTATGTTTCGGTCCCGATGTAATAAGGGGCAAACCTATTGCCATCTACCACCGGGTACATTATTAAGCCAGCGATAAATCACATTTTTAATGCACACATAACTTCGAAAAATCACAGGTGTGTGCCCGGGGTACGTGAGGATCGAAAGCAAGACAATCGTCTCGGCAGTCCCTTACGTACACCACTGGGCTATCGCCGCTCTTTCACGTACAAATGATTAAGAAATCTATGTCTCCTGATGTTTTTGCATGAGTTAAACAAGCTGTGGTCGCGGCGGAAAGACTTAAGAAGTCGCAATTATCGATTGGCTACTTTGTTAATTTCCTGATGTTTTGGCTGAGTACCACAACGATCATCACTCTACTATTAAGCGGGGAACAATCTTGTCACATCTGCTGGTAACTGGTGCGGTAGGCATTGAGGCAAGCACGCTGACCTCAGGGTATTGGATACTCAATACAAATCAGTTTGAGCATGTCGCCATACGATACACTTGACGGCAAAATAATGCAATAGTTTCTTGTGAAATATACCTACAGCATCAGCTTATAGTAATCTAGTTTGCAAAAAGTAGCAGACTTTCTTACAGTACTCACAGTGGTCCTAAAATTGATCTTGAACGTGCAACAAGCTGAATATTTTGCACCGACTGTCACTAACCATAAAAATAACTGAGACCTTAATCTTAATATATAAAATCCTTGCGTTACTGACTGACTGACAGGCACGTTACAGCCGAAACTATTGGGCGCAGGAAGCTGAAATTTGGCATGTATGTTCCTTGGGGACCGTAGGGGTGCACTAAGAAGGCATTTCCCGAAATTCCCAAGGGATCGGCCAAAACGGGTAAATTAAAAAAAAATGCAGGCGTAGCTGCTGGCGTCCTCTAGTTAAAAATAATCCTAAAAATACCTCTGAGTTAAACCTTGAGAAACTTAGTACACACAGATTGCGTTCGAAAAATTTCACGAAATGGACACAGATGCTTGCCACCATTAGAGTAAACGCTGTTATGCATGAGGTTGTCAAGTGTCTAATAGCGTGTCCTTTGCACCATTTCAAACGACATTTTGCTTCTAATGAAATCATTTGTGGAGGTTTTGAGAATTTTCTTTTAGATATTTTTGTTGTAAATGTAATTTTGCCATGTAGATGTGAATGTATTTTAGCTTTAAAGGAATACTACTGGTAATTACTTATGTTGTGTAGAACCTAACTAAAATTAATTACTATAAATAAAATTGTATTTAAAACCAAATACCAAATATTATGTGCTACATTGAGGTCTATGATACGAGTTTTATCACGCTTTTATTAGGTCATCGTGTATGTAACTAACTATGTAATGGAATCTAAGCTAACTAATTTAACCATCTTCCAAAGGTCGTAGCGTAATAAAAATCGGTAGCTGTCTAGATTTGCCGTAGGCAGGCAGGATATTGTTCAGAGTGCGCAGTGGCAGTTCTAATACATCTATCTGACCACGACAAGGCAAAGATCTAGACACCTATACTGTGACTGCACAGCGATGAATTCAAAGTTATATGCAAATTTACTTACCAAATCTTCACTGATGTTCCGGAGTGGACCTATAAGATTAACATAATTTTGGCCAAAATAACAAGCAAATCGTTATAGTTACTACTTGAAGGTCCAGTTTGGCGTCCTTCTTCAGAACACGATGCACGTTGGCGGATTCACACAAGTTTTACAATGTTCAATAGGTTATAAGTTTATCTTTTATCACAAAACACAAAACAATTCGCGAAGCTACTAGGACGAGCTTTCCAAAAGGCGCTCAATATAATTCCAACACGCAAAAATACAATACTGCGTGGGCGCAAGAAATTCAACGTATCGACCCAGCGACATATCCAGAACAAGAGAGAGTGACAGTTAATAGTGTGACCATAGTCAAAATTTACAAAAGACTAAACAAAACGTTACTAAACCGATATAATCGATTTGACTTATCATAAATAATATTTCTATTTCAAACATCCACCCGCCCCGGACTGGCCTACCAGTCCGCTAATCAGTTGGTGGACGTGACAACGTTGCAACCGCTCTCCTCAGAATCGAACCGTCCACCAAGACCTTAGCAAATCGGGGAACTCCATCAGCCCCAGTTACCAAACGAAGAATGCGCCCCCTGCGCCATCTGAATGGCGGAAGGTTAGCCTCCTTGATCAAAACGAGGTCTCCAATCTTGGGTGGATCGGTCTTGTTGGTCCACTTAACGCGTTGCTGAAGTATGTGCAAATATTCCAAATTCCAGCGTTTCCAAAAGCTCTGAGTAATCTGGCGTACCAATTCAAAACGCGAGAGACGACCAGGACTCGTATCAATATAGGGGTTCTCAGGCAAGGCGACAAGCGGGCGACCAATAAAAAAATGACCCGGCGTAAGGGCCTCCAAATCATTCGGATCTGAGGAAATTGGGCACAATGACTTAGAGTCTTACAAAACACCGTTGCGAGTTCCTAAAATGTAAGGACAGATTCACCAATTGTCCTGCGCAAGTGTGTTTTGGCCGATTTTACAGCGGCCTCAAAAACACCACCCGAGTGTGGACAATTTGGTGGGGAAAACAACCAATTTATCCCACGTCGGGCAAGCCTACTGCCTATATCAGGCTTGTTGGTTTCAAGGAAATTAACAACGTCATTTAAATAATTAAAAGTGCCCTTGAAGTTAGTGCCGCAATCAGAACGGATCAAGCCCTCTGTGGGATACAAATCTGTCAAAGGTGGCTACAAACGCCTCGGTCGTAAGCGAGGAGACCAGTTCCAAATGTACGGCCTTTGTGGAGAGACAAACAAAAACACACAGGTAGGCCTTAACAGTCTTGCTGTTTCGAAGTGTCGACGTTTTCACCAAAAAGGGACCAGCGAAGTCCGTGCCAACACCGTCAAACGCCCAGCTCTCTGTTACGCGATCTGCCGGTACGTCTCCCATCAAGGGCTGCATAGTAGAAGCCTTGAGCTTATAACAAGGGATGCAGCGAAAGACTACACTCCAAATAATTCTTCGGGCCAACAAAATCCAAAACTCGCGTTGCAAAATGGCCAACAGCGCATTACAACCAGCATGCGAGCTTTTAAGGTGACGGTCAGTTACCAACAAGCGTACCAAATGATCGACCTTGGGTAACAAAAGGGGGTGACGTGCCCAGTAAGGGAGGTTGGCGTTCTTGAGAAGCCTTCCAACGCGCAAAAGACCGTTTCGTCCAAAAAGGGGTTCAATTCAGATACAGCTCCCGACAATTTCGATCTCCCTGATTTAAGGCAATCTCCTTGTCACAATGCGCCAATTGCACAGCACGAACCCAAAAGGTGAGGGACTCCTGTCGCTCCTGTGGTGAAAGAAACGGTGTCAGACGTTTCTCTTGTGGGTGCCTAAAATTTAAAACAAAACGCTTTATCCAAGCAGTAACACCTAACAACTTGTCAAGGGAGCTGTAGCGATTCAACAAGAAATCGGGGTCGAAGGCGCATTCTACCTTCTCAAGAGCGAGTGTTCGTAGACCCGGCAAATTAGAAGTATTCAAAACTGGCGTTCGAGGCCAATCAGTTTCTGGTCGACTCAACCATTCCGGACCCCACCACAGCGAATGACCTATCAAATAAGGCGTCAAGCATCCGCGCGAGGCACAATCAGCGGGGTTGAGCTCACCTGGCACGTGTCTCCAAACAAGTTTGACTTCGGATTTCTGGATTTGGGAAACGCGGTTAGCGACAAATACCTCCAAAGTGTGGACAAACGCCTTCAACCAACAAAGAACAATTTGGCTGTCTGTCCAGGCGTAGGTCCCATTAATACAAATTGATTTACCCAAAGTGTTAGACACGTGATTAAATAAGCGTACAAGTAGTGCTCCCGAAAGCTCCAATTTAGGGATGGTCAGAGATGTCCGAAGGGGTGCAACCTTGCTCTTCGCTATGATCAGGGAAACCCTCACCTGACCTGAGGCACTAACTGTGCGCAAGTACGCCACGGCCGCGTGACCACGTTCCGAGGCATCACAAAACCTTTGAAGGGTGGCCTTGTACTGCCCGGAAGGAAGGATAGGACGAGGCAAGGAGATCTCATTGACGGCAGGAAGTGAGGATACAAAAGAGGTCCATTCCTCAACAAGAGTACCGTGTAGAGGTTTGTCCCAGGTCAATTTTGCTGTCCAAAGCTTCTGCAAGAAGCATTTTGATATATGACAGGACAAATCCAACCGTTAGGATCAAAGGTTCTGGCGACAGTAGACAACACGAGACGTTTAGTCCAAGAACGAGGCAAGTCTAGGTTGTACGTAAAGATATCTTGGACTGGTCTGTACTGAACGCCAAGAACAGCCATCATGGCGGGGTTGTCAACAATCTCAAACAAATGTGGATCCTGCTGATGATCCTCTGGCAAGCCTTCCAAAAGCGCTGGTGAGTTGGAAATCCATTTGCGCAACTCATAACCAGCAGAGGCCAAGATACCTATCAATTCGTACCGCAGGAGGATCGCCTCGTCCGCTGTGGAGGCGCCTAAACAAATGTCATCCACGTAAATATCGTTTTTTAAGATGGCGGAGGCTCGTGGGAAACGTAAGCCTTCGCGGTCTGCGAGCTCCCAAAAAGAACGTATTGCCAAGTGAAGCTTGACCTTAACCCGTACGTATTGGTATTGAGCTCGTAGACGACCATAGAATCGCGAGGATTCTCTCTCCAAAGGATCAGCTGGAAACGACGGTCATCAGGGTGGATAATCGTCTGCCTGAACATCATTTTTATATCGGCCACAAAGACAACCTGATGTCGTCGGAAGCTGGTGATGACGTTACAAAGGTCCTTGACCAACTTGAGACCAGAATGCAAGCACTGGTTCAAGGATACGCCTGTAGAAGTCTGCGCAGAACCATCAAACACCGTGCGTAGCTTGCCAGTTGATGTCTTCAATACCGCATAATGCGGGAGAAAGTAATGCTCCACCGAACGCCAATCCAAATTTGACACTGACATGTGTCCCAATTGTTCATATTCTCTCATGAACTCAATATAATTCTGTCTGAGCTCCGGATCACGACCCATGCGACCCTCCATAGCCAACAATCTCTTTTCGGCTAAAGGTCGTGACTCACCAAGCGGAGTCCGAACAGACAGAAAAGGTAACTTCGTAATGATCCGACCAGAACGGAGTCGACCAGTGTTGTTCTGGAAGAACAGCTCGCACTCCTCATGTTCTGGATTCAAACGGGCAGCTTGAGGGGGCTCCTCTATCTCCCAAAACCTCTGAACCGCATGAGAGAGAGCGGAGCCTACAGCCAACAAATTATCAAGTTCGAGAAAAGTCAAGGTGCTGGTGACGTTGAGCGGTCGCACATTCAGGTGCGCGAGAGAGAGGAGGCATGCGCACGCTACGGTTCTTCAAACGGGGTGTAGTGGAATGTAGGTTTGTGCTGGTTAATTTCGACCGATTCTTGAGGTCTTAGAATTTTGAGGTGACTGATTAAAAGATCAACTGTTCGGTACAACGGTTTAATGGCGAGTGACAATGATTTGCATTTTTTACAAAGGTTACGCAAAGTGCCTGATACAATAAAATAGCATGACACAGTGCTTAAACTAACTAAATCTACAGAAGAACATGCTCCCGGCCGTTGAAGGCTTGCCTTCAACAGGAATAATCTTCCAGTAGTGGACATATCTTGCAAAAATTCCTTCACTCGCACCACCGGAGGTCCAGATATCAGCCATCCGGAACACTCCATCCGTGCCGGGGTGAAGAGCCATGATTCCACTCAATCACCAGCTTAGCTGCGGCAGGTTGCCATCTCTGATTATGACGAGGGTGATGAGCCTCAGAGTATCGAGGGAGCAGTGCCATCCCACGCGATGCTGCAACTCAGAGACGGATTCTTTGCTTCATCTGGTCCACAAATGGTGCGTCAGCTATTGAATGCGCTGTCTCCAGTCAGCATCTTGGAGGAATAGTCGTGAACGTCCTTAACAGGAAGTGAACGGTCTTTCTATCATAAGGTGACCTCCAGGTTACTCCAGTAAGGGGTAGCAAGTCTTCCAGTTTTGACGACAAGGGAGTGAGTGGCCGAGAGTTTAATATGCCTTCTATTCATAAATAAATAAATAAATTTGTAAATTTGAACTATTGTCAAATTTATTCCTCTTAAACTACTTATATGACAAATGCCCAACACTCTAGCTAATAAATGGTGTTTGGTCGACTTGACACAGGCCTTCCAAAGACCTTCAAACTGTGGAGCATAAGCAAGTACAGAATGGAAATCTATTCCGTCATAAACTGCGTCGTTGAGCAATGGAGCCGCAATAACGCTTTAAAAAGGCTAGTATTTCATTGTAAGCACCTACAAAAATGCAGTTCCATTATCGGAATAATCTTCATATTTATTCCGCTTTACTCTTCTAGACATACATCTAAATAACGCCTGCAAATTATTTGCGCTAGTCAAATCACCCACTAGTGTTAAATGAATGGCTTTGGTCGTGAATCAAACAAAAATAACGATGTAGACTTTCACCAGTCTACATCGACGACCTTGACGAAATAAAAGCGTAATAAAGTGATGAGTGCATTGTACTGTTATTGAATACGTTTTCTTAAAACTGTATTCAAAATGATGCAGTCTACCTCCTACCCACATAATTTTACCATAATTTCAAAAAAATCTTAAATCTGACAGTCTATTTTTTAAATATAATTTATTATTTTGTTGCAGTAATTGATACTCAGAGAAAGATTCCCTTTGTGACTGTACAATAATGACGTTTACAGCTCTTTGCAATTCATTATTAGAAAAGTGATCAAACGTATGGTTAAACGCCTACTTACCTTGAAAAATGTAGACAGCGTATGTCTACATTTTTCAATAAAACGGGATACATAGCAACAGGTAAGTATGTTATAATCTTAAAATGTTTGAATATCGCTTGATATGAATAAACGAATATCTGAAATTAATAATGTGATAATGTGGTTCACAGCATGAGGAGTTAAGTTAGTTATTTTTATTTTAGGAAATAGCATCTGAGAGTTGCCTAGTACGTAAGGCCATGTACCTGCGTCCTGGTGCAAAAGGTTTGGGCCAATACACTTCAAATCCAACTACAGGCTTGCAACGATCAAGTGTCTACTCTTCGCGAAATCAAGTCGACAGGATTGCCATTGGTTGATACGTGCTGCATATGAACTCATAAATTCAGCTATAAGATTGCATATAAATGTTGTTAGCTATTAACAAATGTACGTTTAAGTTGCCTCGGTTATCAATACTGCGTATATAATGATATGCAAGAACCGTAGGCTCGCACCAAGACGACACGGCAGTACATACACGCAGGTAATTGATTATGCTTATAAATCTTATAATAACCACAAAGAGGAGAGGAATACTTATGTTTTAAATAACTGGTAAAGTATACAAAGCACTTATTGATCTGGAATTAAATTTGTAGTTAATAGATCGTCCCAATCCACAATTTGAGTGATAATACATTAAAAATGATATATAAGTAATAAAAATCTAAAACCTAGGCAATCAAGGATGCGTGTGATAGTTACAAGCATACCTATGCTTTTTAGTTCCTATTGGTTCCCTGAACATTTCTTGAAAAGCGAAGTTCATTGATTTGACAAAAACCTAAACTTTCATCTAGTGTATCGCACTGCTTATAAAATTTGAGACATGGCTGATCATGGTAATCATAAACGTGTTTCTTGTTTCTTCGTTTATGAAAACAACGTTTAATACAAGTAACTGAATCACCTCAATTCTCAAATGATTCCTTTATAGGAATCCTAACGCGTAAACGCTCATCAGCTAGTCGTGATGGAATTAGAAATTTATCTTTACACTGTTTATTTTTGAACGAATAATTAGATGACTTATGGCAAATCGTCGATCGTTGGAGGTGCGTAAAACGCGTTAATTGGTTTTGGGTGTCATCTAAGTTATTTAACTGTGTGGAACTATGTTGGTTAAAATTACAATACATGGGTGACGATTGTGTACCTATACAATTATTAAAGCCGCCGTTAATTGGGCCACTGACAATCCAACCAAACTTAGTTTCACACAGTATGGGTTTCTTGTCCCCTAACATAATTCTACCGGACCCTAACAAGTTCCAAAATACATCAACTCCAATAACTAAATCAATGGAAGCCGGTTTATGGAAATAAGGATCGGCTAAACGAATATTCGTCGGTACATCTAGTTGTACCTGCCTACTCGGCACATTATCAGCTATTGTAGGCAATACAAAACAAACTAATTCATTGCAATAATCCTCACACAAAGATTCAATACGAACACTACACATTTTATTTATGGGGGACAACGAATTATTAATTCCATGTATAGATTTATTTATCTTATGGTACGGTAAATTTAACTGATTAAATAGCCTTTCTGTAATAAGACAAGAACTCCCTGAATCAAGAAGGGCGCGGGCGGTGTGTTCGACATTGTTTATGTCTCTGCCTCTCACTAATGCAGTGCATAATAAAACGTCGTCCGAGCCAGTCGCACAAGGTATATGCGCAGAGACACTAGCCGATAGTGTAATAGGATCGTTGTTAGTTACGATTGCGCAATCATCCTCGCTCGCGTTCGCGTCGGACATATTCGCCTGATCGTGTTGTTTACGCCGCGTTTTTGTATGCCATCCACATTATGTATAAGTGTGTGGTGCTTGCGTTTGCAGATTTTACACCCTGTTCGCTTACATTGCTTAGGATAGTGACCATGTCGGAAACAATTATAACACACTTTGTATTTCGGTAATAGTGCCGAACGTTCAGCTACGCTTAATGCTAAGAACTGTGGACAAACATTAAGGTTATGATTGCCATTGCACTGAGGACAACGTGCATTTGAGTTAGATTCGTTAGTGCTATTCGGTATAGAAATCAAAGCCCTTAAGTTCGAAGCGTGCTTACCGTGTGTGTTATCTTTCCTTGTGTGTGAAAAGCGGGAAACTTCTAACGTTTCCAACAAGTCGGCACGGTTCCTTAGGAATTCGATAAACTTATCAAACGTTACAGATTCGTTTATATCAATAAGCCCTTTGCATTCCTCCCATTCTCGGAATGTTTTTGTATCTAGCTTACGGCTAATAATATAAATTAATAATGTGTCCCAACTTTGAACGGGTTCGCCTAATGTACATAAAGCTCTAATCTTTTTGTTAAATTGATCAATCAATTGTTTAAGTGCTGTTGAAGATTCCTTTGTGTTAGGTTCGACATTGAATAATGAGGAAATATGATTTTGTAATAATAAACGCTTGTTGTCGAACCTCTCACACAGGAGTTCCCAGGCCATAGTGTAGTTTTGCGATGAGAATTCAATAGACTGTATCACGACAGCAGCCGCCCCTTCCAGTGATGACCTAAGATAATGAAATTTATTAATTTCATCAATATCGTCATTGCAATGAATGAGACCGTTGTAAGTATCACGAAACTCAAGCCAGTTATCGTATGATCCTGTAAATTTAGGTAACTTAATAGTGGGTAATTTGACTAACTGACGTTTAGAATTTTTAACTGATTTGGAATCATCTTGTTTGGACTTTGAAACAATATTTAGCGTATTTTTTGCTTGTGCCAATAGTGAATAATAATTAGATTCGATTGCTGTACGTTCAGTGATTTCACAATCTATGTTATCTGCTAAACATTCTAACTGCAATTGAATCTCACTAAAATCGTCATATAATGACTCCAACTTTTCAACACGCAACTGCAGCTCCATTACCTGACAAGCGGTTAATTTAGATATATCTAGGGTTTCTTAATAGTTTTCAGACACGGTTAGTCTGCCCTTATAACTTACGCTTCCTTTTGAGATCTTTGATGTCGGTCATTTAGGAAAGTGGGTGTGTCGTCGACCTGGAATTTTATAAAAGATTGTTTTAATAATCTAACAATTACACTAATTAGAAACAATGCTGTAATACAGGTTTATCGTTTAATATACTGATAAATTGACAGTAATATATCGATGATTGACTCAATTAAACAATTTGAAAATGTAAAATGTTGTGATGTAGGTACCTACTAAGTGATTTTGAAAATGTAAAGGTGGTAAATTGTAATGAATTTAAATTCTAATAATCTACAAGGAAATGTGGTACTAATTAATTGTCATTTTAAAGAAACAATGTATTGGTTACAATTGTAATACAGTTTAGGCACCTATTTAACTAGGTAATGCAACAATTTTTGTTACTGTGCTGTATGATTAAACACTTGTTAAATATCCAATGAAATGTACTTATTAACACTTATATAAAATAAAACTTGTAGATTTCAACCATATGCAAAAATAAAAATTTAAAAATATTCGTTACTGACCTTGTACAATGTCACCTGTTTTTAATAAATCTAAGATTTTTACCTGATTTTATTCTACCTAAGAGTGCTGGGTTTAAAAATATAGTTTTGCAATTTATATTCGACTTTTATTTCCAACTCTTGACTGCTCAATAAATGTCATTAACTCCTCTTCACACTCCTTAGGAAATGGTAGGTTCCTGAATTTCTATTTTTTCAAAATAATAGTCGTTATTTTATCTTGGTCTGAAGGACCATTATGTAGTGGACTGTAGGTTTGTGCTGGTCAATTTCGACCGATTCTTGAGGTCTTAGAACTTTGAGGTGACTGATTAAGAGATCAACTGTTCGGTACAACGGTTTAATGGCGAGTGACAATGATTTGCATTTTTTACAAAGGTTACGCAAAGCGCCTGATACAATAAAATTGCATGACATGATAGTGCTTAAACTAACTAAATCTACAGAAGAGCCGTAGGAGCTCGAAAACGGGGTGAGTGGCGATCCAATGAGCGAGGCGAATCTCGGCTACGCGCTGGTGAGCCTCGGCTGCCACCTTAAAAACACCCGCCCGTGCGCGGCGTCGGCTGGTTGGACAAGCGGCCTACCTCTCTGGCATTCGTGCAGAGAATATCCAAATGCTGTCCTCCTCAGTGAGGACAGGAGCGAGAGTTTGGGCAGTCTCGCTGGTAGTGGGACCCCAAGCAAGAGAAGCAAAGGCGGCGGACATTCGCGATGCGCCTACGAGAGGCGACATGAAGGTCCAAGAATGCCCTACAACTGGCCGTTTTGTGCCCCGTGACCCTGCAGTAAGAGCACTCCGCTGGGCTCTGCGTGACTGCAAAGCGAGGAGGGCGCCGGTCAACATTGGCTTGGGTGTGAACGCGAGCCTGCTCCTTGACCTTGGGCGGCTGCGACTTAGCCGGCGTGTGACCACCGGAGTTATCCAAGACCCGGCACTCATCCTCGAGAAACTTCTCCAAGTCTGCAAAGGGGGGCAGATGGGTCGCGCTATTCCCACCAAAGCGCTGTTCAAAACGCGACCTCAGGTCGGCAGGCAGCTTTTTGAGCACAATGTGCACCAATAGGTAGGACCATTGGTCCACGGGCAGGCCCAAGCACTTAAGTTGTGCGTTGATTGCCACCAAAAGCGGGTTCAAAAGTTGGGTGCGCAACCCAAAGACCCGGGTGAGCGTGGGCAAACCCAAGATCTGTTCAATATGTGTGTCGGCGAGGCCACGCTTGTTGTGGTACCTACGGGTAATTAAGTCCCGAGCCGTGTGGTACGCCTCGTCAGACACGGGCAGATGCTGGATGAAGCCCTTGGCCTCCCCATCCAGAACCGACATCAAATAGGCCAATTTTTGTGCCGGCCAAAGGTCAGCCCTGTCATCGACCAGGCTGTCAAACAAATTAACGAAGCCCAGGTAGGTTCCTAGGCAGCCATCAAAACGCGGGAGGTCTAAAGTAGGAAGCCTACTCACCAGTCCTGGTGCTGTCCTAGGAAGCTCCTGCTTCAAGCCGGGTTGCCCGTCCCTCTCGGAAATTAACTGTCTTGCACAGTTGGAGACAGCATTATACAGTTCTAAGACCTGGGCATAATCTTCGCTGACTCTATTTCGCTGGTCAGCGGCGTTCAAACTCAATATATCAATATATGCAATTAACTAAATCAATTGATACATATAACTGTTATGTATCCAGACAAACTGACTTGTTAATGGTACAACAACAGATTCAAGTTAGATTTCAACCATGCTAGTCAAACAATTACTCGTTGAGGTTATGTATGACATGTGTTTCAAATTATGTAGGTCAACTTATACAAATAAATATTATGTATTTCAGACAAAACTGACCTGAGAACACTACAACACTGTTAACAAATTAGATATATAGCTCATACAATACCAATCTGAGTTTAGATACAATCAACGGCTAGATTTCAACTACAGCTCTGCTACCAAAGGTTATGTCTAGATTTGCCGTAGGCAGGCAGAAAATTGTTCAGAGTGCGCAGTGGAAGTTGTAATACATCTACCTGACCACGACAAGACAAAGATCTAGACACCTATACTGTGACTGCACAGTGATGAATTCAAAGTTATATGCAAATTTACTTACCAAATCTTCACTGATGTTCCGGAGTGGACCTATAAGATTAAACTCATAATTTTGGCCAAAATAACAAGCAAATCGTTATAGTTACTACTCGAAGGTCCAGTTCGGCGTCCTTCTTCAGAACACGATGCACGTTGGCGGATTCATACAAGTTTTACAATGTTCAATAGGTTATAAATTTATCTTTTATCACAAAACACAAAACAATTCGCGAAGCTACTAGGACGAGCTTTCCAAATGGCGATCAATATAATTCCAAAACGCAAAAATACAATACTGCGCGGGCGCAAGAAATTCAACGTGTCGACCCAGCGAAATTTCCAGAACAAGAGAGAGAATGACAGTTCATAGTGTGACCATAGTCAACATTTACAATAAACTAAACGAAACGTTACTAAACCGATATAATCGATTTGACTTATCATAAATAATATTTCTATTTCAAAGAGTAGCTGTATGTAGTTCTGATGACAATACAATAATATGGTACTCTCAAACTGATCTGATGATGGAGCTGGAAGATATGAACTGAAACTTGACATGTATGTAACTATGTAATGAAATCTAAGGTAACTAATTTAACCATCTTCCAAGGGTCGTAGCGTAATGAAAATTAGCAGTTGTATGAAGTTCTGATGACAATACAATAATATGGTACTGTCAAACTGATCTGATGATAGAGCTGGAGGACATGAACTGGAACTTCATGATAGAAAATCGTATCATAGCTGTTTTGGATTTCTTAGAAAAGTCTTGTAGTGAACTTTGGCCACGATTAGGCTTCAAGGTCTGATGATGAAGCCGGAAGATGGGCACTTGCATTCCATGATGGAGTATCGTATCATAGTCGTATTTGCACTTGTGAGACAGGCCATGTAATGGACTTTGAACACCATCAGGTTTCAAGGTTATAACAAACCAATTATATATTGTAGACAACGCAGTGGTGTAGTTAGGGTCACGTACTTTTGCGGCTCGTCAGGCCTATGTGGCCCTGAGTAGAGTAAAATCACTTAGTGGTCTCCTAATTGAAGAGTTAGATAGTTTCAAGCTGACAGATAAAACACCATGTAATACAGACGCACAGGCGGAGATGGAGAGGATGCGGGCTCATTCGCCTACTTAAAATAAATGTATAAATGTTAAAAATATTTCGTTGTCAAAGACCAAAATGTATAAAATAAATTAATAGTTTAAAAAAAACACTAGAAAATCACGCTTTTGTAATGCAAATAAAAACAAAAAACAAATTATGGATCGTTCAAGTTGTTTCTATTTCTGGGCTGAAGTGTAAACTATGTGCTTTTAATTATAATATTTGATTGTAAAAGCGTGGGGCGTTGGAACAGGAAATACTTTATTGTTAACAAATACTAATATTACCTTCCTGGCGGAAGCTGCATGAGGTCGCACAAGAGCATAGCATTTATGCCGCCAAAGGGTTACCAAAGGAAACCAAAGATATCTCGTCCACGAACAAGAACTCAACATTTTGCCACAGTTGACGCATTACCCTTATGTACTTAATTTCCTGAAAGAAGAGGCGTTAAAAATGTCGGTGAATATCGTCTTTCTCGCTAATGGCGCATGTTTTGTCTGAGTTCGACAAACTGGTACTTTGAACAGACTGTTTAATGTAGAGCCACTTAATACTCGTGCTGCATCTCCAGTTCGAGCGCCAATCTGTGTAACCTTCCCACTGTTCACTTGATTTTTGAACAAGTTAAATAAGAACGTCTTTCCTGTTCCAGCGCCCCACGCTTTTACAATCAAATATTATAATTAAAAGCACATAGTTTACACTTCAGCCCAGAAATAGAGATAACTTGAACGATCCATAATTGATTTTTTGTTTTTATGTGCATTTATAAAAGCGTGTTTTTCTAGTGTTTTTAAACTATTAATTTATTTTCTTTTTTTTCTATATTTTAGTTTATAACGTTGTCGCAATCATTTCCTTAGAGCTTGTGTTTTATTTCTCGGACTGATGCTTATTTTTTTATTTTTCTGTTATGTCTTTATTTTTGTGTTGTATTCTGTTATTTTCATGCAACAGTCTTTCTACTGCTGGCACTACTGGCAGGTGGTGTGTTATTGTTTAGATAAATACTTTTTTTGTTCTTCATAATATTATATATATTTCTATACTAAAATATTATAAAGTTATATTACTTTTATTTTAGGATACTTATTATATTTTAATATATTTATATAACCATACATATATTTATATATATTATTTTTTATCTACGTAGGTATATCATAATTATTATCGCCATTGATATCAATGACTTAAGTGATGCCGAAAGTTTCCACTCACTAAGTATTGTAGATAGCTTTACCAGTGTGCCGTCTCTTGCTGACTTTCTCAACTCACAGTTTTCTGATGTACCTAAAAACTTCAATGCCGTTCATATCAATGCCCAGGCATTGTGGCATATTTCCCTGATATGCTGGCTAATCTAGACTTTAAGAGCATTCATGCTATCCTTGTTTCTGAGTCATGGCTTAAGCCCTGTCTGCCCTCCACATTATGCTCCTTACCTGGTTGCCAACTTATCAGAAATTATCGCGCGGATGCGGGTGGTGGAGGTGTTGCCATATATCTCCATTCAAATATCTCCTATACAGTTATGGATATGTCTGCACAGCCACCGCCACCTAATGTCGGTGAATATTTATTTCTGGTAGTTGTACTAAACCACACCAAAGTCTTACTCGGTGTCTACTATTCTCCTTCATTACGAATAGATACTTTTTCTAGTTTCGAAACCATACTGGTTAATATTGTACCTTCTTACAGTCACACAATCATAATGGGTGATTTTAATACATACCTACTTAAAAATAATTTCCGATCTTCCTCTCTTTTTTCTAGTATTATAGGCTTTACTTTCCAAATGCTTCAATTTCCAATTTAACTCATCACTTTCAAAATGCTACACCTTCTCTTCTAGATCTTATCATGGTATCTTCAAGAGAACATGCTACTATGCCCCGGCAATACCCAGCAGACATGTTCTCTTACCACGACTTGTGTTAAAGGTTTAATATCTACACAATATGTATTAGCACTGGCCATGTATTGTACTGGCCATCTGTCGTATATTGTCGGTAGACATATAGACATGTATTTTGAATTCTATGTTTTCTTCTATAGTTCAAAATAAAACATCTTCAGTCTTTGCCACTTGTCTCTGGAAATACGTTGTTTTATTTCATGTTATGGGCTTAGAGAGCTCATAAAATCGCAATTGAGTCGTGTTCACAAGGATTTTGCAAGCAAGTGTTAAAAGACAGTATTCGATTTAACAAGGGTATTACAAGCAAGTGTTAAAAGACAGTATCCAGTGCGATTTAGCTTTTATCTTAATTATCGCAGTATATCATTGTTCATCAAAATGGCTAGCAACTAGCTTATAAATGTGCCGAAACTAAAGGGACGCGATAATTATTCAGAGTGGTGTTTCGCTACAGATAATTTCTTAGTTCTTGAAGGCATGAAGCATTGTGTCAAGCCAGAACAGGGGAAAGAAATAGCAAGCGCGGATGACGAAAAAACAAAGGCCAAATTGATCATGACCATCGACCCGTCATTGTATGTCCACGTCAAAACTGTGAAATCGTCAAAAGAATTGTGGAATAAACTACAGCAATTATTTGACGATAGTGGATTTTCACGAAGAATAAGTCTATTAAGCAATTTAATTTCAATCCGGCGAGAAAATTACACTTCAGTGACGTCATATGTGACGCAGATTATTGATACAACGCAAAAACTAAGTGGAACGGGTTTTCAAATAAATGATCAGTGGACAGGGTCATTGTTGTTGGCTGGATTGCCCGATCGTTTTGCTCCAATGATAATGGCAATCGAACATTCGGGCATTTCCATTACGGCAGACAATATTAAAACAAAACTATTAGATATGGAGTCAGTAGATTACGAAAGCTAAATGAACGGTGCTTTTATCAGTCATGCAAAGCAAAATAAAAAGAATTTGTCTATGGCCAAGAAAAAGTATAATGTTGACAGTACTACTGTTATGTCAAAGTCAAACTCGGCAATAAAATGCTACCGGTGTAAACAAGTCGGCCATTACAAAAATCAGTGCATGAATGAAAATAATTTAGCACATAAGAAAAATACAGAAAGAGTGCAATCAAACGCATTTAGTGCAGTATTTTTTAGGGAATTTCAACAAAAATGATTGGTATATTGACTCCGGGGCAACTGTACACCTAACAGCAAAAGAAGATTGGGTTATGAATGCCAAATATGAACAAAATAAAGAAATTGTCGTAGCCAATAGTGAGAAGTTGACAGTATTATGTTCTGGCAAAGTTAAAATAACGACTTCAACTGATGATAGCGAGTACGACATCGTGGTAGAAGACGTACGCTGTATACCATCTCTGACTTCTAACCTACTTTCAGTCAGTCAATTAATTAAAAAAGGAAACAGTGCGTCTTTCACAGAAAAAGGCTGTTATGTTTATAATAAAAAGAAACAGTCGCTACAGCAGTATTGGTCTATGGGGTATACAAAGTAAACTTGGTATCCCAGGAGTATTTGGCTGCATCAGCTGTGTCAGGAGTAACATGGCATCGCAGATTAGGACATGTCAACAAGGAATATTTAAATAAAATGAAAAATGCTATCTTGGGAATGTCATTTGATGAAAAAGTAGAAATAAGCAAGGCTTCTTACACAACATGCTGTGAAGGTAAACAGTGTCGCTTACCATTTAAAGGCAGTGGTCAGAGAAGCAGTAACTTGCTAGATTTACTGCACACAGACATTTGTGGACCTATGGAGACTACATCGATAGGAGGAGCAAGGTATTTCTTGTTATTTGTCGATGATTACAGTCGCATAACATTTGTTTATTTTCTAAAGCACAAAAATGAGGCTCTGAAGTATTTCAAGATATTTAAAGCACAGGTGGAAAATCAAAAAAATAGAACAATAAAAGTGATAAGAAGCGATAATGGTTTACAGTGCTGGTATTATCCACCAGAAAAGCAACCCATACACCCCAGAACAAAATGGTTTATGTGAAAGATACAATCGCACAATCGTAGAAAAAGCGAGATGTCTACTGTTTGATGCAAACCTGGGAAAAAAGTTTTGGGGTGAGGCCACCAATACGGCAGTGTACCTGCAGAATCAAACTGTGGCTGCTGCGTTGGATAATAGAACGCCATATGAATTATGGACTGGCACAAAACCAGATATCAGTCATATCAGAATATTCGGTAGCACTGTCATGGTACATGTTGCTAAACAAAAGTGTAAAAAATGGGATAAAAAATCTGTAAAATGTATTCTTACAGGATATCCAGATAACATAAACGGATACAGAGTCTATAATCCAGAAACAAGGACTGTGTTTACAATTAGGGATGTGGTTATTATTGAGCCAGAAATCAATTCTGAATGTACGATTCTAGTGCAAGACCATAATGTTGCTTCAGTGGGGGATTAGGTTAAACCAGAACAAGCCTAGAAGGTAACAAGTTTGAATCAACATCTAGTCTTGAAAATAAACAACAAGCCCAGAAGGTAACAAGTTTTAAATCAATATCTAGGCTTGAAAATAACTCCAACTGTGAAAATGATTATGAAAACTCAGAGAGTGCACTTCAGTGTGAAAATGAAGATTTCATGGACAGACCTAGTGTTATCTTCAGACCCAGACGAACACGGAAACCACCAGAGAGATATGGTACGTCGAATCTTTGTACAAGCGCTGAAACCTATGATGGGGGCAGGTTTGACGCTGCAACGGACCAGAAAAGAATATTGGCCATGCAAGAAGAACTAAAGTGTATCAAAGAAAATGATGCGTAGGAATTATGTGATAGTCCACAAGATGGTAGGGTTGTACAGTGTAAGTGGGTGCTTTGTAAAAAATATGAGTGTTAAGTGATAACAAAGTTCGGTACCGTGCATGTTTAGTTGCTATGAATGTTTGTCAAATATTGGTTATAGGAGATCTAAGATAGAACCATGTATGTACAGACAAATTAGAAATAATTTAAGGACTATTGTAACACCTTTTTGTGGATGTTTTTTTTTCAAATGATTGTAAACAAACAGAATATTTGAAAAATGTATCAGCTAGTATTTAAAACTTAAAGATTTAGGTAAAATCAGAAACTGTCTCGGTATCAATGTACGAGTAAGAGATAATAAATCTGAAAAAACTATCACATTGAACCAGTCTGATTATATTGATCAGGTGTTACAAAAAATTAACATGAGTCAATGCAAACCCATTAAGACTCCTATAGAAACTAAGTTAAATGTATCTAAGGGGGAAAACTATGTTGGAAAATTCCCATCATCATCATATCAGTGAAACGACGTCCACTGCTGGACCTCCGCAACCCAAAGGGATAGCGATATTCCATGGTTAAGACTAGTGTCAGTTTATTTTAGAAGGTACTGACGCCCTGTACCGATTGTCTAAGATCTTCATGACAACCGGGACCGACGGCTTAACGTGCTCTCCGAGGCACGGGACAAGCGATAATTAACAATTCAATACGCACATAACGCCGAAAAGTCATTGGTGCGCGCCGTGGATTCGAACCCGATACCCTCTGTATGGCAGTCTGTTGGTATCTCCACTAGGCTATCGCTGCCTTATCTATCTATCTATATATATAAAATTCTCGTGTCACAGTGTTAGTTAAAATACTCCTCCGAAACGGCTGGACCGATTTGTATGAAATTTTGTATTTATGTTCGGTAGGTCTGAGAATCGGTCGTAATCTATTTTTCAAACTCCCAAGTCATATGGGTGGCCAGGCCAGAATATTTTTCTTCTATTTTTTGAACATTTTTTTATATTTTTATTTTCTTATGATATGGCAGTATAAAATACATACAATTCTTAATTTTAACCCCTTTATCACCAACTTCCACTTTTTTATAGCCAAACTAGAGGACGCTCGAAATCGTTAGTCACAATACTCCTCGGCAACGGCTGGACTAATTTGTACATACATACATACATAAATATAGTCTCACGCCTATTTCCCCGAAGAGGTAAGCAGAGGTATATTGCTACACCCAATTTTCGCAAGATTTATTTTAGTCCCACGTAATACGGGGCCAGCCTATTTGTTGGGAATGGAACGCAACCTAGTGTGTAGTTTTGCCGCTAGGCGGCGCCTTTTTTCCTTTTTCTCTCTGCTCTGATCACGATTGTACGGATTGTAACGGTGTATTTCAACAATAGAACTAAAATACTGCAAAATACTTGTGCTTATTCAAAATACTCCTACATGGTAGCAGAGCGTGTTTCCCTGAACAGCATCAAGTATATTCGTGCACAGTATTCCGTAGTTTTTCGGTGTGAGGAAAAGTTAGGTTACATTAAACACGTGCAACTGACCGGGTGCCGGCGAATTGAAAAACATTGAAAATGAGTTCGCACTCGTCACATGCCATATTCAATCTTGAAAAATTGACCGGACGTGACAACTTCGCGACTTGGAAGTTCAGCGTCAAGACTTACTTGGAGCACGAGGACTTATGGCAGTGTGTGGAGCCCGAGAGTGACAAACCAGTTGATACCAGCAGGGATATCAAGGCGAAGTCCAAGCTAATATTGCTGTTGGATCCGCAAAACTACGTTCATGTTCAAAATTGTAAGACCGCTAAAGAGGTGTGGCACAATTTACAAAAAGCTTTTGATGATAGCGGGTTGACCAGACGAGTTGGATTACTAAAGGACTTAGTCAATACGACACTAGATAGTAGCGGTAATGTGGAGTCATACATCAACAAAATAATGACCACAGCTCATAAACTGCGCAACATAGGGTTCGAAGTAAACGATGAGTGGCTTGGCACCTTGATGCTGGCCGGTTTGCCCGACATCTATACTCCCATGATCATGGGACTTGAGAGTTCCGGCGTGACGATCAGTGCCGACCATGTGAAAACCAAACTCCTACAGGAGGTTAAATCGGCAGATACGAGCACTGCTTTATATGCTAGCTCAAAGTCCAGGAAACAACATCACACGCAGCATCCAGGGACAAAAGGGCCAAGATGCTTCAACTGTAATAAATATGGACACTTTGCTAAGTTTTGTAAAGGCCCTAGGAAGAATGAGAATGAAGAAAAATACATAGGCTTTATTGCAGCTTTTTCAGCCTTTTAAGGAGATAACCAAAGGAAATGGTATGTAGACTCAGGTGCATCAATGCATATGACTGGAAATAGACAATGGATGTACAATGTCACAAAGCCACCGGTGAAGAGTATCAGGGTCGCTAATAGTGAGCCACTGGCGGTGAAGGGAGTTGGATACACAGATGTCAAACTAGCGCAGGGTAAGAACATTCAGTAAAAAAATGTTTTATATGTCCCTGGCCTAGCTGTAAATTTACTCTCAGTGAGCACTATTGTTAATAGTGGCTATAAAGTAACATTTACTCATAGAGGTTGTGAAGTCCATGATTCATATAATAAGTTTATATGTTCTGCAACTCTGAATAATAAATTATACTCTTTGGATACAGAATGCAATTCTGAAAGTGCACATTTGAGCCTCCAAGCTCCTCATTAGAGAAAATATGTAGTGACACTTACCTGTGGCACCTGCGTATGGGTCACTTAAATTTTCCAGATGTGAACAAGCTGCCTGCCTGTGTGATGGGTGTGAGTTTCACTAAAATTGAAGATAATAATCCAAAATGTGTATCCTGCTTAGAGGGCAAGCAGTCGAGGTTACCATTTAAGAATATTGGTTCCAGAGCTAGCAGACCATTGGAGCTTGTTCATTCTGACCTCTGTGGACCCATGGAGAATTTGAGCTGCTCAGGTATGAAGTATTACATTACTTTTATAGATGACTACACACGGATGGTGTATGTGTAATTCATGGAAAATAAAACAAAAGTGTTAGACACTTTCAGAGACTATAAAAATAAGGTTGAAATTCATTGTTCTCAGAAAATAAAAATATTAAGAACTGATAATGGTTAGTGGAGTATTGCAATACTCTTTTTGAAAACTTTTTATCTAACAATGGTATAGTACACCAGACTTCCACTCTTTATACTCCTCAACATAACGGATTAGCCGAGCGGATGAATCGATCATTGGTTAAGAAAGCTAGGTGCTTGCTGTTTTATGCAAACCTGCAGAAAATACTTTGGGCTGAGGCAGTGGGAACAGCTGCATACATCCTGAATCGTTCTCCCAATAAAGCTTTACATGGTAAGACACCCTTTGAAATGTGGACTGGCAATAAACCAGACTTGACACGTACCCAAGGAAAGGCGGCAAAAGTAGGACAAGAAGTCAAAAAGGATGATACTAGTAGGATACTGCGACAATACAAAAGGATATCGTCTATTGGATGAAAAGACATACAAAGTTGTTAAAAGCAGAGATGTTATCTTCTTTGAGAATTACACAAGTACAAAAACAAACATTAATAATGTTTCAGTCTCATCTAATAATAATCAAAATTTACAGATGGTGTCACAGTCATCAGGCAGCCAACCTACTTCCACAAGTCATACTAGCTGTACCCCGGCACCCACAGATGTACCCCTTTCTGAGGTAGAAAATCTTGCATCGTCAGGTGAGCATCTTAATACTGATTCTGTAGCAAATGAGGACTCTGATCATGATTCTAGTGACTATGCGACAGACACAGGAGATTTAGATGAAACATACATGCCACCAAGACATGCACGCATGCAGCACCAGCCCATCTCATTGAGGCCTCGTATTAGAACAAGAAGAAATAACACACAAGCAGAAGAAAGCAGTATGTTTTGTTTACTATCTAGTTTCTCAGATCCCCAGACAGTTGAGGAGGCACTCTCATCACCGTATGCCGAACAATGGAGATAGGCAATGGATGAGGAGTACAACTCGTTGATAAAGAACCACACATGGAGTATGAAAAATCTGCCTCCTAACAGAAAGGCTTTATCAAGCAAGTGGGTATACAAAACGAAAACTGATCAAAGTGGTAACATCATACGCTTTAAGGCCAGACTTGTAGTTAAAGGATATGCGCAGAGGAAGGGAACTGACTACGAGGAAGTGTTTTCACCAGTGGTAAAGTATAGTACCATTCGCTATCTATTATCTCTAGCTGCAAGATTAGGTCTCCAGAATGATCAACTACATGCAGTGTCAGCATTCTTCAGGGAGACATTGATGTAGACATCTACATGCAACAACCAGAGATGTATGAACAAGGCCCTCAGGTATGTCACTTGCACAAGTCTTTATATGGCCTAAAACAGGCAAGCTGATTGAGGAATACAAAACTAACTGCTGTGCTGGGGGACATTGGTATGCAAAGGTCAAAGTCTGACCCTTGTGTCTATTTCAACATTAAAAAAATACTTACATTGCTGTGTGGGTCGATGACCTTATTCTATTTACCCTTCATGAGGGTGAAAGGGACATGATTAAAAACAAGCTCATGCAACGTTTGGGCCAGTCAGTGTGTCGGCCTTAACATAACAAGGGACGGAGATACCATTATGATAGATCAGGAGAAAAACATAAAAGATGTACTAACTAAGTTCGGGATGTCTGAATCCAAGTCATGTAAGACACCAATAGAAGTTGGTCTGAAGTTTAATCAAGATACTGATGACAAGGAAATGAGTTACCCATATCAACAAGCTATTGGCTGCCTACTCTACATTGCCCAAAGTACAAGGCCTGATATTTCTTTTGCTGTCAATACTCTTAGTAGGTTCAATAAGAAGCCAAGAGCCGAGCACTGGACAGCAGTCAAAAGGGTACTATGATACTTGCAAACAAATGGCTTCTGCGATGCTGACTGGGCCAGCGATACTTTCGATCACAAGTCCTGCACAGGTTACGTTTTTATTTTGCAGGGAGGTGCAGTTTCTTGGTCCTCACGAAAACAGCAAACAGTGGCTCTGTCAACAGCTGAGGCGGAATACATGGCGATGGCGTCGGCGGCGCAGGAGGCCCTGTGGCTGCGACAGCTACTGTAGTGTAGAGATGGCCCCATATATTATATAGGCCATGTAATCTATAATAAAGAACAGTATTTACTCAGCAACCAACGCGTTTCAATACACTCTCCTCTACATGGCGACCCTGCCAGTTCGGGCTTTGTTTTAAATTCCACTACCAAATATGGACTAGTCGCGCTGGTGAACTTTGCACCTAAAAGTTATTCTGTGATATTCGTTGATACCGAGTCTAAACAAACATTGAAAATGAAGAAAAAGAAAAGAAAGAAATGTTCAGTAGTGCTGGTGTTTTAGTTTCCGTACTTAAATACTGTGTGCTTTGATAATGATCAAGCCCAAAATCTGCGTTGTGGCTCTACATTGAGATACCGCCGAAATCTGCCAAATATGATGGCAGCTGGATGATGACAATATGATGGAGTACTGGTGCAGGCGGTCTGACACAGCCACAATAACCTTGGACCCTGGCCCATGTGATGGCCAAGGTATGGAAGACCATGTGACCGTCTCGCGTTAGAACACGAGACTATTACGCCGTGTTAGTGATGTGATGGTGATGCAACGATTTCTTTTTTCGGAATTGTGTGTGTGTGTATTTTTACAGCAGAGAATGATTTTTTAGATCATATTATGCGTATTATTAAGTTTATTTAAGAGTTATTTCGTGTGTTCATTATATATAGAGCACCAAGTATGATATAATCTTTTCTTTTTGCTATATAGGTAGGTATGTATGTTGCGCCTGTTGCAATCTGTATAATATGTTGGTAAAACGATAAATGTGCTATCCTATATCTAAATATGTATTGTTTAAATAGAATTATATGTATAAAACACATTTTTATTATAAACATAGAACTTAGAGCAGTTTCAAAGCACATTATTTTAGATATATATGGCAAGACAATGTAAACATATCGGATAGTCGTTATGCCGTCATCGAGTGTAGAATTACGAATTACTGGAACTGTTGCCACCCGCGCGAAAGCTAAAGAATTATGCACCTAGGTAATATCTGGAGAGCTGTTTATAAATTTTATGTTGCTAAAAATAGAACTTTGATATTAAATACAGATGTTAGTATGGTTCAGTAAAATAAATTGATTGTATAGTGTGATAAGTGATAGGGGATTACGATTTAAAATATGGTATTGTTTGCTTTGTTTAGATTTTATTTGTTGGAAATTATTTGATACATAAAGTTTGTCGTATGTATTGGTCTGATCAACCAAATACAATGCAGATTTTTATAGATCGAATAATTTATTTGGACTGGAAATGTGTGTCGTGATTTTGAAATGTCAGATAATGTATTAAATATATAATAGGTACACATGGTAAGGTACAGGTTTAGGGTAATGACCTTCATATTCGATCATGGTGTAAATGAAGTTTCTCCGTGAGATTTGTTGGTGACAAAAAGTGTCTTAAATATTGACTCTAAACTTTATTATTATTATATACAATATTATGCGCCAAGAGAATATAAATGAATATGATTTATGAGAATATGAAATAAATATGAAGATGAAATAATGTTGATGAAATAATGTGCGCTAAGAAAATGTAACAGGTACCGAGTAGTCCTGTATGATATGATTATGTACCTTACAATTTAAATATGGTTATAGATGATAAATATCGAATAGGATGTGTACCTATATATTACGAATGAAGGATAGGTACGTCTATGTAATAAATAATGTACGAAGAGATAGAATTGTTGAAATAGGAATTTTTGTAAAGATTTTATTACTATGTGTGAAGATAATTATTTTCATAAAAATGAGAAAAGTGAATTTAAATTGTTATAAAATAAATGTTATATTGCGTTATCAAATCAAATATTTTCAAGGTGTTTCATGCCTGTGTTATTTTTTTATCAGTTGTTCACACTACGAGTTTGGTCAGCCCTTAGATGGACCGCTTCAAATATTTTGTGACAATCAAAGTGCAATAAAATTGTCCACCAATGATGGCTATTTACCTCGTTCTAAACATATTGATATTAGATATCATTTTTTAAGAGAGCATGTGAATAATCTAGAGATAAAGTTTAGTTATTGTAGAGGCGATAAAATGATTGCAGATATACTTACTAAGAGGACAACTGTGTATAAAAATGTATATTGTATTGTAAGAATGGGGTTGCGTTCCGGGGAGGTTGTTGGGAATGGAACGCAACCTAGTGTGTAGTTTTGCCGCTAGGCGGCGCCTTTTTTCCTTTTTCTCTCTGCTCTGCTCACGATTGTACGGATTGTAACGGTGTATTTCAACAATAAAACTAAAATACTGCAAAATACTTGTGCTTATTCAAAATACTCCTACACTATTGCCGTACCTACCGGGCACATTACCAGACTCTGTGCTGCTAATGAGAATTTCCTAACGGCAAAACCCAATAACACTTTGCCCGACCCGGGGATCGAACCCGAGACCTCCCAATCTCACGCGCTCACTTAAGTCGCGAGACCAACGAGGCAGTTAGGACCAATTTGTATGCAGTTTTATACTTACATATATTGAATTTCTTTCGTTATCTTTTTTCCAAACCACTAAGCGTGGTCCAACCCAAACATATTTTTTTTATTTTTTATGATGTGGCATTAACAAATACATTGTATGTATTTTCACCCCTTACTTTCACCTTTTTGTCATCAACCCCTATTTTGAATAACCATATTAGTAATTTAATTAAATCACTAGATCTGTTATCAGCGCCAGGCGCATACTGATGTCAAAAAAGATCGTGTCGCAACTTTAGTCACAATACTTCTCCGAAAGGGCTTGGCCGATTTGTATGAAATTTTATGTGTATATTCGGTAGATCTGAGAATTGATAAACTTACTATATACCCGCTTGACCGCGCACAAGTGACTATTCTCCCTTTTTCGAAATGCCGTAGACCGCGCACAAGTGACTATTTTCCCTTTTTGGTTACAGCGCTATACTCGGTCTGAATTTACTGTTTCTTTCTATTACGTAATGTTTTAAATCCTTTTTCTCTGTTCTATTTAAATCATTGAACATTTCTTCATGCTATGTATGCGTGTAATTAAATATTTGTATACTATGATACATGTTTTTTTTTTTAATTCGGTGTAGATAGAATCCCTCTACAGTGAAAACTCATAAAATATGTATGTCATCGATTTACTTTTAAAAATAATCCTGTTTAAAATACACAAAATGTTTTTTTCAACGATAGTCAATGTTCGCTGCTAAGTATAATAAATTAGAAACTAAATATAACAAACAACAAAAAAAATCATACGACTTGAACAAGTCTTTCATAAGGTTGAAGAAAAACATCACTTCAACTTACTCATGTTACCGACTTATCAACAATAAATGTTTATGTTAGCGCGCCCATCTGGCGAGCGGCGGCGCGACATTTTGTTTAGAACGTGAGCGGTCGAGTGAATTCGGTGAATTGGCGCTACCGGTCAAGCGGATACTTACTTTGCAAACCCCTAAATCATACGAGTTGTCCACCCCAAACATTGTTATTAGTTTGTGAATAATTTATTTTTTATTCTGTGGCATAATAATATCATACCCATAACTTTCAGTATTTTTCACTAAAATCTTTTTTTAGGGTTCCGTAGCCAAATATGGCAAAAAAGGGACCTCTATATATTCGCCATGTCTGTCCGTCTATCTACCCATATGTTTAAGTAATTTTATTCCGAAACTATTGAGACTATATATTTGAAAATTCTTAGGTATACTTCACGATGTGTATACAAAAACGAAAAATAAGTAGAAAATCAGAGGGGGCTCTCCATACATGTAATAACGTGAAACAATTACTTTTCATCGTTCATATATGTACTTGCGGGGTGTTTATAGATCTTTGAAAATTACATAGAGGTTTCTAAAACCATCTCAACATCAGTTGTTTGAAAGATTGAGGCCTCCAAAGTGTGTATGCCGCCTCCTCTAATTTTAAAGTACGTATCTGACAAACTTGGAGAAAATATGTAAACAAACACTATGGAAAACAAAGTTTTTTTTGGTAGTAAAAAAGTGGTAGTGGTATTTGATGTCCGATGCAGATAATGGCTATGTTCAGTGAATAACTCTGCTACGGAACCTTTCATAGGCGAGTCAGACTTGCACTTGATTTAATTATTTAATAGCCAAATTAGGCATTTTATCATATCATTACATCAGTTATTTGTCCCTATCACTCATATACCACGTCTTCATCTTCTTACAGTAAGTTACTTTTTCTACCCTAGAAATAATAAAATTTATACGGCAAAACAACGTTGCCTGGCAATTAAAAGATTATACACTAATGTTCTTGGTAACTTTGTTCTGAATTCTTTGGAAAAGAGTTAAAAAAAATAAAAAAAAAAAAAACTTTAGAAAGGCGATACAGAGTTCGCCGGGTCAGCTAGTATATACAAGGTGTCACAAGACCCATCACCAACCCGAAGTTTACTCGTTGTGGACATCATGCCAAGTCATACTAACCAAAAATAATACCTGGGAAATGAATTTTTTTGACTTTTCACATTTTTAAACCGCAATTAAAAGCGCGTGCGTGCAATGCTCGAAATACCTACTTATCCATGGGGTTATAGGGCATCTAAAGAACTTATTGGCGGGGTAAATGCATCGATTTTGTACCTAATTAGAAAAATTCCATACTAACTTTGAGCCTCAATATCTCCTGAACCAGTAATTTCCCAGGTATGGTGCTGAAGTAAAAAATGTTCATAGTGATTGGTCCAACATGGGATTTCAGTTTTCGTTAAGTCTCTTTTTACACCCTATATATAAAATTCTCGTGTCACAGTGTTAGTTAAAATACTCCTCCGAAACGGCTGGACCGATTTGTATGAAATTTTGTATGTGTATTTGGTAGGCCTGAGAATTGGTCGTAATCTATTTTTTGAACCCCCAAGTCGTAAGTGTGGCCAACCCAAAAAAATCATTTTTTATGATATGGCAATAAAAAAAACTAAATAAAAAATACTAAATCTTCATGTTCACTCTTTTATGACCAACTCCAATAATCTATAGCTAATCATATAGCTTTAAAGATGAGTAGTTCGCGTCAGGCACATACGGATTGCAAAATATCGTTTCACATTATTAATCTCAATACTCCTCTGAAGCAAATGAGAGCACTGAAAAATATGTGTGGTGTGTCTTTGTCTGACACAGTAAAGAATTGTGTGATAAGGGAGTGTTGTGGGGTAAAAGAAGATGTAATGACAAGCATCGAGAAAGGTATGCTAAGGTGGTTTGGGCACGTGGAGAGAATGGATAACGAAATATTGACCAAGCAGATATACCAGGCAAGTGTGAACGGGACAGGACGAAGCGGAAGACCTAGGCGGACGTACTCTGACCAGATTGTAGACATGAGAGAGCATGCATGAGGAATCTGATGGGAGTGAATGAAGCAAGAGAGATATGTCAGGATCGTTGCAAATGGCGTTCCGTAGTCTCTGCCTAACCCTCCGGGAAACAGGCGTGAGTCTATGTATGTATGTATGTACTTATCTGAAACGGCTGCATAGATAAAAATATATTTTTTATGTATATTTGGTAACTAAGTCATGATGTGACATTAAAATACGTAGAACCCTTAATTTTCACCCCTTTATCATCGACCCTTATTGATGAATAGCCATATTAGTAATTTAATCGTGTCACCAGATCAATTATATCCACCCCAGGCATAGGTTGGAGTAAAAAGATTCGTTTCTCAGTGTTAGTCACAATACTCCTCCTAAACAGCTTGACCGATTTGTATGAAAATTTAAAAGTATGCTTTGCAAGTCTGAGAATCGGTCGTAATCTATTTTTTAAACCCCATACTCATAAGAGTGATCCAATCCAAAGATATTAACACCACTATTTTTTTATTAGTACAAAAACTTAAAGGACAGATTAGCGAAGATATTATTATCATATATGTGACGTAAGAATTTCATAATATCAATAAAGAGCAAAGTTATTATCATTTGTTTATTGTAGAAAATCTCACTTAAATCATAATCATATTTTACAATCCATTCACTAATTCATTGATAATATTCCATCCTGCTCATTCGCATTCTCTCTGTTGCACTTATGATGTAGGTAGCCATAGAAAAATTGCCATAGAATTGAATTTATCAATGGTTCATTTTACTATGATAGTACACGGGTCGGTCATAGTATTAGTATTGCATTTACCAATTATCACGTATTTTTGTGGACAGTTTTGAGACTTAGTGTTTTCAACTACATAAATATGATCAGTTAAAGATACTTAGTGCCCTGTTAAATTTTTTGTACTAATTAAAAAATAGCGGTGTATACACGCTAATTTTTAATTGGTTTTGGAGCGAAAGCCATCTTATTACTTATCGTTAACAGAACCTAACCAGCTAATAATATTTGAAATATAAGCTAAAAAAATATTGAGAAAATAAATAATTTAATAGTTCGAGAGCACGAAGTATCACCATTGCCGCGCGCAAACGAAATCCGTTCGATCGTGTCATATACACACATAGGTACTAGGCATTGGTCATTCAACTGCGGTGTCTGCGATACCCCCCCCCCCCAATCCAGCGCGCGAGCCTCGCTTGCATGAGAGGCCCCGTCTGCATTTTAACACGGGGCCAGCCAATAGCGGTGGCTTGACGCGGGCGCAATGCGTCACTCGTGTCCAATCACGTTCGACTGTGTTCGGGTTCATTTGGCATGGGCAAGTAGTCCGTAGCCTTGAACTTCAGTCTTAAGAAATTAGGTCAGCGAGATAGTTGTATGTCACGTTTTATCCCATCACTTTGCGTCCGTGTTACGTAATAAGTCGAGTATTATGGTTCCTATGTACCTAATTATTACGTGTTTGGAGAGAACACGGAAGAAGCGACGTGTTCGAAGTGTAGTTAAAATACATAGGTGTTAAGATAAGGTGAACGAAACACAAGTGAAAATAAAACACAATGTGGGTGTAAATTGATTGTGATGTAGGCAGCAGACAGCAAAGGAAATACGTTAGAAATACGCAAGTAGGTACTAAAGTTTTCCATTGTTAAAATATTTGTCTAGTTATTCAAAAGATAATGTAGGTACCTATGACAAACAACGTAACTAATAATTCATAGTTTATCGTGTTTCTTCTAAAAGTTCATTATGATTTCGTGAACGACGTGAACCCACAGCTTATTTCAACGATTATTGATTCTTTAGTCCGAGTAATGTACGAACTACGAAGGAATTATTGAATAGGTATAGCTATTTAGTTACATACGTTTATTGTTCTAATTATTTATTACTGCACTTCATGGTTGGCGTACCTAGTGGTTTAAGCGATGTTTGACACAACACTTTGTGTGATTCATAAATTCTTGTTTCGACTCCTGTGTCCGTTAGTGGTAGGTTTGTAATGTCCGTAGTAACACAGGACTTAGCACTAGGGTGCGGGAGTGGTTCTTAAAAAGAGAACAAAAGAAGAAAAAACATGTGTTTAAAATTGTTGGCATCGTAATTACCTAAATCGGTACGATACTGTCCGCACTAACTACCTACAACCGCTGTAGGTAACAGCTGACGGCGCCAGGCGGCACGCGCGGCGAGGTCACGACCGCGCGGCGCTCGAACATACCTAACTCGAGAGAATTGTGCGTACTGCGTATTTCCAACAGTTACTGACTTTCATAACTTTTTTGTTTTAGGTGCTATATGAATTTTGATTTTGAATATGAATAGAGGATTTTATTTCGGACATGAGGTTTCTTTTTCCTAAACCAATAAAAAGTCAGCGTGTATATATACACCGCTATTTTTTTATTAGTACAAAAAATTTAATGGATCTCTAGGCATCTTTAACTAATCATATATATGTATGTAAAAAAAAAAAAACTTAGTTTCAAAACTGTCCCAAAACTGTCCACAAAAATACGTAATGTTTGGTAAATGCATAACTAAATACTATGTTGTCGTAGTCATTTTACGCGCCACTACTCCAATGATAAATTTGTGCAAACTCGAAGCTCGCCACCCCCTGTCCCTCTGCGCGCGCGCCGCAGTACTAAATTGAAGGCGATAGCGAGCGGATGTATTTCGTGGCAACAATTATTGTTTGTTTACGTTTGCCCAACGGGATGGCTTATTAGTTCACATCACGCGAGTGCACCTATGCGTTTGTACAGGGAAGTGTTTGGAAGCCAGTGGATCGGTCGAGGCGGGTCGTAGCTTGGCCTCCATGCTCACCACTGTGTACAAAAGTGAGCCGTTGTGAGTGTGAGTGTCGAATAATTTAAACAGCGCATATTGGACGCTTTTGACGCAGTGAAAAGTCAGAGAAGCTTACTTATCTCGTTAAAAAACAATTAAATAAAACGTGCTATGTATTGACAATAGTGATGGATATTCCGAAGAACAATTGAAATACTTGTAAGTAAAGTAAATATTACCTACTTAACTAAATAATAATTTGATGCGGGCGGCTTAAAATCGGTCTGTGTGGAGAACCTTGAGGGAGGCCTATGTCCAGCAGTGGACGTCTCTAGGCTGACATGATGATGATGAAATAGTAATTGTAAATAGCAGCCGATTCTAACTTCATAACTACTTATTTTTAATAGCCATATTAGCAATTTGATCATATCATTAGAATTAAAGTAGTAGTAGGTTAATTCAGTTATCCCCGCCAGGCTCCTACCGGTGTCACTACTCACGGAGAAAACAGCACGGATCAGGGATGCGAACGAAGTCAGTCTCCTGTCTCTCTCACAGTCTACACAACTTTTGGCCATTATTATTGAAGAATTTCAATTGTATCTTCTCAGTTTAATTTTCAATTAAACTTTGTAAACAATTGGCTGGAACGAAATTATTAATTTCCTATTTCATCAATATCATTAATAAAATTAGAAATATGATACATAGCAAAACAACTTTTGTTGCGTCACCTATGTATCTATATATACAAAAGTCAATAATTCATGATGAAATAGGTGCGGATCAACCTTGCACTTCGTCTACTCTGGTGCGCTGCCCGAATTGTTCCCAAGCTCGTTACTTTAAAGTTGAGTGGGGCCTAAAAGCACATTTTGGTAAAATTCATAAAAACCAGAATGTACTTTCTGGCCCCAATACGTCCACACAAACACACAACAACACAGTCTCCCTCAAAATTCCCTTTTGGCAACATTTAAGTCAATTAAAAAATTCAATTTCGATTTTAAAGCGAATTCCCCGTGGTGCAAGACCTTCAGTGGCCCAAAATCTAGCACACTGCCACAGGTCTTGTCACCCGGGAGAATTCTATAACCGCTTGGGAGCAGTTACTCACCTTCCCCTATAGAATTTTGCTTGCACAGGAAGACCGGATAACAAAAAAAACACTTACATCAAAAATTAAAGAAAATTGTATTAATTCGACATTCCAATCCAATCCCCACCCTCCTAAACCATACCGCAATAGCCCCATCTACCGTCACGTAGAATCAAAACTCAGTGAAGGTGATATCAGAGGAGCCTCCAGGCTCTTATTTAGTAGCGATGTCTTGCTCTGCCGACACACTCGCGAGTCTGCAGAGCAAGCATCCAGCGCCAGGAGATAACCTCTCCTTTCCTGACCTACCTGACTCTAACTCAGATTGTCTCAATGTTACAGCCAAGGACGTGGTTGCTGCCGTTTGTTCTTTCCAAAGCGGGTCTGCCGGCGGTCTCGACGGCTTAACACCACAGCACCTTAAGGATCTCGTGTGTGTGAGCGCCGGAGCTGCTGGGGACGCGGTTTTGAGGGAGCTAACGGCTCTAATCAACCTTATGCTCTCCGGCAGTGTGAACGATGACATCGTCCCTATTTTGTACGGCGCAAATCTCTGTGCCTTGCGAAAGAGGGACGGTGGCATTCATCCCATTGCCGTACAGGCGTATAGCAGCCAAGATATGCTGCCGCTATTATAATACCAACTTAGGTAATAAATTCCAACTCCTGCAACTCGGATTTGGATCCAAGGGGGGTTGCGAGGCTGCCATACATGCCCTGTCCTTATACCTAACGTACCTTGGCTGTAATGGGGGGAGGTTATCTTAAAGGTTGATTTAAAGAATGCCTTTAACTCAGTAAACCGGGACACCTTGTTGACACAAGTTAAAATTGAAACACCCAAAATTTACAACTTTCTTTGGCAGTGTTACAGAAACCCTTCAAAATTGATCTTCAAGGAAAATCTTTTGGAATCCGCCGTTGGCTGTCAACAAGGTGACCCTCTTGGACCACTCATTTTTAGCTTAGCTATTTACCCAATCATCAGCCAGCTAAATTCAAAATTCAATATCTGGTACCTAGATGATGGCACCCTGGGAGGCAATGTAGAGTCTGTTTATCAAGATCTGGCTTTCTTAAAATCTAAATTTTCATCCATAGGCTTAGACCTAAATCCAACGTGAAATTTTCATAAACGACAATTTAAACAAATCATCTATACTCTCCAAATTTCAATTTCTGACTTCCAGTATAACCCACATAGAAAAAGTTCTCTTCGCCTCCTTGGGTCCCCGATTTTAGACGAAGGTTTCGATTCATTTATTCATGAAAAAATTCAAAATTTTAGTGAAATTTCTGACAGGTTCCTCAAAATTAACATTCATTCGGCTTTCACTATAATTCGGTATTGTCTTTTCGTGCCTAAATTTACCCACGCTATTCGAGCTTCACCTTTTTGGAAAAATTCGAGCCTACTCATTGAAATGGACAAAATTATACAAAATACTCTTAGTCAAATTTTTAACATAGCAATGAACGACCGATTGTGGCTACAGGCGTCCTTGCCTGTACATTTTGGCGGCCTCGGCGTTCGCAAAATTTCCGATGTTAGCCTACCAGCATTCCTGTCCTCGGTCCACAGCACTGCAGAATTGACCAGGAAAATCTTAGCACCAACACTGGTCGATTCTGAGGTACCGTGTAAGACCGATGCCATGAATGCTTGGAAAAGAGCCTGTCCAAGCACTGAGTTACCCCGAGACCTATTCTCTCAGAGGCAGTGGGATGGACCGCTTTGCAGCAGAATACGAGAAAATCTTCTTAGCACATCGTCTAATGCTGCAGAGCGTGCTCATCTACTGGCTGTGGGAGAGTGGGAGTCGGGCCTCTGGCTTCAAGCACTGCCATCGTCCAACATAGGTACCATGCTGGACGATACGACCTTCCGTATCGCCTCTTGCCTCCGTTTAGGTGCGCCATGTGTTTCTCCACATCGCTGTCGCTGTGGAGAGGCTGTCGACAGCCTTGGTCACCATGGCCTATCATGCAGCAGGAGCGCAGGTCGTATTTCACGACACGGCAACCTTAATGACATTCTTCGTCGGGCTCTTGTCACCGCTGGTATTTCAGCCCACCTTGAACCTCAGGGCCTGGTACGCGACGACGGCAAAAGACCAGACGGTATGTCTTTACTGCCATGGAAGTTGGGTAGGCCTTTGGTATGGGACGTATGTCGATACCCTCGCGCCATCACATCTTCCTAGCACAGCGGGTTGTGCGGGCACTGCTGCTGCTACAGCGGAGACCCTTAAACGGCGCAAATACGCAAACCTAGTAGGGGATTACGTATTTGAGCCGTTTGGGGTCGAAACGTTGGGGCCATGGGGTCCAAGTGCAAGATCTCTTTTTAGAGACCTCGCAAAGAGACTGGTTGATGCCTCGCGTGACCAGAAGGCTGGGTTGTATTTGGCCCAGAAGTTCAGTATCGCCATACAACGTGGCAATGCTGCCAGCGTTCCGGGCACGCTTCCAGTTGACGGCGATGTGGACGAATTTCATGATGCCCTCAAATTTTTTTTTTCTCTTTCTGTATATATTTATTTCTATGTTCTGTTTATATTTCTTTGTATAGTAATTTAAGAACTAGTTACTTTTTCTATATACCTATTTTAATTTTGAGACATTTAAGTTATTTGAAATATTTAAGTTATTATAAAATAAATAAATTTACCCCAAAGTCAATGTTTGTTCGATTGTCCTTTTTAGACTCTGAAATGGTGAAAGATCAAACACCAATGTCTCTGGTAAATTTGTTCAGAATTTTCAGGAAAAGGTATTGTGAAAAAAATATTAAAAATGCTAAAAACCTTCAAAAGGCGATACGGAGTTCGCCGGGTCCGCTAGTAATTATGTATATATATATATATATATATATATATATATATATACCTATTAATGTAAGTATATTATTGTATATCATAATATTATATCAATTTATATATTTTAAATCTATATATATTTATTATTACTTACTGGTACACTTACTACAACTACCATTTATTTCCTACCAATAATACCTCCATCCAAAGGTTGCCTGGTAGAAATCGCTGTTAGCGATAAGCCCGCCCTTTGTACTGTATATAAAATGTTATGCCTTAAAATGTTTTATGTAAGTGTACAAAAAAGAATAAAATAAATAAATATTACAATAAAGCAGCTAAAGCTTCAATTTCTACCCTCGGGCTCTAAGGCATAATAGCAGGTCTTGGTTGCAACCAGGATAACGCTACCATAACCATCATCAAAAATCATCACAAAATCATCATCGTCATCGTCCAAGGCTAGGACGATGATGATGATGATTTTGCTTGTATGAAAGCGCTAATCTCTGGACTACTGGTAGTTAAGTTTTTAATTATTGTTCTAAACGAGCCTCTTTTATGAGTAAGACTGAAACATCACGCCATAACTGTTAGGAACTGAACAGAAAGAAAAAACACATTAGAAGGATGTGGAGAAAAACAATCGATATGTAGAATGAAAGATGCACTACGACAAGCGATTCAATGAAGAGTTGTGGCTGGTGAAACCTGTCGAGTAATGAAGAATGCCTGCGTTTTTGTTATGTCGCTATTGTAGTAGAAATTTTGACTGTTTACACTGACATCCTCTCTATAGTAAACTTAGCTCAAGAGTGTTGAGATGGACTTCTATTTTATTAATTATTTGATGGTCATTTAATCGACATAATGTTTCCTACATTTAACTTACAACCTTTCACAGTTCTCTTGCAGACATATGGCTTAGGCCTTTGCTTATATGTGTCACAGTAGCAAAAAATTATAGTGGTTTAATGGTGAGGTTTGGCTTACTATGCCACTCGTGGTAGACGGGTTAGGGTTTAATGCTGACGCTGAGCTATCTACCCTTTTCCAAAGATACTATTGTAACGTAATACTACACGTATTGCGTTATAATATCTCGCAGGCGCTTAACGCCAGCTTAGCCAGACATCGTTCGCAATATTACCAAATATGGTCATATTCACTAGCCAAAGGCAGTTGTGAGTCATAGATTTATGCCTATATAAGATGGGTGCGCGTCGTAGAATGGTCACTTTCCCTAGACATCGGAACGCTGCCGCTACACCTCGCGATTATTCTACATTCTACTTCCTATCTACTGTCCCGCTGGGGGTAAGCATATTCTAGTTGTCTGTGTGCCTATATGTTCTGTCTGTAGTATCTGTGTCTCCTAAGCATAACAGCCGATCTAGGGACAGCCTGTTCCTGACCGGTTGTTGTGTATTCTCTATGCTGTTTCCAGTTCACCCTACGAGCTCACTGCACCTGACGTTCTTCCTACGGGCTGACGTTCTTCCTACGGGCTGACGTTCTTCTTACGGGCTACAAGCCACGAGCTGCTGGCGCCGTGCCGCTACTAGCCAGCTGCCACCCAAACCTCCGTTCCTGCCTACGAGCTCCTACAGCCAGGCCACGGACGCCTGAGCCTGACCGCTCGACCCACATCGGCTGCACCGCCTGAGACCCGCTCAGCCTGAACATCGACCACAGAGCTGCCTGCGCAGCGCACCTTGGCCAGCTCATCGGCAACCCTTCGAGCAGCTACCCTGCGAGCGTCGGAGAGTAGCAGGAGTCTACACTCCAGCCAGCTCAGGCCAGTGCTTACCTAGTTCGGTCATACTGTATGTAAGCGGTAGTGAGACATAATAAAGAACCTGTTCAGCCTAGCAGTGTTTCTCTCGAACCCCGACATCCTACCTGAGATCCTCCGTCTCAGTGGCGCCCAACTCTATTTGTCTCACTTCCAATTACTGCAGTTGTTCTTGTTTAGGAGGTCAGTCTTTGTAAACAAGGAGGTGCAGACATCAGCGAACTGGTACGTAATATCTAACTTGTGTGTATCTGTGTATTGCTGTCTATCTTTAATTTCTATTCTTGTATACCTATTATGTGTTATCTTACTATTGTCTAATTCAAATTTCAACTACCGATTCCCTACGTAACTGTTCGCAATTTGAAATAACCGTTTTTTATTTTTGCAAGTCACTATCTATTGTCTACATTTTTACACCGAATCGTCGTAGTTTCTTTGTAAAGCAGAACTATTGCACACGGAGGGCTGTAATATACTTACGTTCTTTTCTATCATACTTATTTTATATCATCATGAGCACTAACCCTATCAAGTACTTTCTACTTAATAAAAATGAATTGGCCTACGAGGTCGCTATTCGCGGAGAGGAGCCGGCTACCTCTGTTTTAGGTTTACGGAAGCAGCTACCTAAACTACTCGAGCTGATCCCGAATGACGAAATCCTAGAGTCAGGCCTAGACATAGCAGACGACTTCAAGGGAGCTAGCCTGTCAGTTACCGATTTAGATTCACGAATCTCTTCCCTTAAGGAATTATACGACCACAACTTGGCGAAGCGAACTACGGCTTTGCACAACCAGGTCTACCACAGATTGGGCAGATTAGACAAATCCGAACCTAAATACGGCAAGAAAATATCTGACCTGACTGAATGCTTTCGGATGCTGTCGGCAGAGCTATCTAAGATAGAACACTCGAATGTTCAGTCGGCGGAAGTCGGAGTCACGATGACTTGCACGGATTCAACCCCTGCACAGGCAGCGTCGACTCCGGTAACTGTCCACTGTGAGCATTTGAGGGTTGGCGAACTATCGAAACTCAAATTCGACGGAACAGGCTGCGTTCGTGAATTTCTACGACGCGTGACGGAATTTAGGACGGTTAGAAATCTACCTGCCAATAGATTATTCGATTACGCGTCCGAAATTTTTACTGGTAATGCGTTACACTGGTTTCGCGGTGTTAAAAATTCCTTTTCTACATGGGACGAACTAGCTAGTAAACTCACAGCTGATTTTACACCGTACGACTATGATTATAAACTTTTAGCCGAGATTCGTAATCGTACTCAAGGGCAAACTGAGGGTATAATCATCTACTTATCAATTATGTTCCAACTTTTTGCGCGATTGTCACCGAACACGGTACTAACCGAACATGAAAAATTAAATATATTGCTTCACAATATTAGACCGTGTTATTCTACAGTACTAGCTTCATGTACTACGGCTATAGACACTATAGACACTCTAAAAACACTATGTCTAAACTATGAGAGGTTCCAGTGTTTAAGTGCACAATTTCACGAACCTAGTTACCCTACGTCTAACACAGTAGCACCTGATTTAGCTTACATAAATAAAAAGGACACGCACGGTCACTATAATAATTCACAGTACTATAAACCGTCTAAACTAAAAAACTACGCTTCTGTCGCATCTATAAATGTCGAACCGAACGATACACCTGTGCCTAACCCGCAACACTATGATGTCAACATGATATCTAAATCAGCTGTTCCTACAAAAATAACTAATAAGAGGTCTGTTTTCTGTCCGCGATGTCGTTCAACTGATCACTCGCTAGGGACGTGCAAGCGTGAACGTTATCCGATATGTTTTAAGTGTGGCCTTAGGGATGTCACGTTCGTAAATTGTCCTAACTGTAAAAATAAATCTTTTTCAAAAAACTAATTTACTCGGATCGTAGTTCGTCAAATAAGATGACAAACCCTACCGTTTGTACATCCTCTAAACCTAAATATTTTGACAAAGAAGACTGGAAAAATTGGCTGAACACTCTAAAAGTGTATTTTTCCAGTTATTCTGTGGCTGCGATCCGTGATCAAAAACCTAATACTGATTTTCGACCCTATGTTAATGTAACCATTAAGAATCTACCCCTTACTGGTTTACTTGACTCAGGTTCTGCCGTGACTATATTGGGCAATAATTCTCATATAAAAATTATTTCTCAAACTAATCTCCCTTTGAATAAGTGCGACAACCCTACTATATTTTTTCGATCGGCGGGTGGTCATCGTTTGACACCGATCGGCTATATCAACCTACCCACCACTTTTGAAAATAAAACTTATAACTTAAAAGCGTACGTAATTCCAGAAGTCACTAGTTCGTTAATTTTAGGTATTGACTTCTGGAAAAGATTTAAATTGTTACCAATTTTGTTACTATGCCGTTCGGCTTAACTAATGCGCCGGCTACGCAACAAAGATTGGTCGATCAATTATTTACAAATAGTCCAGAGTTCGAAAACGCGGTGTTCGTATTCTTAGACGATATTTGTATTATAGGAAAAGATTTTGATCATCACATTCAGCTGTTATCTAAAGTATACGCGAAACTAAAATCAGCTAACTTAACTATTAATTTAGAAAAGTCACATTTCTTTAGAAACGAATTAAAATACTTGGGTTACGTAGTCAATTCTAAAGGACTTCACGTAGATCCTAGTAAGGTGGAAGCAATAATGAACTATCCTGTACCTACAAATAAAAAGGAGGTAAAACGGTTTTTGGGTACCGCGTCTTGGTACCGTAGATTTATACCTAATTTTAGTTCAATTGCAGGGCCTCTAAATAAACTTACTTCTACCAGTAAAAAGGCTGCTCCTTTTGTGTGGTCGGAGGAAGCTAACAACTCATTTATTAAACTCAAACACCTGTTATCTACCGCGCCTATTCTATCTTGTCCGGACTATAACAAACCGTTCGAAGTGCACACGGATGCTAGCAACTATAGCGTAGGGGCTTTACTCACACAAACTACTGACGGTGTGGAGTATCCTATAGCTTATATGAGCAAATCCTTGTCTACACAGGAACGTAATTATAGTATTACGGAACGGGAGGCGCTAGCTGTTTTAGTCGCAGTAGAACATTGGCGATGTTACTTAGATAACGGTTTGAAATTCACTGTCTACACAGATCACTCAGCCTTAAAATGGTTTTTAAATTTAAGTAACCCTACGGGTCGCTTAGCGAGATGGGGGGTGCGCCTGTCTTCTTTTAATTTTGATGTGAAACATCGCCGCGGCGCGGATAACGTCATACCCGATGCACTATCGCGGGCAAGTGCTGTGTCGGCTATTGATACTAACACTGATAATGATACTACCGTAACCTCGGATCAGTGGTATAGTACTATCTACAATGGCTGTAAAAACTCACCTACATCTTTTCCTAAATATTCCATCAAAAATGATAAGTTATATCGATATATGGTATCGAAATGTGCACTGCGGAAAGAATTCGAATGGAAGGAGGTTCTACCTACCTCGGATAGATCTATAGCTATTAAAGAAAACCATTCGGAACTCGCTGCGGGTCACTTAGGTATTTTTAAAACGTATAAACGTTTAGCACAGCGTTATTATTGGCCCGGTATGCACGCCGACGTTGTTAAATTTATATCTTCATGTGATACTTGTGTCGCACATAAACACCAAAACCACGCTACTTTAGGTGTTATGGGACTACCAAAGGTGTGCTCTCGCCCCTTCCATACAATTAGTATCGACCTTGTTGGACCCCTTCCCTCAACTAGAAAACAAAATAGCTATATTTTTGTTGTTACTTGTTGCTTCAGTAAATATTGTCTTCTCTTTCCCATCAAGCGGGCTACCGCCGAGATTATAACTAACATTCTCGAGGAAAAAGTTTTCTTAATACATGGCATACCTTCAACCGTTATTCTAGACAATGGTAAACAATTTGTAAGTGCAACTCTAAAGTCTATGATTAGAAAATATAAAATACCTAACTTGCACTTTACACCGAAATACACTCCGCACGTAAATTCTGTTGAGAGATACAACAAAACCATCGTGACTACTATATCTTCGTTTATCGAAAACGACCATAGAATATGGGATACTTTAATTCCCAAAACTCAATTCGCGCTAAATACTGCGGTTAATGAGGTAACTGGTTATACTCCGAGTTTTTTAGTGTACGGCAGAGAACTAGTAACTTGCGGTTCACACTATATTGATGCCGAGTCAGATGATGTTATTTATATACCTAGGGATTCTTATGCTGAAAATATAGGCTGTCTATCAAGTATTTTCGATAAGGTCCAGTCTCTTTTAATCCAAGCTCACGCTAGAAACTCACACACATACAACTTACGTCGTAAACCGGCTGAGTTTAACATAGGTGATACCGTATGGAAAAGAACCTACTATCTAAGCGATAAGGACAAATCATTTAGCAAAAAACTGGCTCCCAAGTTTACCAAGTGTACTATTATTGCTAAAAAGTCACCACTAGTATACGAATTAGCGGATTCGTCGGGTAAATCTATTGGCAGTTGGCACATTAAAGATTTAAAACTAATTAACTACACTGATTCCTAACCTAACTAGATTCTTTCATTGTACCTACCTGCAGTTTGAGTTTCATAGTCACTATCTACTTAGCACTGTCTACAGAAGTTCGGAGGACTTAGTTAGACGGATTTTTCTTGTCCAGACACGAAAAATCCTGCTGTACAGAGCGGGGTATTGTAACGTAATACTACACGTATTGCGTTATAATATCTCGCAGGCGCTTAACGCCAGCTTAGCCAGACATCGTTCGCAATATTACCAAATATGGTCATATTCACTAGCCAAAGGCAGTTGTGAGTCATAGATTTATGCCTATATAAGATGGGTGCGCGTCGTAGAATGGTCACTTTCCCTAGACATCGGAACGCTGCCGCTACACCTCGCGATTATTCTACATTCTACTTCCTATCTACTGTCCCGCTGGGGGTAAGCATATTCTAGTTGTCTGTGTGCCTATATGTTCTGTCTGTAGTATCTGTGTCTCCTAAGCATAACAGCCGATCTAGGGACAGCCTGTTCCTGACCGGTTGTTGTGTATTCTCTATGCTGTTTCCAGTTCACCCTACGAGCTCACTGCACCTGACGTTCTTCCTACGGGCTGACGTTCTTCCTACGGGCTGACGTTCTTCCTACGGGCTACAAGCCACGAGCTGCTGGCGCCGTGCCGCTACTAGCCAGCTGCCACCCAAGCCTCCGTTCCTGCCTACGAGCTCCTACAGCCAGGCCACGGACGCCTGAGCCTGACCGCTCGACCCACATCGGCTGCACCGCCTGAGACCCGCTCAGCCTGAACATCGACCACAGAGCTGCCTGCGCAGCGCACCTTGGCCAGCTCATCGGCAACCCTTCGAGCAGCTACCCTGCGAGCGTCGGAGAGCAGCAGGAGTCTACACTCCAGCCAGCTCAGGCCAGTGCTTACCTAGTTCGGTCATACTGTATGTAAGCGGTAGTGAGACATAATAAAGAACCTGTTCAGCCTAGCAGTGTTTCTCTCGAACCCCGACATCCTACCTGAGATCCTCCGTCTCACTATTTTCTGCGTGTTTTTTTAGTTGCCACTCCTTATTTACTTACACAGTGAGGTAAATAAGGAGAGGCCTATGTCACTCAGTAGACTGCAAAACGCTGTATATTACCACACACTAATCACCAGACCATATTGCAGAAAAAAAGCAATTCCATTGAATAATTCAATATTTGCAAAAGTTGCAAAAGGCCTATTCCTGGATAATGCTTTGAATGCCGAATAATTCTACATTTTAATTTACTTTTAAATCACTTGTACTATTTCCGTTATACATGCATGTTTTATTGCTGTTCAATTCTTTGATGTACAATAAAAATGATTTCATTATTGGTATCGTTTTTTATTGAAATAAAGTAGTATGATTTTTATTTATTTGACAATAACAAATTGCTTGGTAGGTCGCGGCCACAATCTGTCAAGGCTACAATACAAGACATGAAAGGCTCGCAGACACTGTACCAACTATGAATGAATATAGAACCTCTGTGGTCACACACAAGTGGAAACATAAACCACTATATCATTCAAAGAACGAGTAAATTTAAATATAAAACTCTCGGAAACCTTCGATACACGAGCCGAGTTCACGGGCGGTCAATGATCGATCGCTGCGGGTCAAAGTTAACCCAACATTCACGTTATATGAAATTTAGCTTTAATACTAAATGTAAAGTTTAAGAGGTTGGTGGCGTTGTGGCAAACATATGAATATATTGATCTGCTAAGTTAAGCTCGTTTGTCACTATCTGATTTATGGAGGGGTGACCGTTCACAAAATGATACTCCATACAAACAGCACGTCAAGCCATTGACTGGGTTGGAATGATGAAATACTATTATGACGATAGCTACTGGGATTAAGTACCCAGAAGTATCTTAACCAATGACAAAGGGATATTCAAAGTATTTCGTTTAGATCAAACCATTGAATATTGCTACAATTAGTAGTCAGAATATTGTACCAATGTCATTTTGATCCGGTAAAGTTCACACCGCTCTGGATACCATTAACGACTCAACGAGACGTATTTTCTTTTTGCAAAATGATTTTTTATTTCAAACTATTGGTACGTATATTTTCTATTGATTATGTTTCTATAGGTTTGTGACATTTAAGAATGGTTTTTGTTTTAGATGGATAAACTGTATCAATCAATCAATTCAGGCAAAGCTGATATTTCTGTAATGGCTTGTTGTAAAAAATTGCCTCATCTCAATAGCGCAGACAAAAACCATTGATATCAGAAGTTAAGTTGCAGACCACTACACTCGTAAAATATTTCACAATATTTTATGTTTCAATGTAACTGTGGGTATGGATGAAAATGTAATAAAAAATGTGTATGCTTGTCATTAAATACAAGTAGTAAAAGTGATGGATTGGACCTCTAAAGATTTTATTAAAATTGAAAGTTTGCATGATTCAAGTATCAACTTTGGTGATGAGATGTTTGCACTCCGAAAGTGATTTGAAAATCGATAACTTATTTTTAAAGTGTATGATATAACAAGAAAACCTATAAATTGTTTGAATTACTTTTTGTAAAACATAACTTCTGTCAAAATCACAAACAAAATGCAAAACTCGTTAAAATAAAAAAGAAACTTCCAAACCATTTAAGAACGTTGTAAAGCCGCATCACCTTAAATTTCAGTTGTAAGTAAAGTTGCGTTTACTTACAACTGAAATGCGTATATATTACAAATTAAGACATGTCATAAAAAATACAATGTAAAATGTTTCAGTAAGGCAAATAACACAAATTATAGTTGATTGAATCAGGCGTTACTTGGCGGAACTCCATTGTAACGTAATGGAAGGAAAGAGGGACCCACCACGCACCCTCGGATTGACCACCCCAACTATTGCAATAGAAAAACGTTGACAATACCGAATTCCTCTAAAAGGATAAGGGATATAGGAATGGTATGGGTTCCAGGACGATACCTGACTTGCAGTATCCCGCTGTATGCGCTGACTATTCTTCGACACGTGTTTCGCCTCTGCACGAGGCATCCTCTGGAGCGATGGGTAACGACTGAGCCTCAGTCGTAGAAGGAAGCTAGTAAACTTAGCTCTAGAGTGTTGAGATGGACTTCGATTTTATTAATTACTTGATGGTCATTTAATCGACATAATGTTTCCTACATTTAACTTACAACCTTTCACAGTTCTCTTGCAGACATATGGCTTAGGCCTTTCCTTATATGTGTCACAGTAGCAAAAAATTATAGTGGTTTAATGGTGAGGTTTGGCTTACTATGCCACTCGTGGTAGACGGGTTAGGGTTTAATGCTGACGCTGAGCCATCCACCTTTTTCCAAAGATACTATTTTCTGCGTGTTTTTTTTAGTTGCCACTCCTTATTTACTTACACAGTGAGGTAAATATGAAGAGGCCTATGTCACTCAGTAGACTGCAAAACGCTGTTTATTATCACACACTAATCACCAGACCATATTGCAGAAAAAAAGCAATTCCATTGAATAATTCAATATTTGCAAAAGTTGCAAAAGGCCTATTCCTGGATAATGCTTTGAATGCCGAATAATTCTACATTTTAATTTACTTTTAAATCATTTGTACTATTTCCGTTATACATGCATGCTTTATTGCTGTTCAATTCTTTGGTGTACAATAAAAATGATTTCATTATTGGTATCGTTTTTTATCGAAATAAAGTAGTATGATTTTTATTTATTTGACAATAACAAATTGCTTGGTAGGTCGCGGCCACAATCTGTCAAGGCTACAACACAAGACATGAAAGGCTCGCAGACACTGGACCAACTATGAATGAATATAGAACCTCTGTGGTCACACACAAGTGGAAACATAAACCACTATATCATTCAAAGAACGAGTAAATTTAAATATAAAACTCTCGGAAACCTTCGATACACGAGCCGAGTTCACGGGCGGTCAATGATCGATCGCTGCGGGTCAAAGTTAACCCAACATTCACGGACACAACATATGAAATTTAGCTATAATACTAAATGTAAAGTTTAAGAGGCTGGTGGCGTTGTGGCAAACATATGAATATATTGATCTGCCAAGTTAAGCTCGTTTGTCACTATCTGATTTATGGAGGGGTGACCGTTCACAAAACGATACTCCATACAAACAGCACGTCAACCCGTTGACTGAGTTGGAATGATATGATGAAATACTATTGTTTGAAATAGAATTAGTTTTTATTATAAGTCAAATCGATTAGATCGATTGAGTCACATTTTGTTTAGTCTATTGAAAATTTCTGACAATGGTCACACTGAACTGTCACTTCCTTCCGTCTTCCCGCGTTGAGAAATTACCACGTTGTCGACTCGTACGTAAAATGAATTGATCGCCCTTTGAATTGACGCGAATTGAATCAACTCGTAATTGGCTTAATTAAATTGCCGCTTTTTTGACTCCCGGCACGGTTTGTGACATATTGAACATTTTGTGAAAAGTTATTGTGAGCACACCTTTTTGCATTTCGTGTGAATTGATTAATTGAACTAAATAGAGTAAACCGCTTTGAACGCCGCCTGATCTAGTGCTGGCAACGGTAAATTGATTGTGAACTATTGATTGATATTTGTGAAAATTGTGAATCTGGTATCGACTTCCACGTGCCAACGTGTCCTGAAAACGTCGCGTTTGAAGCTTAATAGCTAAGTATAAGATACTTCATTCATTTATTTTGGCCAATATACTTGTATGAATGTGTCTAATTTAGCTCAAGCCTGACATCAGCAAGGATAGCGGGTAAGTGAAACACATTAATATTAAGATTACTTGTATTCGCTGTGCAACACAGTACAGTTATGTCTGAGATTTGTTGTGGCTGACAAGGGCTGATGAATAGAGTCACGCTTCCACAAATCTGCTGCAATTGATCCCAGCTCCTTCTAGCCAAAATTCTAGACATAATTTTTTGATAGTAAGAGCGTGGTTAACTGCCTATATTGTAAACTTGTATCTTAGCCGTTGATTGTATCTGAACTCAGATTGGTATGATCTTATCACCTTGTAGACAGTATTGTAGTGTTTGTCAGGTCAGTTATTGTCTAAAATACATAATATTTAATTGTATAAGTTGACCTAGATAATTTGAAACACATTGTCACATAACCTCAATCAGTAATTGTTGATTTGTATTGTTGAGGAATCCAACTTAAATTTGTTGTTGCATTAATAAGCCAGTTTGTTTGGATACATAACAGCTGTATGTATCAATAAATTTAGTAAATTTAGTTCATTGCATATATTCATAAACATTGTAATAATCAAACTTGACCTTGCCACTTGGGCGGGTCACATTAATAAACTTTGTTTTGTTATAATATAGATAATATTGCTAGGTAACACATATTCTGTGCTTACTTACTATTGTATATCTCAAATAACACAGCCAGTCTGTCTGTTGCAAATAACTAATTAATTAATTTGAAGTTTCAACTTTTAATTTGTTATAAGTTATAACTTTGATAACTTTTGTGTTTGATTCTTCAATATATTGAAACTATTAATTTTGTTGGACAGTAGATACCTGTCACTTGCCTGCACTTGCAGTAAACAGGCTAATACTTTGTTGGTTTCAAAGAATTAAGAAAAATTAAGTTTTGATTGTTAATTTTATTTAGCGCTTGTCCGGGCTCTTTTGAATTTTGATTATGTCAGCTATCAAGGACTTGCGTGCGGCTGCTGGTGCTATTGCATCAGATTTGCGCTGGTTTGCCTCGGCCAATGCTTTAGTGAACCGGCCTGATCGCCAGCAGGCCTTACTTCAGAGGTACGAGCGGATTGACGATCGCCTGGCAAGTGTGGAACAGCAATTCCGCACTTTCAGCACTTGCTGTCTTGAAGTGTCAATCAATGATTTCACCGCTGACCAGCGAAATAAGGTCAGCGAAGACTATGCCCAGGTCTTAGACCTGTATGATGCTGTCTCCAATACTGCGAGACAACTAGTTGCCGATAGGGAAGGGCAACCCGGCCTGAAGCAGGAGCTTCCTAGGTCAGCACCGTGGCTGGTGAGTAGGCTCCCTACTTTGGACCTCCCCCATTTTGATGGCTGCCTAGGAAGCTACCTGGGCTTCATTAACTTGTTTGACAGCCTGGTCAATGACAGGGCTGACCTTCGGCCGGCACAAAAGTTGGCCTATCTAATGTCGGTTCTGGATGGGGAGGCTAAGGGCCTCATCCAGCATCTGCCCGTGTCTGACGAGGCGTACCAGACGGCTCGGGACCTAATCACCCGTAGGTACCATAATAAGCGTGGCCTCGCCGACACGCACATTGAGCAGATTTTGGGCTTGCCGACGCTCACCCGGGTCTCTGGGTTGCGCACCCAACTGTTGAACCCGCTCTTGGTGGCCATCAACGCACTTAAGTGCCTTGACCTGCCCGTGGACCAATGGTCCTATCTATTGGTGCACATTGTGCTGAAGAAGCTGCCTGCCGACCTGAGGTCGCGTTTTGAACAGCGCTTTGGTGGGGATAGCGCGACCCATTTGCCCCCCTTTGCTGACCTGGAGAGGTTCCTGGAGGATGAGTGCCGGGTCTTGGACAACTCCGGTGGTGATACGCCGGCTAAGACGCAGCCGCCCAAGGTCAAGGAGCAGGCTCGCGGTCACACCCGAGCCAATGTTGACCGGCGCCCTCCTCGCTTTGCGGTCACGCAGAGCCCAGCGGAGTGCTCCTACTGCAAGGTCACGGGGCACAGAACGGCCAGTTGTAGGGCATTCTTGGACCTACATGTCGCCTCTCGTAGGCGCATCGCGAATGCCCGCCGCCTTTGCTTCTCTTGTTTGGGGTCCCACTACCAGCGAGATTGCCCAAACTCTCGCCCCTGTCCTCACTGTGGAGGACAGCATTTGGACATTCTCTGCATGAATGCCAGAGAGGTAGGCCGCTTGTCCAACCAGCCGACGCCGCGCACGGGCGGGTGTTTTGAAGGTGGCAGCCGAGGCTCACCGGCGCGTAGCCGAGAGTCGCCTCGCTCAATTGATCGCCACTCGCCCCGCTTGGAGAACCGTAGCGTGCGCACGCCTCCTCTCTCTCGCGCACCTGAATGTGCTGTTCAGCGTCACCAGCACCATGACTGCTGCCCCAGGTATTCCCCTCCTTTGGCGGAGCGTCCCCGCCTTGACTCGCGCCCACCTCGTTTTGGGCGGGTGCGTCACTATGACCCCCCACGGATGGCGCGCGGATCGAGTCATCGCGCCTTTGAGGACTTCAAGCCGCACCCTCGCTTTGACTTGCCTGGTCCTGCCAACGGTCGCCGCCCAGGCAACAATAGGTCATTGACCCCTGCCCTATAACGCCAACCTCCCCCATTGAGACCGTTATCCTACCAATGGTTGCTGTTAGGGTCTGGGGACCCACGGGGACCTCTGTTGTTGTCCGTGCTATATTGGACACAGGTTCACAAGGTTGCATTGTTTCCACTTATTTGGTAGGGCAGGTTAAATTAAATATGGGCTCTTTTCCAAATTGTATACGGGGCATAGGTGATGTAGCCTCTAATGTTGAAGGGCAAGTTAAGGTTTTGTTTGGCCCTGTTGAATCTTCACACCCGAGGATTAAAACCTCGGCTATTGTGTTGAAGAATATTTTGGGTATGCATCCACAGAAGCAGCTACCTGCTGCTGTGGTGAATTTGACATCGGGATTGGAACTGGCAGACCCCAAATTTGACACACCGGGACAAATCGACTTGTTGATTGGCTCTGATGTCCTCGGTGGAATTTTGATTGGTGGGAAAAGGGTCTTGGTGCCAAATGGTTTGACTGCCATCCCGACCATATTTGGATTTGCTTTGATGGGACCTGTACCTAGGGACCCCCCTCCACCTGAACTTGACAATTTGTTAGCTGTAGGCTCCGCTCTCTCTGATGCGGTTCAGAGGTTTTGGGAGATAGAGGAGCCCCCTCAAGCTGCCCGTTTGAATCCAGAACATGAGGAGTGCGAGCTGTTCTTCCAGAACAACACTGGTCGACTCCGTTCTGGTCGGATTGTTACGAGGCTACCCTTCCTGTCTGTTCGGCCTCCGCTTGGTGAGTCACGACCTTTAGCCGAAAAGAGGTTGTTGGCCATGGAGCGTCGCATGGGTCGTGATCCGGAGCTCAGACAGAAGTATATTGAGTTCATGAGGGAATATGAACAGTTGGGACACATGTCTGTGTCAAATTTGGATTGGCGTTCGGTGGAGCATTACTTTCTCCCGCATCATGCGGTATTGAAGCCATCGACTGGCAAGCTGCGCACAGTGTTTGATGGTTCTGCGCAGACTTCAACAGGCGTATCCTTGAACCAGTGCTTGCATTCTGGTCCCAAGTTGGTCAAGGACCTTTGTGACGTCATCACCAGCTTCCGACGACATCAGGTTGTCTTTGTGGCCGACATAAAAATGATGTTCAGGCAGACTATTATCCACCCTGATGACCGTCGCTTCCAGCTGATCCTTTGGAGAGAGTCTCCTCGCGATCCCATGGTCGTCTACGAGCTCAATACTAATACGTACGGGTTAAGGTCAAGCCCCTACTTGGCAATACGTTCTCTTTGGGAGCTCGCAGACCGCGAAGGCTTACGCTTCCCAAGAGCCTCCGCCATCTTGAAAGACGATATTTACGTCGATGACATTTGCTCGGGAGCCTCCACAGCGGACGAGGCGATCCTCCTGCGGGACGAATTGATAGGTATTTTGGCCTCCGCTGGTTATGAGTTGCGCAAATGGATTTCCAACTCACCAGCGCTTTTGGAAGGCTTGCCAGAGGATCATCAGCAGGATCCACATTTGTTTGAGATTGTTGACAACCCCGCCATGATGGCTGTTCTCGGCGTTCAGTACAGACCAGTCCAAGACATCTTTACATATAACGTAGACTTGAAATTGCCGTGTTCTTGGACTAAACGTCTCGTATTGTCTACTGTCGCCAGAACCTTTGTTCCGAACGGTTGGATCTGTCCAATTATATTTTGGGCAAAATGCTTCTTGCAGAAGCTTTGGACAGCAGGATTGACCTGGGACGAACCTCTACACGGCACTCTTGTTGAGGAATGGACCTCTTTTGTATCCTCACTTCCTGCCGTCAACGAGATCTCCTTGCCTCGTCCCATCCTTCCTCCCGGGAAGTACAAGGCCACCCTTCACGGGTTTTGTGATGCCTCGGAACGTGGTCACGCGGCTGTGGTGTACTTGCGCACAGTCAGTGCCTCAGGTCAGGTGAGAGTTTCCCTGATCATGGCAAAGAGCAAGGTGGCACCCCTTCGGACATCTCTGACCATTCCAAAATTGGAGCTCTCGGGAGCAGCTCTACTTGTACGCTTGTTGAACCACGTGTCCAGTACTTTGGGTAAAAGCATTTGCATTAATGGGACCTACGCCTGGACAGACAGCCAAATTGTTCTTTGTTGGTTGAAGGCTTCTGTCCACACTTTGGAGGTATTTGTCGCTAATCGCGTTTCCCAAATCCAGAAATCCGAAGTCAAACTTGTTTGGAGACACGTCCCAGGTGAGCTCAACCCCGCTGATTGTGCGTCGCGCGGATGCTTGACGCCTAGTTTGATAGGTCATTCGCTGTGGTGGGGTCCGGAATGGTTGAGTCGACCAGAAATTGATTGGCCTCGAACGCCAGTTTTGAATACTTCTA